>OY776245.1:11389220-11989220 GCA_963675405.1 Cosmorhoe ocellata | reverse complement strand
AAAAAACCGACGAAAAAGGAAGGAGGTTCTCAAGTCGACGCATAACTTTTTACAGAGTATTCCGATTTTAATAATTCTTTTTTTATTGGATAGGGTATACCTTCGAAGTTGGACCTATATAATTTTTTACCATTATTTTTATTATTATCTGAGTTTAGAGTTGTATGGATACATTTTCTTACAAGCTACAAAAAATTCAAAACAATGATGAGCTTGTAACGAAGTATTATCGTGATCACGGCCGGACGTGATGTTTGGACGAGCCTCGGACTACCCCCCTAAAGATTAAACTAGTGATCTGAGGAGATTACAGTCGTGATCATATTTGAATATCCCTAACTACCAGTTGTTTTATTTCACGGCCACATTTCGCAATGTTTAATATTAAATTAATTAAATACACCGCTTTGGAATGCGGTATATCTAAAAATAATTCGGTTGTTGGTCTCATAAATAGTTTGATTCCGCCCACATAGAATGGGCTAGATTCCGGTATCTACTCTCTTATTGTGAAGTAACTTTTACCTTTATTGTGTAATGATATGATTTAGATAATATCAAAGAAGTGTTATATGAAAGACTATGTGACAAAAAATCAACTAAATTTCAATGTAAGTAATACGTGATCATCGATCACGCTCACAATACAAAATAACACTTGGTAATCTAGCTAGCCAATGTCGGTTGAAACGAAGACAGCTAAAATCAGCTTAAAAGTTATAAGGAGCTACGAAATATCTACGAAGACTCGTAGACCCTTAATTTACATAAGACTCTACGAAGAAAGTAGAATCAAAGCCTAATTTTTATAAAGCGCCATCTATCTGTTTATTTTAACACCACGTAATACGCATTACGTGCGCGCTACGAGCTTCTGAGGTTACGGCCAATAGAAACAAGGGTTTGAGTATTAGTTTGTTCTTAACCGGTGAACTTCGCGATATTTTTCTCCGCCAATAGATGGCGCTGTTACTGAAATTTTAGTTAATAGAGACTCACGGACGTAGGCTCAATTTATGGTTGATACACTAGCCCGACTAACATGAGCGGCATGACAAAATTTTGTCAACGCTTTTTTCAGTAATGTTGTCTCATATTCGCACGAGAAAGAGCGAGACAAAACAGTCGACAACATTTTATCATGGCAATCATCTTAGACCAGTTGGACAGTAATTATAGAAATGTGTGTTTATAGTGGTTATAGTCACTTCTTGTTTCCTAATTTCCTTAAAAAAAAAGATGTGCAGCTACTTACATCCATGATGAGGCGCAGTGTGGCAGCCCGGGCGCAGCGCTCGCTGAGGCGGCGCGCGCGCAGCAACGCCGGCACCGCGACGCGGCTCAGCCACTCGCCGAACTCTGCACACACGGATCACTCGCGAATCGATAGGGGGCGCCACCGACACTACTGCGTTACTTTGAAAGCTGCCTGATGCACTACACCACTCTAAGCCTTGGAAATATTAATTACTCGTTAGAATGATACGTGCGCTAGGACAAATTGATAATTTCATGGTCAAAAATGGTCAAATGACTTAAGAAAAATTTAGGCTCCACATTCCAACAGTTAAATCACTGGGTCGTCATTAGACTCAGTAACTGGGCTCGTGTAACACCATCATATAGGGCAAATATGCGTTCGAAAGTGAAGCCTGGTTTTCAATTAGACCTGTGTCTATTGCGATGGATCGAATATTTTAAAATTTTGATTTGATTGCAACCCGTACCCGAGTGATCGAATCGTGAATCTCAAAAGCACCACATCTTACTGACTCGATTATCAGGTAACAAAACAAACCAAATTGTACTTTATTAACGAACTGCAACCCAAATATCGAAATGATCGAATCTTTTTAACCCGATCATCATACGAGTGGTTCATGATCGACCCGGGTTACAACAAATGATCGACACAGGTCTATTTTCAATTAGACAATGAATGCAAGAATATTTGGTGCATGCATGAATTTGGATGTGAGATGGGAAGATAATGAGGGGAAATAAAAAGCACTATTCTGGGTAGAGCATGCAATATCGAAACGAAGTTAAAGCGATGGTCATGGGATAAGATGAGGATGTTTCAGAAATCACTACTAACGACACCTAATGACGCCAAAGCCAAAGATTTAAATGCTTTTTAGAAACTAATATTATAATCTACTAGCGCTACTACTACCGAACCACCTTAAGTAATATTACTCTACTATTATTATATTATATTCGCTATTTACGCTACGACTATGCAAAGCGGATGGAATAGGGTGTATGGAAACTTTTCCTTTTTAGATTTTTACGTTTTTAATAGATTTCTTAGTTTGCGATCTACAGTAGTATTGTAAGATTTTTAACTGGTTCTAATAAAAGTATTTAGTTTAAACGTTTAGTGTGTTGTACTGTACCCACTGGTGTTGGCTCGTAGGCCTAGTGTGATCGGCTGATGTTCACCAAAGCATTAACTTGCGGCTACTGTAACCATTGGTTCAGATGTACAAATAACGTAACTAAAATGCCTGGTTAACGTGTTGGTGTACAGTGGCCTAAGTAGTATGTTAAAATATTGTGTAGAGTTGGACGGTCAGCGTCATTAAACAGTATTTTAGTTAATTGTTACAATTTGGTTAAACATACAATATACTTGTTGTACAATGATAAAAATCTATTGTCAATAATCACTTTCTATCATTAATTGTGTTTTGGAAAATAAGACTGATCACTGTAGTATATTTTAAAATTAGCTTTAGTACCTACATCTACCAGAATAAGGGCCATTATTAAAGAACAAAAGCCTCAAAAATTTTACATTACATGAACACGACTGTATCCCAAGGCTCGGTAGATATCTCCTCCGATCTCTAGTTCCATGTAACTTTGCCTAAAGATTATGAGCTGTTATTAAGCAAGTATTCGTTTGTTTTGCATTTTAATACAATACACGTGAATCATAAAAATTTATAGATTTTTACTCAAAAAAACATGTCATGTCATGTCATGTCACTTATAAGCGTAAAACAGTAGCGGTTAGTTGAGCTATCTAAGGACCGTTACAAACGATATATAGATATCTAAACTGATCCAGATCACTACCATTTAAAAGTATATATTTTGTCATAAATAAAAGTACACAAACAGCTTTTAAATTGAGACAACTAGGCACGTACACCAATTATAAGCAAATTTTATAAGTCATGACCATATTAATAACATCATTCCTAAAAATCCAGAATGTGCAATTGATTGAACATAGATTTTGATCATTGTACTTTCAGTTGTGTAAAACTGACCTAATGCTTCCGGCGTCAACATTGTGTCTTGTGTCGTGTCCATTGTGTTTGTGTGTTAAGTGTATGTTGACTGGTAGAAAATGCTTTAACATTAAGTCCTCCCCGTACGAAATCACAGCACTAGCACTTTAAATCACTGATTATATCCATCACTTTGTTATTTTGTTTAACACTTTAGCATGACTTGTTTTTAAAGTATTGGTTTTCGTTTGTTAGCCAATTGGTTTGTAATTTTTCTGTGTAAATATTGTTAAGAATCACCACAGTTAAGATAGTTAGTTTGAATTGTGTTTGTGTAATACATTCTTATTCGACGAGAGATAACCTTCACTCAATCGCATCTTTATCTTCAACTAGCAACCGCGCGTACCGTGGTACCTTCCCGGATAAAGAGTAGACTATGTGTTATTCCAGGTTATAAACTACGCGTATTCTATAATAGATCGTATCTAGATCCGTTCAGTTTTAAGAGTATCAAGAATATATAAACTTTCGATGACGTAAATGAAAGTTTTATACGAACGCACGGCGAGATAAATGAGATTATTGAACTCGATCTTATTGAGGATGCTATAATATAATTTGCAAATGATCTCATGTAGATGAAGTAATCAGACTGAAATAGTATTTCATGCGAGAAATACTGTGGTTTTAATAATTGTTCATTGGTAAACGCATCATTATGTGGTGCATAAGGCGAGTGTGAATGAGACAGTTGGAAGGGGAAGACCTCGGCGTACGTATCTCGATCAAATTGAGGACGTTTTAGAGAAAGGCCAGGTCAAGAGTACCCTAAACCGACGAGCATGTATGAAGAATGTAATGAGAGTGAATGAAGCAAAAGAGGTATGTCAGGATCGTAGCAAGTGGAGATCCGTGATCTCTGACTACCCCGTCGGGAAACAGGCGTGATTTTATGTATGTATGTATGTATGTATGGTAAACGCATCTTGAGGAAGTTTGGACAGATTTGACAAAGGTTTCAAATAGATTTTTAGGGAAAAAAAATGATGGCTAGGAATTTCTGACTGGCCATCATTAGCATCTACAGCTCAGTTAGTAGTAGCTCTGCCTTTTGCGCTGTAGGTTGTGGGTTCGATCCCTACCCAGGAAAAACATTTGTGTCATGAACACAGATGTTTGTTCTGTGTCTGGGTGTTATTATGTATTATATTATAACTATGTATCTCTAACATACTTTTGATAATAAATTATTTTTATTCTTATTCTGAGACCATTATTTAGCTAGCCCTCATGTGAGGTCAAGAATACGTTGAACTATTCAAGCTACAAAACCACGTAGCTCTGCTACGCTAGACAGCGTAGCTGGTCTACGGAACCTTACGTAGCTACGAATACAAAGATAATTGAACTCAACTCCGCAGATGTAGCTAGTTACGAATAGCTCAATGAACATCTTAGCGTGGTTTTGACCAAACTTGTATTTTTATACTGCGTAGTAAATCACTAATTACTCCAGTCTAGAATAAAGGAAATTTCGTTTTATAATTGTCTATCCTAGACTAAATTCACTCAGACTTCTTCCGTTTCCCTCAAATTAATTGCCCATGCCATCTTTCACACAGTCCATCCATCTTTTCTTTAGACTACCTCTACCCCTGTATCCATCCACATTCACATTCCACATCCACATACACTTATATATCCACATACATATTTCCAGAAATAATACCTAATATATGTTTACCAAAGACAAAGGTTCTACCTGTTAACGAATGTTTTAGATAAACATTATTCCTGGTAATAAATAAGCAGGTTCGTTTCCTGAACGGAATATTTTATACAAATAGCAATAATATTTCATATTCCAAGGCAACTGTCTGATTCACGGGATAAAATTAGTACCAATTTGGCAAATACCGCGATGCTGTGTGCTAGATGACCGCCTGCGGTTCCGCTCACGTGTCTACGAGTACATACTAGTTTGAAGACATGTCAAGTGCACGAAAGAAGACTTTAATCCTTCCACCACACTGGTTCGGAACTAGTGACACGATAAAAAGCACATG
The DNA here is from genome assembly GCA_963675405.1 of Cosmorhoe ocellata. Taxonomy (NCBI): domain Eukaryota; kingdom Metazoa; phylum Arthropoda; class Insecta; order Lepidoptera; family Geometridae; genus Cosmorhoe; species Cosmorhoe ocellata. The sequence continues at coordinate 11,983,909 of OY776245.1, read as the reverse complement.
CTATGTTACATTCATTATCATTCTCCTGCTCTTATCTCACGCTAAGTGGTCGGCATTATCCCACTAAAACATTTATAAATTTTATTTAAAAATCAATACTTAATATAGCACCAGAGATGCAATTTATGATTTTCACGTGTAATTAACCATTATTAAAACAGAATGTGAACTGAAATGGTTGCATAACTAATTAGGTAGGTAAGTATAATTACACTAGCTATACAATAGCCTATGCACTCAAAACAAATCTATGCAAAAATGTTTATGATCTGTTGAGTAGTATACTTGTAGAGAACACTGGTGGTCTTGTGGCAGTGGCTCCATCTTTCGATCTCTATTCAATCTCTATTCAAGGGTCGTTAGTTCGAACTAACAACGAAAGCAACGGATAACTAATCAGTGATCCAGGGTGAGATTCAGGCGGGTTACAGTGCTTCACTGACCGTCGGTGCGCACGGTCGGTCCTGACGATACACACGGACCGACCTTCAGTTTGTATCATTCAGTGCTCTCCTGACCAACAAACTGAGCAGATGAAAAATGATACAGACATCCGTCGTCGGTCCGTACGGTCGGTCCAACGTTCGGTGCAGCACTGAACGCGTTCATACGTTTCCATAGCGCGTCGGCCGACCGACGGACGCATGCGGACGCGCTCGACCGACGGTCCTCGTACGCAGTGCGTAGCAATATACGAGTGCGTACGGTCGGTCCAGCACTGTACGAATTTATGGATTTTCATATTAATGACAAGCGCGACCGACATACGCACCGACGGTCAGTGAAGCACTGTAACCAGCCTCAATATTTGAGTGAATGCCATTAAAAAAAAAAAAGTCCTTTATCGCACTCTCCATAGAGGTCTAACCGCATCTGTCTTGAAGCCAACTCTTCATGCCAAATGGCTATACCAGAACGGGTCATTAATCTGTAAAGATTGGCGATAAGCCGCCCGAGATTTATGCGGCCTTTGAAGGAGACTGCGATTTAAATGATTAATGAAACACGTCTGCTAATAAATGATATACCAATCCGTCAGGTTGTCATCGCAAACCTAGAATTATTATCTATCTGTCCTTATCCCACGCTATGAGGTCGTATCAATATGTCTCCTTCCATTTCCCTATATCAGCCGTCATTTCAGTTCTTACACATTTCTTACTCTTAATGTCTTTCACATTTTCTGCGATGCATTTGTCTGACAACTACGTCGCTCTGGTATTTATATTATTTCTCGTGTTATTTTGAGTTTTATTGCGTAATTTTGGTGGTTATTTTGCCAATAAAGCCCGGGTTCTTGACGCGAGTGTAAAGTATGTGAATTAGAGTGAATAGTTCTCGTCAAATTCCATCGGAGGATATCCCGAAAATTTTCAACAAAACAGCCATCTTTTGTTTAAAATTGACTTGACTACTTGACTATGACTCTGTGACGTTGACAATACTTATAAATAAGTACACTTGACACTGGCAAAATTGTTCTCTGAGAGACAGATGCATGCCATAATTGAAGAAGAAGAGAGAAGAGGATGACAAACTTCACAGAACCCGTCAACCTGTTTCATAATCCCACTAGCTCTGACCTGCCAGTGGGGATAATGAAACAAAACTAAAAAAGCGCTTTATAATCCTCACCGCGCGATCATCGTCATAATGGGGATTATAAAGATAAGAGCAGTTAGACATTTCTTCGTCGCATTGTTTGCTAATTTAATCCTCGGTTTATTAAAATTAATTAAGACTCTGATTGAATAAGTCTGCTTTTTAATATGTATTAACGTATTGACAATGTGTTTCAATGGATACGACCGACTAGGCTGAGAGATGCATATTCTGAAAATACCGGCCCCACACCCGCCGCCTGGACACAGGAGGTGAAGGTGCCGTGATTATTACCTAATTTCTTCTCTGAAGTCTAAATGTCAATACTTGATTATTCAACACCGTAAATATCTCATTTATAGATACGGGGTGTCTCCCAAGACCCAGTTCCACCAGTTAGAGCTAACCTCCGGTCTAGACCCTCTCTCCAGCCGAGGTGTGAGCCCCTACGCGCCATAGAAGACTATCCGTTATAAGGCCCAGTTATTTTATTGATTTGCTAAGGAAATCGTTCGGAGCAACAGGTCAGTCATTAAATACTAGGGCGCCCGCGTGAATTTCGGCCGATTTATACCAAGAGCGAGTCCACCAGACAACGGTGACACTCTGCGTGTCCGTTTGTTCCGGCCCGCATAACGGACGAATGCATTTTACAACTACCGATATATTCTAAGGTTAGGTGAGGGGTATAATTTAAATTCTCATAATAAACCGAGGCTAATCCAAGCACAACGCCGATCCTTTCCTACACATTCCTTCGTTCTAGAGATAACATAATTAAACTAGCATATGCATTAGCTTTTAAGTTAATTTTGTGCGTTACCAGTCTATAACTTCTGATTTAATTGTTACTTTTATTGTTAATGTTGTGGTTTTGTGAATTAATGGTGAATAATTAAAATAGATAAAAGATAAATAGAAAAGATAGGAAATAAAGTTATATTTGTTCATTTTTCTATACTTAGTTGTAAGAATTTTATTTTCCTCCTTATCCCATATCCCGGCTTTCCCCTAGGCAAGGAATACAGTTACATATGGATGCTAGGAAGGTATAATATTAACTACTTACCATCTAAACTATCCCTGATACTATTATAGCGTTATATCAGTGAGTCAAAAGTTCCGCTTAAGGCTGCATAAATACATACCTACATACTTTATCCATATTAATATTATATATGCGAAAGTAACTCTGTTACGCTTTCACGCATAAACTACAAAATGAAATTTAGTACAAAGATAGACTAGAACTTGACAAAGGACGTAGGCTACATTTTATCTTGAATATTTATTGCTTGAAATAAGGCAGTGAAAGTTTGTATAGAAGTCGAACGCGGACGAAGTCGCGAGTAAAAGCTAGTCTATACTAATATTATAAAGAGGAAAACTTTGATTGTTTGTTTGTTTGTTTGTTTGAAACGAATAGGCTCCGAAACTACTGATCCGATTTGAAAAATTTTTTCACCAATGTGTAGAATATACTTTCAGGATGAACATAGGCTATATTTTATGTAGGTACTTCGCGGGCGACGCCGCGAGCGGAAGCTAGTCTATAATATACTAATATTATAAAGAGGAAAGATTTGATTGTTTGTTTGGATTGAATAGGCACCGAAACTACTGGACCGTTTTGAAAAAACAATTCTCCAACGTGTAGAATGAACTTTCAGTCATCTATAAATAGATGAAAATTCCTCACTTGTATCTAAAATATGTCAAGCGCACACAAGACCGGATGTGAATGGCGTCTGAGACATTCCGTACGTTAGTAAATCATAAAACTAACGGCCTAATGCAACCTTGGAATAATTACAGAAGAATGCGAAACGTTTTTATCGTAAAGATTAAATATTGTTCACTAGGCCTACATCACACATCAATATACACAGTACTAAACGGTTTATTTGCAGACAAAAGTCTGTCTCACAAAAGCCATAGACAAGAATTGAAGTCTGTGTCACTCTTTTTCTTCTTTATTTGTGGCATCTGTGTCTTAGAATTCAGTCGATTATATAGTTGTTTCGTTGTATATGGTATCTCTGTCGAGCTGAAGACAGGGCGCAATGGCGCTCATAAGGGGAGGCCTATGTCCAGCAGTGGACTGCTATAGGCTGATGAAGATGATGATATGGTATCGCCGGTAAGTAGTGTTCAAAAATTGCAAAAAATTCAGAATATGATAAATATATATTTGGAAAACATAATAATGTGTGCGATTAGTACTTGGAAAGTTAATAATTCGGAATTAAACATCGTTACAGCAGGTTTACGATATAAATTGTGAAAAAATAGTAATGTCGATCGCACGATTCATATTCAGCCGATATTATCGTTTATTATATCGATTTGTAGAGTGGACACCCTGTACGAGGAACAAGCCGTATTACGTACCTTACTCTTGATTAGTTTTATGAATACAATATTTTTAATGATACCAAAATGAGTTTCTTGCCTGTTCATCTTAGACTTGGGTAAGGTTGGAATCGGCACTTAAATTTACCTAGCACGTAAGACGTTTCAACGTTATTCAATGATTTTATTGAATTAACTAGCTGACCCGGCAGACTTCGTACTTGTTTAGAAAACATTTGTATGGGAAATAGAAAAGGGCTATTTTTAGGGTTTTCCCGGCAGTTATTCGATTTTTTCTTACCTTTTAAACCTTCCCTAGACCTACACGAACATTTCAAGACTAAGACAAGATAAATCCGTTTAGCCGTTCTCGAGTTTTAGCGAGACTAACGAACAGCAATTTATTTTTATATATAAGAAGAAGAAGAATAAGAAGATATATTTCGTTTTGATTTGACATAAATGCTACAAAGGAAATCGTAGGCAATAAAAACAAATCGAACACAAATATTTACTCGCAGAGTACGTATAATCTGTGAACTTGAAATATCTGCTATAATTAGCGACACCTACGTCCAGCGTCGCGTTTCACTAAATACGAGATCACTTGCCTTAGTCACTTCACTACTGATAGCTACCTCACCGCGAATTCTTGTCTAGTAATCCAGCATGACGAACAGACGAAATCGCTAGGTGCTAGAGATAATTATAACTTACTAATGCACCGGTGAACTTCATAACACTTAAAACTTTCCGAAATTTTGTCCTGATAAACTGATCCTGATAACATCATCTTTCTGACCTCTTTTCTCATCATCTTTCTGATCTTTCTGAGTCTGCCCGCGACCACGAACGCTGTAATGTGTTCGAAACGTCGGGAATAAAAACAAAATAGGTACGTGATAAATACCCGTTATTCAATTATAATTATATCATCTTTCTGCCCTTTTCCCACGTTATGTGGTCGGCACAATAGTAATCTTCCATTTCTCTCTGTCATTCGTCATCTCAGTACTCAATCCTCTCCTACCCATGTCATTTTTCATACAGTCCATCCATCTTTTCTTTGGCCTACCTCTACCCCTGTATTCATCCACACAAGCTTTTCGGGAATATCAAAGTAATATAACTTTGATATTTCGTACCATGACCGATAAAAATTGTAAGTATTGAAATAGTACTATTTCATGCTGGAAATATAACATTTCTGAAACATGATGGTTTGTAAGAGCTTGTGGTAAGGCCCCAGGACAACCAAGACAACGCTCTCTACAGTAGAGAAGACAAAGTGTCTTCACGACAAAAGTTTCATTTTAGTTTGGCCAAATCATATTTAATGCTAACGGTGCCTCATGTCAGGGGTCCACCAATATTGTGCTTGCATTCCATACAAGTGTCAATATAAATATAGACTTTGAATGATAGAGTAAAGAACAGTGTGATAGGAGAACGCGGAGTGAGAGAAGACGTGTGATGAAAATTGAGAAGGGCTAAAATGGTTTGCATCGATGAAAGGAGATTGACGAAACAGATACATAAGGCGAGTGGGAATGGGACAGTTGTAAACACCGTGGGCAAAGAGCGAGTAGTTATCCCTTGGCTAGCATTACAAGAGAAAAACACGAACGTCACAATTATACCGATCCCTTGATACGCAACCCAAACCAGACGCGATCGAAAGAATTGTCGTCCAAATGTCACTGAGTACACCGATCGAGTTCGCGCTCTTTCCAATTCCTCATTCACACAAACACCCTTCACCCAACGCAGTAAGATCTAAAATTGTTTATGCTGTTTTCATCTGAAGAGTTAGATAAATTTAGTGTAGATTGATTAGTATTCTTATCGGTAGGTAGTAAGGTTTGTAATTGATTGATAGATGCTGAAGAAAGTTCGGTAGAGCCCGGTAGGCAGGGCTAAATGCGTCTTCGTTGGCACGTCAGTGGGGCAAGGACGCTTAGCGCCAATGCAGTGGACTGATTGACCGATTAATCTTAACGAGACAAGGGTTTATGCAATAACTATTCGCAGGACATTAATTTGATGATTATTAGACATTTATTGGATTGATTTCAATGTCAAATGTATTGATATTTTTCCTATTTCCATCGCCTTTTTATATATTTTTTTTTAACCTTATTTTGTTTAAAAAGGAATAAATTTAAACAATTCCGTCCACTTACACGAGTAACCCATTATGTTTTTTTTAAACAAATAAACAACACCTAAAGATTAACGAAGAAAACATCTCTTGACTATTTGAACACAAATTTTGTCAACAAGATCGTATAATCGAAATGTATTTATTTTTACAACTTTTAAGCTTTGCATCGTCAAAAGTAGATTTTAAATTCATGTTTTATGCGCAAGCGCATTTAAAATGTTTTTTAATGTGGTTTTAACCGTGTTTCCGTCACTTATCACAAACACTGGTCTGATGTAAACAATGCGCGTGAGGGGATGTTATGTACACATGGGAGGTGCAGGCACTTTTACCGAGGGGGTTACGAAATCGTTCGCGGATATTTCGAGCGGGCGTGCGTCGCCCGACGCCGTCGGAACAGTACTATGACTGCTAGGAATGCACGTGGGAACATTACGCTACTAGATCTATTTGACGAGCGTAACGATGGTTAGCCAATCTTTTTAGTGTTCCGCGGAACGCATCGGTTACTTTGGTATCTATCTGTATACCATTTTACAGTGGTCCTAAGCGAAACTAAACAGTTTCGGCTAGCCAATCTTTTTATTATTCCGCGGAACGCATCGGTCACTCAGCGGTCTCTGTCTACCATTTTACAGTCGCCCTAAGCGAAACTAAAGAGTTATAGCTAAATTAGAATACCTACCTAGCTAAAATATAGCTTTAGTAAGGCAGGGATCATAGAATAACATGTTTAAAATATTAGGGTAATAATATACATATTATATGTGTATATCATAATAGGCTTTGGAGGTGGGAATGTTGGTAGAAAAGAAACCTCCTTTATTTTAGACGTATATTAACAACGAATCTAATTAGTAGGTACACAAATCACAATGTGGTGTAGGTAGCCGGAACGTCCGTCCGCCTCCGTGGCCCCGTAGCAAGAGAGCTGTCTTTTCGGGAAGCGGGAAGACATTGTTTTTTATAAACCCGGAGGCGGATGTTTCTATCGACAATATCTCTGGTCATAGATAATATAGATAACTATAGATAACATATTCTAAAGGTCACAGACTATACTAAGGGCAATAATATAAAACGCCACAAGGCAATTTTTATCTCGAAGAAATGTACGGTTCCCGTGGGATAAATTTGTTTTTGTTTTTCAAAGTACCACGGGGCGAAGCCGCGGGCGGAAGCTAATATAATTATAATATGTAATTTAAAATTAGCTTGTCTAATCGTGTCTGGCCTTAGAACCAGACTATAAAACTTCAAAGAAATCGAACTGTGGTTTTTGAAGTGATTCTTGTGATTTTATTGAGTAAAATATAATTTGATTTGTTATCACAAAACTTCTAGTTATTTTGCCGTCCGGTTTATATATCGTCCTAGGCATGCATGCGCGTTTTATTTCTAGTACGGCTCTGGTTAAGTCTGAAGAGATTTATCGGATCGATATGACTGAAAGAGATTATATCGGTATCTGTACCCCTAGTATGAGTTTTTGATAGTTAACGAAAACTTTTTTCGAATAGTATCCTTTCATACATTTACCTTCATCGGAAATTTTAAGGAACTAAAATAAAGTCGATATCGTGAAAACTTGATTTAAAAATCATTGCTGGGACTGCCGATTACATAATATTTTCGATATTATCGACCTTATTTTAGTTCCTTAACATTTCCGATGGAGGAAAATGTATGAAAGGATACTATTCGAAAAAAGTTTTCGTAAATCAAAAACTCATACTAGGGGTACTGTTATGCCCTGTATCAATGCGAAATGTTTATTTTATTTAGGAACTAGCTTGTGCCCATGGCTTAGCTCGCGTGGTAACTTGAAAAACGAAAACAAATCTATCCCACGGGAACCGTACATATTTCCGGGGTATAACCTATGTGCGATTCCAAACTATAATTGATCTCTGTGTTCAATTTCATCAAAATCCATTCAGTAGTTTTTGCGTGAAAGAGTAACAAACATACATCTATACTTTCATACAAACTTTCACGTTTATAATATTAGTAAGACTAGTAAATAAATAATAAATAATAAATAATGCTGGACACTATCATACAGCATCATGTAGCCCCAAACTAAGCAGAGCTTGTATTATGTGAACCATTAAATTAGTAGGATGCTATTAGAGAATTTGAGAGTTTGTGTGGATATTTACATTACTCGTATTCTAGTACGAAATACTAACTACTATGCAAAATGTGGGCATGTGACATATATCATGTTCGGGCGTGCCTCTGACTACCCTCTTTAGATATCGTCAAAGATCTTAGTAACTGGAGATCTGAGGAGATATCTATCGAGCCTGGGGATTACAGTCATGACCATGTTTTTTTTATGCTGGTTCCCGTGTCATCGTGTACCATGACGTCGCAAATTCAGGGCTAAAAATTCCTACCGCGTCGTGATTAGACGCGTAATTAAAATTGGTTCAAACAGTTTAAGATGAAATTTGGAATAAAATATTTTTATTTGACGTAGAGTTGATATTATTATAGGTTATCTTTCTCTAGTACCATGGAAGAGAAGCTGTGGACTCGAGCTAAAAAGGATTAAAGTGTACCTTAGAAGCACCTCTCTTGTGGTGATAATGAATTCAAGATAATATCCATTTTTCAACAATGTGAAGATTTTTACGGCGCTCATTTAAGCTCTACTTTAAAAGCAAAATATTTGTCATTTTTAATTTTATTTTTGAAGTATGTAGGTAATTTTTATAAACTAACAATTTATTATTAAGGCGTAAGTAACATAAATATTTGTAGGTAATTTTTTTAAAATGTATGTAATTGAAGAGACCGGGGCGAGACTTTTCAATCTGTAACAAAAGATTGAAATCAAGATGACGACAAATCGGAGGATCGGAAGACCATCAGTTAAAAGAGAGAAGAGAGTAACACATACAGGCGCGCTTTAGGTACAAGAGCGAGTAAAACAGCAATACAGTATGGCCACCTGGGGATATAGTTACGAGAGGGTAGATAGAGAGAGGTAGACAAGGAAAACCCACAGGCACGTGGAGGGAGTGCGAGAAGGACAGCCAGCAGCACAGGATTTAGTAGAATACTAGACCAGTGACTAGAGTCAGTGGAGAGAGGGAGAGACTCACATGCGCGCGGCAGGTCGCGGTGCGAGTGCGAGAGGGACAGGCAGCAGCACAGCTGGGGATGCAGTAGAATACTAGACTCGAGTGTCAGTGGAGAGAGGGAGAGACTCACATGCGCGCGGCAGGTCGCGGTGCGAGTGCGAGAGGGACAGGCAGCAGCACAGCTGGGGATGCAGTAGAATACTAGACTCGAGTGTCAGTGGAGAGAGGGAGAGACTCACATGCGCGCGGCAGGTCGCGGTGCGAGTGCGAGAGGGACAGGCAGCAGCACAGCTGGGGATGCAGTAGAATACTAGACTCGAGTGTCAGTGGAGAGAGGGAGAGACTCACATGCGCGCGGCAGGTCGCGGTGCGAGTGCGAGAGGGACAGGCAGCAGCACAGCTGGGGATGCAGTAGAATACTAGACTCGAGTGTCAGTGGAGAGAGGGAGAGACTCACATGCGCGCGGCAGGTCGCGGTGCGAGTGCGAGAGGGACAGGCAGCAGCACAGCTGGGGATGCAGTAGAATACTAGACTCGAGTGTCAGTGGAGAGAGGGAGAGACTCACATGCGCGCGGCAGGTCTCGGTGCGAGAGGGACAGCCAGTAGCACAGATGGGGATGCAGTGCAGTAGAACAATAGACCAGTGACTAGAGTCAGTAGAGAGAGGGAGAGACTCACATGCGCGCGGCAGGTCGCGGTGCGAGTGCGAGAGGGACAGGCAGCAGCACAGCTGGGGATGCAGTACAACACTAGGCTAGACACTGGAGACAGTGGAGAGAGGGAGAGAGGGAGAGACTCACATGCGCGCGGCAGGTAGCGGTGCGAGTGCGAGAGGGACAGGCAGCAGCACAACACTAGACCAGTGATAAGAGTCAGTGGAGAGAGGGAGAGAGGGAGAGACTCACATGCGCGCGGCAGGTAGCGGTGCGAGTGCGAGAGGGACAGGCAGCAGCACAACACTAGACCAGTGATAAGAGTCAGTGGAGAGAGGGAGAAACTCATGCGCGCGGCAGGTCACGGTACGAGTGCGAGAGGGACAGGCAGCAGCACAGCTGGGGATGCAGTACAACACTAGGCTAGACACTGGAGACAGTGGAGAGAGGGAGAGAGGGAGAGACTCACATGCGCGCGGCAGGTAGCGGTGCGAGTGCGAGAGGGACAGGCAGCAGCACAACACTAGACCAGTGATTAGAGTCAGTGGAGAGAGGGAGAAACTCACATGCGCGCGGCAGGTCACGGTGCGAGTGCGAGAGGGACCGGCAGCAGCACAACACTAGACCAGTGATAAGAGTCAGTGGAGAGAGGGAGAAACTCATGCGCGCGGCAGGTCACGGTACGAGTGCGAGAGGGACAGGCAGCAGCACAGCTGGGGATGCAGTACAACACTAGGCTAGACACTGGAGACAGTGGAGAGAGGGAGAGAGGGAGAGACTCACATGCGCGCGGCAGGTAGCGGTGCGAGTGCGAGAGGGACAGGCAGCAGCACAACACTAGACCAGTGATAAGAGTCAGTGGAGAGAGGGAGAAACTCACATGCGCGCGGCAGGTCACGGTGCGAGTGCGAGAGGGACAGGCAGCGGCACAGCTGGGGATGCAGTACAACACTAGGCTAAACACTAGAGACAGTGGAGAGAGGGAGAGACTCACATGCGCGCGGCAGGTCGCGGTGCGAGTGCGAGAGGGACAGGCAGCAGCACAACACTAGACCAGTGATTAGAGTCAGTGGAGAGAGGGAGAAACTCACATGCGCGCGGTAGGTCACGGTGCGAGTGCGAGAGGGACAGGCAGCGGCACAGCTGGGGATGCAGTACAACACTAGGCTAGACACTAGAGAGAGTGGAGAGAGGGAGAGACTCACATGCGCGCGGCAGGTCGCGGTGCGAGTGCGAGAGGGACAGGCAGCAGCACAGCTGGGGATGCAGTACAACACTAGGCTAGACACTGGAGACAGTGGTGAGAGGGAGAGAGGGAGAGACTCACATGCGCGCGGCAGGTAGCGGTGCGAGTGCGAGAGGGACAAGCAGCAGCACAACACTAGACCAGTGATTCGAGTCAGTGGAGAGAGGGAGAAACTCACATGCGCGCGGCAGGTCACGGTGCGAGTGCGAGAGGGACAGGCAGCGGCGCAGCACGGGCAGCTGGTCCAGGCGCACGGCCAGCACGCCGCAGACGCCGCCGCGCACGCCGCGCACGCCCACCACCTCGGTGTAGCCGGTACTGTCGCCGCTGTACGCCAGCACGTCGCCCAGGTACAGGTACGCGTACCTACGCACCACAGGCCACTTAACGCAACACTACCATATGATCTTAAACGGTGAGGAAAAACATCTAGGTAAACCCTAGAACCAAAATGTCGAAGGTCAGCCTTCCAACTTGTCACATATGTTATACTTTGCAAAGAGAAAATGTGCCATGTACTCGTAAGTATAATGTTTTGACGTGCCTCTGACATGTCTCTGAGATCTGAGAGGATATCTACCAAGCCCGGGGATAACAATCACGACCACACAGGAATGACACTTACATACTTTGTACCCAACTGCAAAGAGAAGAGGGAATATTGTGTTTGGGTGTATGTATGTGTGTATGAGAATTCTTTGGCTGTCGCTAGAGCCCATACAGCTAGATAGATTAAGACAAATAAGGATTCGTCTAGATCACAAGAGTGACATAGGCTAAACAAAATACTAAAGAGTCCAATATGGCGGCTGTAAGAAACTTTTTTCAATTACTTTCAGCCAAGTTTTTTGAATATTTGCCACCGAACTAAAAGTAAAGAAGGGCCTTACAATACTCGGTTCCCTCTAAATTGCCATCCTGTGCATTCAAAAAGTGTACCAATAACTCAAGGAACACCAACAAAGCTAATGGAGTAACATTTCATAGGTAATTACTCGATTTTTTAACATAATTCGTTTTTTCGTGATTATTTTATCCCATTCAAACAATATCATTTTGATTGAAAGAGAACGAATGTCTTGGGAGTGAAAGAGACAACATGTATGCTCTTGTGACGCGCGACCATAACTAGTGAATCTTGACCCGCCGCTGTACTCAGTACACGGTAAGCCAGAGATCATGTTACGGTGGGCTATAGTGAAAGTTAGAATATCGATGTGTGAGTGCGTGTAATCATATTTTTGCCACGTTTTTCAAGGTCATGGCCCTTCTATACTTTTAGTTCGGTGATATTTGCAATAAATACCTACTAGTTATCACTTTTTAAACTGTGGTATGCCGGGATTCCAGACATAATAAAAAATCTAAGTATTATGTCTCGCGTGGATCTGCGTTCCGGCATATCACAGGTTAATAGAGTCGTAAATCAAATAATGTCTTTATGACTTACCCAACGTCTTCGCAAGAGCTGAGGCCGAGCGGGTCCTCGGGCGGCTCGCTGACGAGCGTGAAGACGATGCAGTCGCGAGGGTCGGTGGAGGCGCCCCCGCCGGCGCGGCAGCGCGACATGTGCCCCAGGAGCGGCAGGTCACACTCGTGTAGGTGGAACGCTGGAACATGTAACCTCAGTGCTGTGTTTACGAGTATAAAGTGACATTTGAACGTTGCTATCGAAAATAAATTTTTAAAAACCCCCGACACAAACTTTGCCCGCCATTTTGTGGCAGCCATTTTGAACCGATTTCCATCAAACATAGCTAAGAGCACCATGTGCCCTAGGAGCGGTAGGTCACACTCGTGCAGGTGGAACGCTGAAGATGTAACGTTATTAAGTGCTGTGTTTATAAAGTGACATTCGAACATTGCTATTGAAAAGAAATCTTTAAAACCCCCGACACAAATTTTGCTCGCCATTTTGTGGCGGCTATCTTGGATCAATTTCCATCAAAGAAACATAGCTAAAAACATTCAACTAATTCACCTTAAAAACAAAAAAAAAACAAAATCAAAATCGGTTCATGCGTTCGGAATCTACAATGCTACAGACAGACACGTCAAACTTATAACACCCCATCGTTTGGGGCGGGTTAAAAAATGTGTGGCAGAGGTCAAGTCATCGATTAAAATTGTCAATAACGTAAAATCTCTTTCCATTATTATATGCCATTATGGAATTGTAAGCCTGTGTATGCCATTATCAAATTGTAAGCCCGTTTATCCCACTATCAAACTGTAAGCGTATGCCTATATCAAATTGTAAGCCTTTGTATGTCTTCGTCAAATTGTAAGCCTTTGCATGTCTTTAGCAATTGTATACCTGCGAATGCCCTTATCAAAAGCAACTCACTCTTTTTGAAGTTGAAGTAGCATTTGTCGGCATAATGTTTCGGCTTGGGCAGACTGAACGGTGTTTCCAGCTCGGCCCCTCTTCTACCGAGGAAGGTGTACGCGACATATAACCGTTTTATTTTCGAGTTGGCCATAGCCTCGCACTCCTCGTTGAGTGACAGCCAGAGGACAGTGATATCTATGCTTTCTGCAGATTCTTCAGAGTCCGCGCTGGTTTCCTGCAAGCAGTCAAACTGGTAATTCTTACATTTTACGATTATGACACATATTATTAAACTATAACGGGTCTTTATCGCGTTTACGTTTATTATTTTCACGACCCTGTGACTGTATTGCAACGACCGTGGTCACATGACTGGAGTATTGGAGCAACGGAAGGACAAAGTGGAGTCTCAACCACCCTCACTTGGTCTTTACAATTAAGCCGGGGCCTTACCACGAGCTCTTCGGGCAATATCAAATTAATAACTTAGATATTTTGGACCATGACATATAAGAAACCAGCCAAGTGCGAGTCCCCTGCGCAAGGAGGGTTTCGAACCATTATCTATAGAAACGGCAAATCATGCCTGTTGTATGGGAGCCGCCATAAATATTTATTTTATTCTGTTTTTTAGTATTTTGTTGTTATAGCGGCAACAGATATACATTATCTGTGAAAATTTCAACTGAAACTATCACGGTTCATGAGATACAGCCTGGTGACAGACGGTCGGATAGCGGAGTCTTAGTAATAGAGTCGTTTTACACTTTGGGTACGGAACTCTCAAAATTGTATTGAAGCAGTGTTATTTTAAGCTTGAAACTTTAACATTTCTAAAACATGATGATGAGTACATGTAGTGGTAAGGCCCCAGTCAAAGGCAGGTCCTAAGCCGATGAAAATGTATGAGGAATGTTATGAGAATGATTAAACTATCGTCGTTATTATACAATCGCGGTCCTGGGAAACAGGCGTGATTTTATGTATGATTTAAATACTTTAAATAAAAGTCAAGATATGTTTTGACAATATTACGTAGTGGTCGCCAGGATTTTGTAAGTAGCTGTCGGTATTATCTTTCACCTTCTGAGGTTCTTCGCGAAAAGGCGCATCGGTATATTTGACGGATTTTTTTGACGCTTCAACGATCTTATTAATACCTGGAACACCTGGAATAAACGAGGTTTAGACGTTATATTTTACTGAGACTATCAACATGCCCCGGCTTCACACGGGTAGCAAAAATCTCTCTATTTTTAATATATAAAATATAGCCTATGTTACCCAGTGATAATGTAGCATTCTAATGGTGAAAGAATGTTTGAAATCGGTCCAGTAGTTTTTGAGTTTATTCGTTACAAACAAAAATACAAAAATACAAAACTTTCCTCTTTATAATCTATCTATCTATACCTATATAAGAGCTTAACCTGACTGACTGACTGACTGACTGACTGACTGACTGACTGACTGACTGACTGATTGATCATCGCCGAGCCGAAACCGCTGAAGCTAGAAAGCTGAAATTTGGAAGGTGGTTTCCTTTTATAACAAAACCACCCACTAAGGCGGGGTTTTTGGAAATTCCACCTTTAAGGGGGTGAAAAAGGGTGAAAACGTTTGTATGAAACTTTTTAACGCGTGGAGCGATTTTCATGAAACTTTGATTGTACACTGTAAATGCAAAATGAACGGACACGTGTTTCAAGATTTTTCAATATAACCTTCAAAATGGGGTCAAATGTGGGGTCTATGTTTGTATGTGAACTTTTTAACGGGTCGTGCGATTGGTCTGAAACTTTGTTTGTGTACTGTAAATGCAAAACAAATGGACACGTGTTTCAGGATTTTTCAATATAACCTTCATAAAGGGGTCAAATGGGGTGTCAAAGTTAGTATGGGATTTTTATGAGTTGTGTGATGTGTTTGAAACTCAGTTTAGATACTTTAAGTGAACGAAGTCGCTGGCGGGACAGCTAGTATCTATATAAGAGATTATATGATTAGATGAGTATATCAGAGGAAGTCTGAAAGTGGCACCGGTGACAGAAAAGATGAAGAGTAATAGGTTAGCGTGGTATGGACATGTTATGAGAAGATATGAATGCCATGTGACAAGGAGAGTGTTAGGTATGAATGTAGATGGATACAGGGGTAGAGGTAGACCAAAGAAAAGATGGATGGACTGTGTGAAAGATGACATGGGTAAGAAAGGAGTGAGTACTGAGATGACGAATGACAGAGGAAAATTTTGTCGACTTGCTACCCCATAGAGATTTTGCAAGATGTGAATTTGTTATTTCTTACCAATGTACTTGTTGACATTGTTGACCTTGGACAGAGTTCGATCGATGTCTTCGTTGATATACCCCTCCATGCTGGATCCTCCCGTTTGGACAGAACCGAACGAATCTGACGAGTGAAATCGTATTTAGAGTTATCCTGATGTCGGTGCAGTGCTGAACATAGAGTAACTTATATTTAGAGTGCTGACGGTCAGCGCGGACAGTCCAAGCTAATCTGACGAGTGAAATCTTATTATGCATTATCCTGATGTCAGTGCAGTGCTGAACATAGAGTAACTTAAATTTAGAGTGCTGACGGTCAGCGCGGACAGTCTAACTAAGCTAATCTGACGAATGAAATCTTATTATGCATTATCCTGATGTCAGTGCAGTGCTGAACATAGAGTAACTTATATTTAGAGTGCTGACGGTCAGCGCGGACAGTCCAAGCTAATCTGACGAGTGAAATCTTATTATGCATTATCCTGATGTCAGTGCAGTGCTGAACATAGAGTAACTTATTTTTAGAGTACTGACGGCCAGCACGTGTGATGATTTATGTCATGTAGCTACGTAGTCTATATCTATATAAGAGCTTAACCTGACTGACTGACTGACTGACTGACTGATTTATCATCGCCCAGCCGAAACCGCTGAAGCTAGAAAGCTGAAATTTGGAAGGTGGTTTCCTTTTATAACAAAAGCACCCACTAAGGCGGGATTTTTGGAAATTCCACCTCTAAGAGGGTGAAAAAGGGTGAAAACGTTAGTATGAAACTTTTTAACGCGTGGAGCGATTTTCATGAAACTTTGTTTGTGTACTGTAAATGCAAAATAAATGGATACGTGTTTCAGGATTTTTCAATATAACCTTCAAAAAGGGGTCAAATGTGGGGTCAATGTTTGTATGGGAACTTTTTAACGGGTGGTGCGATTGGTGTGAAACTTTGTTTGTGTACTGTAAATGCAAAATGAATAGACACGTATTTCTGGATATTCCAAAATAACCCTCTAAAAAGGGTGAAAGGGGGGGTCAAAGTCATTTATGGAATTTTTTTATTAGTGTGATTTGTTCAAAACTCAGTTTAAATACTTTAAGTGAACGAAGTCGCGAGCGGGACAGCTAGTAAATACATATTATGTCACACGCGCTACAAATATTTAAAGAAAACAATGCTTACGTAAGTAATCTTTATCTCTTTTCCTCAGTAAATTCTGGAAGCTGTCCACGTTGTCTTTACTCTGGCAAATAAAATAAAATAAAAAAATACTGCTACAACACGATTTTCGAAAATATATTTCTAATAGTAACATATCCACCAAATTTGAACACTGTAGGACCTATGGTTTAAGCTGTGCGTCGAGTATCAGTTATTCAGGCACGTAACGAATTAATATATTTAGTTATTGATATATTACCGTCTTCTTTTTAGACCATCGCAACTTTGATAATTGATGTCTTGCCGCCAAACTTTTCTAAAAAAAATGGTGAGTCGATAATTAATTAGGATATAATTATCAATTTCAAATGTGATCCAAAATTTTCGAACGGATTCGAACCCGCATCTCTGCTTGAAGCCAACCAATGTACTGCCAACTACGCCACTTTTCAAGTCTAGTCAAGTTATCTCTATGAAAATGTTGGATCTTTTAGTTAATGTCTATGGAAAACAACAGCGCTATTTTACGGAAAATCACAAATCAGACTGCGAATTTATGTACAAAAGATGAGGAATAATAGGTTAGCGTGGTATGGGCATGCTATGAGAGATGAATGTCATGTGACAAGGAGAGTATTAGGTATGAATGTGGATGGATACAAGGGTAGAGGTAGGCCAAAGAAAAGATGGATGGACTGTGTGAAAGATGACATGGGTAAGAAAGGAGTGAGTACTGAGATGACGAATGACAGAGGGAAATGGAAGATTATTGGTATGCCAAATCCACGTAACGTGGGAAAAGGACAGGAAGATGATGATAATACTAAGTAGGTTTTAACTCACCACAGATGCTATACTTGAATGTCTCAGATTTGCATCCTGCAAAGGAACAGCGAGAGGGAGTGAACATGCAAGCAGATGCAGTAGGTATGTTGGGCATAAAATGGTTATTTTTACTTGTAATATACAATACGTTAGACCAGACGAATGTGAGTACCAAGACAAACCTTACAGGGTTTTATGGTACCAATATAATGTATACTGTAATGAATAAAAAATAAATAAATAAATAAATAAACCTAAAAAAAAAAAAAAAAGATTTTTTTCAAATTATTGCCAACGCGGTATACTGTAATGTCGCGTTGGGGACGCTCTTCTTCGGCGGTGATCCGGATCAGTTGAGCTATCTATAGATCGTTTGTAACGATCCTTACAGCGGTCAACTATTTCACGTATATTTCCAGCAGTCCATA
This sequence comes from Cosmorhoe ocellata, assembly GCA_963675405.1. Taxonomy (NCBI): domain Eukaryota; kingdom Metazoa; phylum Arthropoda; class Insecta; order Lepidoptera; family Geometridae; genus Cosmorhoe; species Cosmorhoe ocellata. The sequence goes on along the minus strand of OY776245.1, from coordinate 11,965,769 downwards.
TTTCATTATATGCTATTTACTTTTAGTTTAAAAGAAAATGGTGTTATTCTTACTTCGTCCATTTTGGGCAACCTTAATGGATTATTTTGTTGTATATTTCTCTGAAACATATAAATATTTATATAAATGTATGTATATGTCTAAGTATCTAATAACGATCTTTACATAGCTCAACTATTACAGCTGTATATTATTATTATACTCGTAGTGTGTATATTAAAATAAAAAATAAAATATGATCAGGACTGTAATCCCCGGGCTCGGTAGATATCTCCTCAGATCTTTTAGTTACTTAGATCTTTGAGGATATCTAAAGGGGGAAGTCAGAGGCAAGTCCAAACATGACATTTGGTACATGCCCACATTTTGCACAGTAGTTAGTATTCCGTACGTGACAGGTTGCAAGCCCATCGCCGCTTATAAGAATACTAACCTATGACACATACCTTCGAATTTTTGGTTCTAGGGTATGCCGGTTTCCTCACGATGTTTTCCTTCACCGTTTAAGAGCACTGGCATTGCGCACATAAATTTTTCGAATGGAAAAACTCATTGGTGCACGACCAGGTTTGAACCCACGACCTTCGGATCGTGAGGCCGGGGTGCTACCACTACACCACCAGCGCTCTATATTAAAATACATCTGTATATTTGTGTAGATAAAAATAGATTCATAATTATATTATGGTAACTCGATGACCGAGCTTTGCTCTGTTGTTTTTTTGGTAAACGACTTTTTCTAAAAATGAAACCTAGATAGATCGATTTATCGCCTCCTGAACTAAACTAAAAAATAAAAAATACTAAATTTCATAAAAATCGTTGGAGCCGTTTTCAAGATTCCGATTATAGAATTGCTCGTTTAATGGTATTAGATTAGTTAGATAAAAGCGTATCATTACGCACACAATTCTTTTAGTTTTAGTGATCTGGATTAGTTGAGTTATCTATAAAACGTTTTCAAGGCTCCTTCTTAGATTCGCTTATGTTAAAATGTACTCACTTCTAATGCTCTTTTCATTTCATCTGTGGATTTGATAGTTGCTGGCTGGAAATAAAATATTAAACTAGAACAAAAATCAAAAAACTCTTACAACCACCAATGGAGTTTTGTCATTTTGTATAACCTATGTATAGTTCATCCAATGGATCTAGGCATTCGTGAAGTTAGCCACGCGGTGCGAATTTGCGCATGTACAGTTCCTTCCCCCCCCTCTTCATACCTCCAATTGCTCCCGAAAAATGATACTGCGCAGCTCTTGCGGCTAACTTCGCGAAGCCAATTCGTTGAGCTAACTATAATTTTTGTAATATAGACGAACCAGACACCTCAAATGTCAAAATCCGGCAAGCCGTTTGTGCTACAGCGACAGCCAATGGAACTCTTTCATAGGTCATGGTACGAAATATCAAAGTTTTATTTAATATTGCCTAAAAGGCTTGCATTAAGATCGCAGTAATTAAGAATGTTAATAGTTATGCCAAATCGGTTAAAGTATGTTACAGTCAGGGCCGAGCCGCCCCTATGTGCGAAGTGTGCGGCGCACACAGGCGCCAAGACAATAGAGGCGCCGCTATCGAAATTATTTTTGTTGATACACTTACACAACAACATAATATTATTCTTTGTAGTGGAGTATCGATAAGTAAAACCTAAAAAATGTACACCACTTTTATAGACCAAATTTAAAATTTTTGCCGTATCAGGCGACACATAGTTACCTAAGTTGAAACATGAAGATTCGTGAAAAAAAGAGGCGCTTCATAGGTTTCGCACACAGGCGCTGTGGGGGGTCGGCGCGGCCCTGGTTACAGTAAATAAATAAATAAATAAATAAATAATGCTGGACAATCCACACAGCATCATCTAGCCCCAAAGTAAGCTACTCAAAGCTTGTGTTATGGGTACTAGATAACTGATATATTTAATAAATTATACGAGTATAGGTACATAGATAGATATTTTTATTATACATAGAAAACACCCAGACCAACGGAACAAATTTCTGCAGATCGTACACAAATTTGTTCCGCGGCGGGAATCGAACCCGCAACCTCTTGCGTCGCAGGTAGACTCTCGCCCGCTGCGCCACTGAGGTCGTCAGTAAAGCTTGTATGTATACAAATACACTAGATTTTGTTGTAGTCAAAAACAAATATAATAACAAATATATCGCTCATTAAATTCAAAAGGGCCACATCTCAAAAAAAATCAAAATCGTTTTTATTGCAAAAATCATATCTAAACTGTTTATATTTTTATATTTGAAAGAGACACCCATTGATTTAGCGTTTAAAATGGTCCGTTCAAACAACTGCCTCTTTTACATTTTGACACATTGATGACTAATTTTACTTCAAAACTGGCATATTGCCAATTACGACCAGTAATCTGCGGTAATTTTTGTGAAAAAGGGCCATATTCCGAAATTCCTGTTTTGGTAACATGTTTATTATTTTTGGGGCTTAGATACAGAAACTCATAATTTTATTTTCTTTATTCATAGAATGAATACATAAATATCCGCGCACATAGAATTTTAAACATGGTCAGAACAAAAAACGAATATCTTTAAACCACTTCAACACAGAACACAAGGTTCGAATCAACTTCCACCTTCGCCGATCAACGGTTGTCGTCCCCGTCGTATCTGATGATACTGGTGTTACAAATTCCAAAAAATACTGTATCTGATTTTGGAAGTCCAGAAAAAAGACCAAATTTCGATGTTCATTAAGGTACAGAAAGCGATTCAGATAGCAATTCAAAAGAATCTTCGTCTGCGAATGCTGTTTGACAGCAGTACAGAAGATATTTCATCAGGATGATAGCGCAAAGGATCCAGACTCCAAATTTAACCCGTTGGTCTGGGTGTTTTCTATGTATAATAAAAAAAATCTATATAGGTATATAATGTATTAAAATATATCATTTATCTAGTACCCATAACACAAGCTTTGAGTAGCTTATTTTGGGGCTAGATGATGCTGTGTGGATTGTCCAGCATTATTTATTTTATTATTTATTAATTCTAATTTAGACTAGAATGAAGATTTATCATCAAAAGCTGGACCCTCTTTCATATAAAAATCATTGAAGCTAGGAAAGAAGAAGCTGAAAGCAGTCAGGAATAGAAGAAAAAAATGCCGAGCGTTGTACCCAACCCAACCACCTAGTGTTGATATCCAGCCACCAAGCGCTGTTACCCAGTTACCAAGCGATGATAACCAGCCACCATGAGCTGTTTTGCAGTCTCAAACAGTCTCAGGACTGGTTTGCTGGGATTTAATGTTGGTTGGCTAAACATCAAAGCTAGGTGGTTACGTATCGCTGCTTGGCATAATGGTCTTTTTTCTGGACTTTCAATATAAATTAAAGTATTTTCATCAACTACTGGTTTTTTTATTTCATTTAATATGATATAGTCAACTTTGTTTCGAAACTCTAATAAACATCATAAACTTAACTAATTAATAGTGTTCTCAAGATTATTGATAGCATTTTTACTATAAACACGACTTTCGTTTTTGTTTCTTACAAGATTTTCCAATTTAAAAATTGTTTTTGTTGATTGATTTTCTATGTTTTTACTACTGAGTATTCGCACAACTTGTGTAATTGTTTACTATTGTTTTTATGTTACATTTAACAAAACAGTGATGTAAAACACGTACAAAAGTGTACGATTTTGTATGATTTGTGGCCTTCTATTCAAAAAAATCATATGAGATTTCGACCATTTTTATAAACAAAAGAGACTTATGTGAGTTTGTACGATTCTGGGTGAAAGTGCAATAAATTGAATACTATAGGTAAATGATGATTTAAAATACGCATCGATTGATATATAATACATTTAAATAGAAAATAGGGTTTTCAAAATAAAAGAAAAAAACGACCACCAAAACTTTAAAAGGCTCCCCTGAACAATTTGTAGTTTTTGAGATGTGGCCGTTTTGAATTTAATGAGCGATATGTAAAATTAGTTTTGATTTTCGCATTCAAACTTCGATAAATATCAAGTCCCGCTAATAGTCACGTGACCGCATGTGACGTCAATTTTCAACGCTCCGCTTAGTAGGTGTGTTGTGCGATGACGTCACACCGTCACGATACGAATCCGAGTCATTTTATAAATCGGAAACTAATTGACGTATCGAAGTAATTCTTTCACATGTATTTTTTAATTTTGACTGAGAATATGGAGAACTAATATTCAAAATTAGTTAACACTCTTCATTCTTTTCTTAGTGCACCTATATATATATATATACAGAAAATAATCACCCTCCGAACTTCAGTTCTCGAGGCTTATATGGCTGTCTGTTGATATGTCCGTCGTTCAGTAACGTAAGAGTTTATATATATAAATAAATAAAATAAATAAATAAATAAATAAATAATGCTGGACAATCCACACAGCATCATCTAGCCCCAAAGTAAGCTACTCAAAGCTTGTGTTATGGGTACGAGATAACTGATAAATTTAATAAATTATATACGTAGATAGATATTTTTTTATTATACATAGAAAACACCCAGACCATAGGAACAAATTTCTCGTACACAAATTTGTTCCTTGGCGGGAATCGAACCCGCAACCTCTAGCGTCGCAGGCGGACTCTCGCCCGCTGCGCCACTGAGGCCATATTTATTATATCTAAATATATATACCTAACTCAAAGGTGATTGACTGACTGACTGACATAGTGATCTATCAACGCACAGCCCAAACAACTGGACGGATCGGGCTGAAATTAGGCATGCAGGTAGAAGTTATGACGTAGGCATCCGCTAAGAAAGGATTTTGATTAATTCTACCCCCAAGGGGATAAAATAGGGGATGAAAGTTTGTATGAAACTTTGTCAATTTAGTATATAATTTGTCAAGTTTTTAAGTCGCGATAATCGACATTCACGCGGGCGAAGCTGCGGGCATCAGCTCGTAATATATTTATGATCACGACTGTAAGCCCCGGGCTCGGTAGATATCTCAGATCTTTTAGTTACTTAGATCTTTGAGGATTTCTAAAGAGGATAGTCAGAGGCACGTCCAAACATGACATAAACGACTCACCACTTCGTTGATGATGACTCCGGATGATTCATGTCGCATCTGGTCCTGAAAACAGGTTCACAACGAATGCTCCCGTTCATGGTAGACCTCTCCTCAGATCTCTAGTAACATAGATCTTTTGAACATGATCACGACTGTAATCCCCAGGCTCGGTAGATATCTCCTCAGATCTCTAGTAACATAGATCTTTTGAACATGATCACGACTGTAATCCCCAGGCTCGGTAGATATCTCCTCAGATCTCTAGTTAATTAGATCTTTGAGGATATCTAAGGAGGGTAGTCAGAGGCACGTTCGAACATGGCATATGCCCACATTTTGCGCAGAGGTTCGTATTCCGTACGTGACAGGTTGCAAGCCTATCGCCGCTTATAAGAATAATCTATAGTATCTTTACCTTATACACATACTTATATTTATACACATACTTTCGAATTTTTGGTTCTAAGGTATGCCAGTTTCCTCACGATGTTTTCCTTCACCATTTAAGAGCACTGTTATTCTTCTAAAGTCAAATGTCAAAATATTTTAATTCAATAGAATCACAGGGATCATTTTGAATCGTCTTACATAGGTACTAGGCGAGTCTAGGTGCCAATTCCAGTCCTATCGCCAGTGCGAGAGGAACTGACAAGAAACTCGCTGTTTTTAACGGGACCTATCAGAGTTGGAGCTGAGTTCCCAAGCTTTTGTGATGATGTTTTCCTTCACTTAATGAAAGAATACAGAAAAATGCTTACTGGGGTCGGAATGGTCTTCGGTGTTTGCGAGCTTTGTCGGTGATACGGCGGCAGCACAGAGCGATATTGTTCAATCTGAAACAACATGGGAAACATTAAACATAAAACAAATATGAAACACTATCTTCTGCCAGCAGCTTCGCCCGCATGTTACCTTAGAAAACCAAAAATATATCTATCCCACGTGAACTGTAAATTTTTCCGGAATAAAGAGTAGCCTTTGTGCTATTCCAGCCAGACTATAATATTTGTGCCAAATTTCATCCAGATCCGTTCACCCGTTTTAGCGTGAAAAAGTAATAAACATACATCCATACACCTCTACATCCATACATTTTTACAAACTTTCGTGTTTATAATATTAGTTTGAGGATATAAAGGGGGTTAGTCAGATACGTCAAAACATTATACTCATTATATGTAACATTATATAAACATTATACTCAGTACATTCCTACAATAAATAAATAAATAAATAATGCTGGACGATCCACACAGCATCATCTAGTCCCAAAGTAAGCTACTCAAAGCTTGTGTTATGGGTACTAGATAACTGATATATTTAATACAATGTTAGATAGCTTCTATTTAATTATCGAATAACACCTTATGGAAAAAAGTAGCTGGTATAAAGTATAGCTGCGGGTAGCCACGTGTAGTGGAGAGCGCGCCCGCCCACGCGACTCGGACGACATCTTGGCACAAGAGATCGTTCAATCTCCGATCGCGCGGATACTTCGACACTAGTGTTGCGACTGCGCAGCTTGCCAAACAATGCAATAGGGTAAAAGCAAAGATTTAAATCGTAGATATGCCCGGACGCCAAAAACTGTGGCACTGTTTTTACTTGTGTGTTAACAAAATGCCGATGCATGCACACTAATTGTTTAGACCAATATCTAAACATATATGTAGATATATTGATTATTATTATAAATGTCCAGCATTTTTTCTACTATTAAAATATACTACTATAAGTTATTTTATACCATTGGACTTGCAACACTGTATCGTTCATTCCATATTTTGTGTTATGACAATAATACTTTCTTCTCTTTTTCTACGACTGATATAGCGAGCAAGTTCCGAGTGTTAAATATTGTAATTTAATTATAATAAACACCAATTAAAATTAAAATTAAATTAAAATGTATTTTATTATTAAAACAGTAGTGAACTAAGTACAAGTTAAAAACGATGAAACTGCTAAAGTTTAAAAATAAAACTGTGACGCAGTCTCAACGCCCACCTCCAGAACTGATGAGTAGGTTCTGTTCGGTTAACATATTGAACAAAAATAAATTAAACAAAGGTTAAATGACATTAATAAGGATGAGCTGGAAAAATTACTGAGAATGCTGAGGAGTGAGTTTATGTGTGTGTGAGAGGGTGTGAGGGTGTGTGTGTGAGTGTGTGATGATGATGAGTACCTATTGTTGTGTGTCTTATGTAACATGAATTTATGAGAGGGAAATTAGAAGATTTTCAGTTTGTTCATATGAAAGAGATAAAAGCCAATTTGAACATTTAGTTTTACATGTGTATTGTGTAAGAGGGTATACATCTATAGCTTTATTAACTTTGTTATAAAGTGAACAGCTTAGATAACAAAAGTGGCGACCAGCTATGGCTGTTCTGTGCGTAGGAGTTTTACACACAATATCTGAGCGACGTTTATTTTTAAGTAGTTTGGGGTCAAAGAACAAGAGCCTGTGCTGACGTACGATGCTAGCCAGAATAAACAGTTGTCTTACAGAAAGAACTTCGCATTGTTGTAAAAGGAGGTTAGTGGGGAATTTCCTAGGTTTGGATGACATCACTTTTAGGACAGCCCTTTGAGCCCGCTCCACTCTAAGCATCTGCGTTTTGATACAACCGCCCCATGCAGTGATACAGTAGTTCAGTACAGATTGAGCAAGAGCAAAATAAACTGTCCTCAAACACTGAGAATCGGCAACGCTTCTTAGGTTTTTGAAGACGAATATAAGTTTACGTACTCTAGTTATAGTATTATCAATGTGCGGGATCCAGGAGAGGAATCTATCGACGTGGACGCCAAGATACTTGGTAGAGGTGACATGGCGAAGAGTTTGACAGGAGCAAGAGTTACTGACTGGAACTTGACAAGTATGTGCGCGGAGGCAGAATAATAGTGGTTGAGTACGGGCAGTGGGGGAGAATGTAATATAATTCGATTTTTCAACGTTAAGGGTTAGAAGGTTGGTTGAGAGCCAGTTAAGGACATCTCTCAAAGCCGCTTCAGTCAAACGTTCTCACGCATTTTATTTCGTACACTATTGATTAGTAAAAAATTAACCAAACAGTTATTTCACCTATTATTGTGCAATTATATTGCACGATCTTTCGTAAAAAATATACTTATTCCTTTTGTACCCTGAAATTGAAAATATTTGGTGTGCCAAATGAGCGAGCTATCTCATTTCGTGTGGCAACTTAACGGCGCGGTCTCAGTACCGTACGGGCCAAATCTACGATTTAAATCTTTGGGTAAAAGGTAAAAGCTGCTCCACCAAGAGAAGTCTTTCTCTTCCGGCGCTCGGTGGAGCAACACCAGTGCGGAGCGAGTCAACGGTCCTGGGGATGCTTCATGGAGAAGCGAAACACGTGTCGAATTTCTATTTGAGTTTGTGTTGTTAAGCTCATTAGATAATAGTTTAGCGGGAAAGTAGCTAGATATTTCCGTCCTTTTCAGTATTTGTAATGGATTGCCGCAAATTCACGCCTGAATTAATAATTTCTCTCGGAAGAAATAATTTAGATCACCTAAATGCTAGTACAGGTCATCCAACGGATCTAGGCATTCGTGAAGTTAGCCACAGGTGCGAGTTTGCGCATGTACAGTTCCCCCCCCCCCCCCCCCTCTCCTCATACCTCCAATTGCTCCCGAAAAACGATACTGCGCAGCTCTTGCGGCTAACTTCACGAATGCCTAGATTCGTTGAGCGAGCTATACATCACTAGACTAGTACCGCACAGATTATCGAGCAGTGACTCAGTACTGTATCTAAGCAGTGAACTAATATACAGTATTAATAGCTTAGCATTATAAAAATAGGGTGTGATGCGAGATGAAATGTCATCAATGAATGTCTAGCATTTTTAGATCCAGCTCAATGTCTATTTTTAGAAAATATACCCAACCGAGAGATTATATTGAGTACCAACTTCCGCCCACGGCTTCGCCGGCATGGTACCTTGAAAAACAAAAACAAATCTATCCAAATTTTATCCAGATCCGTTTTCAGCCGTTTCAGCGTGAAAGAGTAACAAACATACATCCATCCATTCTTACTTTCGCGTTTATAATATTAGTAGGACTCTCTCCTACCCGCCACTTTGTCCACAAAAATCCATCAAACTAACATACTAATTCTAAAATTATTAATGTCGGATTGGGAAATTTCGATGGAGTGATAAAATGGGCGGTCACCCATCCAAAAACTGACTGCTTGACTGCTGACTGAAACTTTCAACCCCTATTTCAGGCCTTCAAGATTATTTCTTAGACAAAAGATAGCTTATGTCCGTCGTTTTTAATTAATCTGGCCTCACAGCTCAGTTGGTCGTAGCTATGCCTTCTGCGCTGTATGTTGTGGGTTCGATCCCCACCCAGGACAAAAATTTGTGTGATGAACGCAGATCTTTGTTCTGTGTCTAGGTGTCACTATGTATTCTTTGTATGTATTTACAAAAAAAAAGGATAAAACTAATAAATCTATCAGCTATCTGGTTCCCATAGTACAAGCTTTGCTTAGTTTGGGGCTAGATGGCGTTGTGTGAACTGTCCACCAATATTATTAATATAATAGTATAGTAATATTCACGTCAACATCATAGCGGCTGGAGGCTTTCCGTCCGATCGGCTGGTACACCTCGTCAGGGGTCGCGAACTTCTGCGCCAACAACTCGGGGGCCTTCGACTGAAATAATACAATACAGTTATTTATAGCCTTAATAGATTGGCCTCACAGCTCAGTTGGTAGTAGCTCTGCCTTCTGCGCTGGAGGTTGTGGGTTCGATCCCCACCCAGAACTAACATTTGTGTGAACGCAGATGTTAGTTCTGTGTCTGGGTTCAGAGTTGACGACTGATAGGAGTGAGTGGAAGAAGAAAACATGTTGTGCCGACCCCACTTAGCGTGGGATAAGGGCAGGAGAATGATGAAAGAGAGTCGCAAGAGCTGCGCAGTATCATTTTTCGGTAGCAATTGGAGTTTTGGAAAGGGACGGCGGGCCTGTACATGCGCAAACTCGCACGTGGCTAATTTCACGAATGCCTAGATCCGTTGGATGAACTATACACCTGTGAGCCTTGCTTGCTGCCGGCGTGCAAACTGAGTTCCAGGTCTCGGGAGAGGCGCTCGCTAGACCTGGACAGCTCATCGTCCACCGCCTGCTGCATCACCTTCGAGTCGCTGCGGAGAGGGCTCGCGTTGCTCCAAGTGGGGGTAGACGGCTGGGGAAATTATCTACTTATTATTATGCTACGGCTACACTCGACCTCATGACGACCTCTGTGGCGCAGCGGGCAAGAGTCCGCCTGCGACGCAAGAGGTTGCGGGTTCGATTCCCGCCTCGGAACAAATTTGTGTAGGTACGATCTGCAGAAAATTGTTCCGTTGGTCTGGGTATGTATGTATAATAAAAAATATCTATCTATGTACCTATATCATGTATTAAATATATCAGTTATCTAGTACCCATAACACAAGCTTTGAGTAGCTTACTTTGGGGCTAGATGATGCTGTGTGGATTGTCCAGCATTATTTATTTATTTATTTATTTTATTTACACTCGCGATGATTCGCATTGTCGCGACACGTGTGCCCAAACAATTCGTCCTACCGCGAATCATCATCGCGAATAAAAAATTAACACCGGCACTACTTTCAAACTTCCTCTAATATGCTTATTCCTTATTATATCCATCCTCGTCACTCCACGAGCGCTGGTGGTGTAGTGGTAGCATCCCTGCCTCACGATCCGAAGGTCGTGGGTTCAAAACTGGTCGTGCACCAATGAGTTTTACCATTCGAAAAATTTATGTGCGCAATGCCAGTGCTCTTAAACGGTGAAGGAAAACATCGTTAGGAAACCGGCATACCCTAGAACCAAAAATTCGAAGGTATGTGTCATAGGTTAGTGTTCTTATAAGCGGCGATGGGCTTGCAACCTGTCACGTACGGAATACTAACTACTGTGCAAAATGTGGGCATGTACCAAATGTCATGTTTGGACTTGCCTCTGACTACCCCCTTTAGATATCCTCAAAGATCTAAGTAACTAAAGATACGAGGAAGATACATATCTACCGAGCCCGGGGATTACAGTCGTGATTTTTTTTTTTTTTTTTTTTTTCGTCACTCCACAAATCCATCTCAACATTCGCATCTCCGTCGCATGCACTTTTCTTTCATCCGTCGTCTCCTTCGTCTTGTCCAACATTCAGATCCATACAATACGACTTACAATCAAATTCAAAGTCACAAGTCGAAAGTCGAACGTCGAATTCGGTTCTAGCACTTTTTGACGTGACAACGTCTTATAATTCGATGGAACCGGCTCGAAAAAACATGACGTCATGCGGCGTTAACTCGCTCTGAGGCGTTCCATTCTTATGACGCTTGTCACGTTCAGCTATCGTCAGTAAACCGACTTTACAGACAACCGATTTTTTAACAGAGGACTATGGTGGCGTAGTGGTGCATACCGTGTGCATGATGCGGTGTATGGTCGACAGGAGCGACACGTCTGTTCTCAGATTGCACCACAAGTCTAGAACCCCTATTTCCTCCCCCACCCCCACCCCCACCTTCATATTCTCGATGGGCACAGTAGGAATCTAAAACATAAGAAAATATATACTATATAACTATATTTATATAAAATATCAATACACCCGACTGAAAGAAAAATAGCTTTTTACAGCCGCCATTTTATTTTTTTTGATATTTCAAATAGCTTATGTCACTCTTGTGATCCAGACACCCCATTTGTCAAAATCCTTCTAGCTACAGCCACAGTCGTGCTACAGTTGCGCAACAAGCGTGCCACAGTTGCCCAATAATCGTGCCATAGTTGCGCCACAGTCGCGTCTCAGGTGCGCCATGATTGCGCTATACAACTATTTAATCAGCAAAGAACATTCAAAAAAACTCACCTACATAAACAAACAAACATACATACACCCCAAACTCATTACTTACCCTCCTTTTTTGTTTCGCAGTCGGGTTAAAAATACATAAAACGCGGCTGCGTAAAATTATTCGTACCTACTAATAAAATAACTAATCTACCTATATGCAGTTCCCATAGAAGCTTTGCTTTGTTTGGGGCTAGATGGCGTGTTCCCACCAATATTTATTTATTTATTCCAGTTTTGGGAAAACATACAGCGAGGTCTTAATAATAGTTTATACTAAAGTAATATTACAAAGAGGCAAGTTTTGTATTTTTGCATTTTTGTTTGTAACGAATAAGCTCAAAAACTACTGGTCCGATTTCAAAAATTCTTTCACCGTTAGAATGTTACATTATCCCTGAGTAACATAGGCTATATTTTATATAGGTACCTCGCAAGCAAAGCCGTGAGAGGTAGCTAGTTTTTAATATAAAACATGCATGTAAAAGTCATGTGTGCTGAGGGCAAATTATTTATGTTTCTTTTGATTTACCAGAGTGCACCAATGAGTTTTTCCACTCGAAAAATTTATGTGCGCAATGCCAGTGCTCTTAAACGGTGAAGGAAAACATCGTGAGGAAACCGGCATACCCTAGAACGAAAAATTCGTAGGTATGTGTCATAGGTTAGTGTTCTTATAAGCGGCGATGGGCTTGCTACCTGTCACGTACGGAATACTAACTACTGTGCAAAACGTGGGCATGTACCAAATGTCATGTTTGGACTTGCCTCTGACTACCTTTAGATATCCTCAAAGATCTAAGTAACTAAAGATTTGAGGAAGATACATATCTACCGAGCCCGGGATTACAGTCGTGATCATATTTATGATTTTTTTTTTTTTTATTTACCAGAGCCAAGGACATGTCTGCGCGTCGGTTGGCATGCAGCAGCGCCTCCCGCAGCGGCAGCAGGCACATCGCGAACGGCTCGTCTTGCTTGTCCAACTCGCAAAGCCAAATCTCCAAGTCGCACTGCAAGAGCATATATTCAAATTCAAATTAGGAAAAATAGTGATAATCATAATGTTAATACTAGACTTAAAAATAAACTCGCTGTTCCCACGGTTAGGCTCACTAAAGTAAGTAAATCCTTTAAAGGGCAATGTGTACGCTTCTATAACAAGATCCCAAGTGACATGCTTGATTTATCAATTGGAAAATTCAAAAATGTAATTAAACAGAAACTGTCTAGAAAAGCTTACTATAAAATATCAGAGTACTTAGATGATAAAAAAGCTTGGGATGAATCAGCTCCAACTCTGCTAGGTATTCCTTACAAAATTAACAAGGATCATACAAAAAAAGCGCTAGGGCCCAGCGAGTTTCTTGTCAGTTCTTCTCGCACTGGGGATAGGACTGGAACTGGCACTTAGACTCACCTAGTATGTAAGACGTTTCAAAGTGATCCCTGTGATTCTATTGAAAATAAACATATTTTGAATTTTGAATTTGAATTTTTGAATTTTGAAATTCAAAATGTGCTTCTGCACTTAACATTATAAAGAGGTAAGTAAAGAGGCTCCGAAGGCTAAGAACTAACATTCAGGGGCCTCAACACGAATTAATAATACATTACCGAACTAGTATTACACTGTTATTTCGTACCATGTCGTTGTATGGAAGTAATGACGTTTCTATAATGAAATCGTTACGGAATCGTTCTGGAAGACTTCGTGGTAACCCCAGGTGTGTGTGAGAGGGTGTGTTTGTCTGGCAGTGGCATCGTAACTCTCGAACGCATGAACCGATTTTGATTTTTTTTTGTGTTTGAAAGGTGAATTAGTCGGTGTTCTTAGCTACATTTGATGGAAATCGGTCCAAGATGGCCGCTGCCACAAAATGACTGATTACATATTTTTTCACAACTCCCTCAACAAATCTTAACTGTAGTATCAAATAAAAGGGCTTGAGTAGTAGAATACTATAAACTATGACAAATTTCAGATTTTAGATTTTCAAATCCAGATTTCAAGATGGCCGCCACTACAAAATGGCGGACAAAATTTGTGTCAGGGGTTTTTAATTATTAATTTAATTTAATTTTATGTAGGTATAGGCGACCAAGAAATTGGTTTACTTACCACTTTTGATGACACATCCCAGTAACATAATTATTCGCTAAGGATTACTATGGCAGATTCTGACGTAGCAGTTATTAATCTGTCAAGCGAAAATAGCCCTTGATGTTTTGTACGTCCAAATGATATTAAGCCTTAGAGTGGTAAACCAATTTCTTGGTCGCCTATACCTGGCAGGAAAAGCCACGGCGTCACTTTTTTCGAGCCAGTATAGTGAAAGGAACCTTTTGTGCACTTCTTCAGTGATTCTACTCACATTCTTCATGTAATCCAGGAAGTCTTCGGTGAAGGAGACGTCGTACTCCGTCACGAAGTCGAACTGTATGACCCGGCCGCACCGGACGCGCGTCATGGCCACGTTCTGGGAGTAAAACTTCCATAGCAGCACCAGGGTCTTGTCATGGTGACACAGCACAGCCTAGGACAATTAAGCGGATATTTATCGTGGTTTATTTACCTAATTATTTTTCCCGACGTTTCAACAGGTTAACATTTTGTTGGGTCACGAGATCATGGATCACGTGGTGGCAGTCATCCCGTGACCACGACAGTGTGTCGTTATTGTTTGCAACAAAAAATGTTGTTTATCTCGTAAAATATTAGTTAATTTTAAATGCACCCTTCGTGAAATAACTTAGGTATTATCAACCAATTTTTTTATCGAGTTGAGTAGAAACACTACCTCTATTTATCAAAATCCTTCCGTGTGTGTGACATATAATGTATTATATAAGCCTAAGGTTAAGGCCGGGCTTCCACCAAAGCAGAGATGTGTGCCGTGTGCTGTGTGCTGTGCGAGAAGAGATGTTTTTCAGCTCGGGGGATTCCACTTAAGCGGAAATGTGTGCGGTTCTCTCGTCTCCACTGCACGTTGTCCGCGCACTTCGATCTCCGCTGAAGTTGAGCGGAGAGATGTATCAATAACACAATTCTATTGGTTGTTTAAAAAATCGGTTCACTGTAAAGTCGGTTTACTGACGATAATTGAACGTGACAAACGTCATAAGAATGGAACGCGTCAGAGCGAGGTAACGCCGCATGACGTCATGTTTTTTCGTGCTTGCAGCCGGCTCCATCGAATTATAAGTTGTCACGTCAAAAACATCTCCTCTCCGCTCGTCTCCGCTTTGGTGGAGTCCCGGCCTTATGCTTGAAGTGTTACCTCATCGCACAAGACCATGGTGCCGATATGCAGGATGAATACACAAGAGGGCGAGCTTCTGTTGGCAATGCTGCGGTTGGCGGCGCTGTGGCGCAGCGCGTGGCCCTCTAGCTTGCGCGGCCTCTCCCGGGAGCACCCCTCGTACTGAAGACACACTTGAATTATGTTCGTTAAATCTGATTATTTACTAATACCCAAAGATTTAAATCGTAGATATGCTCGGACGCCAAAAACTGTGGCACTGTTTTTACTTGTGTGTGTTAAAAAATGCCGATGCACGCACACTAATGATTAGTAAAAAATGAACCAAACAGTTATTTCACCATTTATTGTGCAATTATATTGCACGATCTTTCGTAAAAAAATATACGTATTCCTTTTGTACCCTGAAATTGAAAATATTTGGTGTGGCAAATGAGCGAGCTATCTCATTCCTTGTGGCAACAAAACGGCGCGTGGTCTCAGTACCGTACGGGCATATCTACGATTTAAATCTTTGTCTGGGTGGCCGAGCTTTGCTCGTCTTTTTTTTGGTAAGTCACGTTTTCTAAAAATAGAACCTAGCTAGACCGATTTATTGCCCCCGAAACCGCCTGCATACTTAATTTCATGAAAATCGTTAGAGCCGTTTCCGAGATTCAGGTTTATAAATGTACATATATACAAGAATTACTCGTTTAAAGGTATAGGATACAGGGTGTTACCAGACTACTTCCGAACCCTTCAGGGGGTTAAAATTAAAATACCCATATGTCATGTCCAATGACGACTGGCGTCTTGGACACTACATCGACTCGCCACTGTCCTGTCTGTTTGCACTAATGTACTTACCCACACCAAACTCATGCCCTATCGAAACGTTTCCTTTATAGCATGTGAGATATAGGAGGAGTGACGTCACGAATGCGAAAGCACACGCAACCGGTCCCTTTGCTTTGTGTGACATTACTGTGAATTATCTCTTTAATTGGCCCATATTCAAGTAGTATCGATGGACTGTCGCCTGATTCGTGTGTGGTAGTGTTTGTGTGTGTGTGGCGCTCTCGGACGTTGTTTTATTAGGTAAAACACATATCTAATTACTATCATTTTTTATTGTTTGGGAGGGTAGCTTCGCCAACCACGCAGTACACACAGACTCATTCGAACAGTGATAGACTTTTTAGTGGCTCCATCTTCCGGCAAGTAGTGGAACATCGATCAAGGGTTGTCTGCAGCGCCATCTAGTGATCTGCACAGTGACATCTGTTGGCCAGAGCTCAGCCGATCTAAATTGCCATCGATTTCTATCGCCATCGAGCGCCATCTACTGACTAGTAGCTATACTACGAGCCATGCCAAAGACCTGTGGTGCTTGCCGTAAATACATTTCATCGACAGGGGCCGCCACCTGTAGCACTTGCTCTAATGTTTTTCATAGGGCATGCGTTTCTCTCCCTGAAACATCGCTTGTCGCCAAGGGGTGGGTGTGTCCTGGATGTACCGCGAGGACGCGGAGTGGTGATAACACCCCGGTGAGAGCAGCCGCGCAGGATGTGCCTGTGTCACGAAGCGCCGCTGCTGTGGCCGCTGGCGCTGCATTGAGGACTATCCCCGTCTCCTCGCCCACTGCACCTACGATGGATTTACGGGATGTGCATCTTGAACTCTCTGAATGGATGGTAGAGATGAGAGAGTTTCGTCGTGAAATGACGGAATTCCGGGCTTCAGTCAGAGGACTCTCGGAGCGTGTGGACGGTCTCGAGAAGCGGCTGATGGCTGTCGAGCTGCAGCCCACGAAGTCTGTCCCAGCGGTTGCTGAGCTGCAGTCCCAGGTGTCTCTGCTGCAACGGGAGCTGAATGATCGCGATCAGGATGCCCTCCTGTCAGACTTGGAGATCGGTCAACTCCCGGAGGAGAAAGGCGAAAGCGTGGTGCATGCCGTCTCCGTGCTAGCTGCGAAGCTGGGCGTTGTGCTGGACGAGCGGGACATCGTTTTCGCGGAGCGAGTCGGAGCGGCGCAGGTCGCGGGCGCGGCGGGGGCGCCGCCGGCGCCGCGCAGAGTCGTCGTGCGCCTGGCGCGGCGTCTCCTGCGTGACCAGATGCTGCAGGGCGCTCGCGTGCGCCGCACGCTGACGGCCTCTGACGCCGGCCGCCCCGCTGCCTCCACCGCCGCCCCGCGTATCTTCGTCAATGAGCGGCTCACTCGTGTCAACCGCCATCTTTTTTATCGCGTGCGCGAGGAGGCTCGACGACTGCAGTGGAGATTCGTCTGGACAAGGAGAGGCCGTGTGTACGCCAGACAGGGTGATGGAAAGCAGGCTTATCCGTTTCGTACTGAAGCTGATTTGTCCCGGGTTTTTGGGTCTCACCCAGTCTGAGTGGCGTATCTGGAAATTTAAAAACATATTATGTACTTGTTTATTCCTTATTATCTTACATGTTTATTTGTTGTTTAAGTACCTGGATATGTGTGTAATCTTCTGTAGTAACTCAAATGTTTATGTTTACCATTTCTCTCTTTGTGGTGTATTTGGCCTTTCCTGCAGACAATGTGCAAGTATATGGAACTTACAGCGAAAACCATTGTATCTTACATATTCATCTTTTAATATAAATATGACATTTATTTATTTATTATATATTTGTCTGTTATCTCACAAAACAACTATTTACAATTTAATACTTAAAGGTGCTACATTAATATATATTATATTATATTATTATTATTATCTATTTAAAGTCTATCTTCATACCAAAACTAAAATGAAACGCTGGCTTAACTTTATATATTTTTATAAAATCTCCTAAATTAAATTTAAAAGTTGGTCTATTTAACGCATGGTCATTGAATACTGGTCATGATGAATTCATTGTAGCCATGGAGAACTTAAACCCAGATGTTATGGCTATTAACGAGTCCTGGTTGAGGGAGGGGCAGGAGGATTGTGCACCTAATTTGACTGGATATCGTTTACTGCTTTAGATAAAATAAATTGGGCCCATCTCTTGCAAATCTCGGAAGTTAACATTAAAGCTTCGGAGTTAACTAATGCAATTTTGTTCTTGTTCGATTTGCATGCGCCGCTCAAGACTTCCCGTTTTCAGACGCCCCCGCACCCATGGATCACTGAAACGGTGAAGATCATGATTAAATGTAGGGATGACTGCCATGCCAAATATAGGTCAAATAAGAATGACAGTCTAAAGAATGCATATAAAACTATGAAAAAGCTCGTGATTCAGGCAATTCATAGTGAAAAAACTGCTTATTTCACTCATCATATTAACAAAAATGCCAAAGATTCTAGTAAATTATGGAAGAGTCTCAAATGTAATATTTTGCCAGATAAAAAGAAAGCCGTTGAACTTCCGCCCCACTTTGTAGATCCTAATATTATCAATAGTCATTTTTTGGATGTCCCTGGTACAGCAGCTGTCAATATATCACTTTTAACTTTTTTTGAACATCACAGATATGGCTCTAATACTTTCTCATTGAGCCCAGTAAGTGAATTCACTGTCTCTAAAATATTGCAGAGTCTGAAATCTAATGCTCAGGGTATTGATGGGATAAGTTTGGATATGGTTTTCATGACCTTGCCACATTCATTGCCAGCCATAACATCAGTCATAAATGCATCTATTGCCAGTGGTACGTTTCCTGATTGTTGGAAGATGGCAGTTATCAAACCTATACCTAAGAAAAGCAATCCAGCTGTGATCAGTGATCTGAGGCCTATCAGCTTACTTCCATGTCTGTCTAAGGTTCTGGAGAGGGTAGTATGCATGCAATTGGTTAAGTTTCTTGAGGACCACAGTATCTTGCCACAGTTTCAGTCCGGTTTTCGTAGGGGTCACAGTACAGCAACTGCCCTTCTTGATGTGGTTGATAATTTGCTGACTGCTCAGGACCAGAGAATGTGTAGTTTACTAGTATTGCTAGACTTTTCCAGGGCATTTGATTCCATTAATATCACGCTACTTCTTTCTAAGCTTGCTTTTTATGGTTTCACCCCAAATACTGTGAGATGGTTCGATAGTTACCTCAGCGACAGGAGTCAGTGTGTCGAGCTGAAATTGCCTAATGGTTCTTCTGTTCGGTCAGCCTTTCAACCTGTTCCTCGTGGAGTCCCCCAAGGCTCTATTTTAGGTCCAGTCCTTTTCATTCTGTACTGTGCTGATATCATTAAAGACATCACTCATTGCCAATTTCATCTATACGCTGATGATCTGCAGTTGTACTATTCTTTCTTGCCCTATAACAGTGTTGAAGCTGTGACTAACATCAATAGCGATTTGAGCCAAGTATATCGGTGGTCTCTGAATAATTCCTTGGTCCTTAATCCTAAAAAGTCTAAATTCATGGTTACTGGTTCACGGGCCAATATTTCTAAACTTAATTTTGATGAAATCAGAATTAAGATAGGAGCAGAACCAGTTGAATATGTGACTGAAGCTAGGAATCTTGGACTTATAATGGACTCTCAACTCAAATTTGAAAGCCAGGTCTCAGCAAGTGTTCGTAGTTGTTTTTATAGGCTTAAAATGCTTTATAAGATTCGTCCATACCTAAGTGAGCAGGTTCGGATATCTTTGTGTGAGTCTCTTGTTCTTTCTAAGCTTAACTACTGTGATGTGGTGTTCGGACCTTGCTTGCTGGATAGGTCTGAGAAGCTTATTCAGCGGGTTCAGAATGCTTGTGCTAGATTTTGTTTTAAAATCCCTCCTCGTTCCCATGTGACACCATATCTTAACGCCTCCAACTTGCTAAAGCTTAAAGCGCGTAGGAACTTACACCTGGCTTGTCTGTTGTTTGAGGTGATATATGCCAAAGCTCCCACCTACCTTTTTAATAAGTTAGAATGGGCTCAGGACAATTCGCGTTTCCCCCGCAGGGCTTGTTCCCTTGTCCTGGTTACCAGGAAGCATAGAACTGTTGCATTCAGAGGTTCATTCCGCTTTGCAGCCTCCCGCTGCTGGAACGACTTGCCGCCACCGATGCGGGCCCTGAAGACATTACACTCTTTTAAATTTTATTACAAGCAACATCTTTTACAATTTCAAAAGTCCACGTAGGTTGGGAGTGGGTGTGTGGGTAGACGTTGATAGACGTCTGCCCTAGCTTACCTTATTTTTGCGCCCGGCAGGCTGGACGGCTCCAGTTTCGGTCCTCCTGGTTCGGTTGTCACTCGTTCGATGCATCATTTTACTCATCACACCAATTTTCTTCTTCTATTGTAATATTTACTCATATAGGTATGTTTCCAAAGATGCCACGTTTGCATGGTGTCATTTTTTGCCAAACAGATCGACAACCACCCACATTTCTAGATATTCTACACTTTGGAGTTCGAGCGGTTGCTTGACTGACAATTGTCAATTGACTTGACAGTGACATTGACGGTAGAGTGGGTGGTTGGCCGGCCTGTAAGCTTGCCAGTTTATATATAAGTATTTTAATTATGTTATTTTTATATGCAGTAAGCACTGATATTTTCATTTTTCATATTATTATTTTTTTTTTTTTTTTGTATATTATGTACCTATTTTATGTATTTTGCGCTATCCTATTGTATGTAATGGTATTATATTCTGTTATTTCCCGTTAATAACTACCTATTTAGAGCTATGTTTGCAGTAGTATTATATATCGTTTTTTTTTTTCAAGTTTGCTGTGTTTTCGCTAGTGATGTCACTTCTGATAGGTCCAATCCGAAAACCAGCGCTACCTCCTTAACATTAGGTGGTAGCATTAAGCTGAGATTGGTCCTATTCAGCCACGCGACTTGCATGCAGGAAAGACAATTTATATCTTTTTTTAAATTTTACTTTCTGTGTTACTTTTCTAATTTTGTTTGGTTTTACCTTTGTTTTGTTTTTTTATCTACTTTTATTTTCCTGTATGTGTCCGTGTCTGAATAAAAATCTATTCTATTCTATTCTATTCTATATAAGATCAAATTGCCAGTGTCAAGTTTATAAACTAATAGTATTGTCAATGTTACAAAGTCAGTCAAATTGTCAAGTCAATTTTAAACAAGATAGCTGTTTTGTTCAATATTCTCGTAAGCGACAAAATAAATAAATAATGCTGGACACTATCACACAGCATCATGTAGCCCCAAACTAAGCAGAGCTTGTATTATGGGAACCACATGACTGATAAACTACATAGATATACTTTTTTTTTTTTTTTGTAAATACATACATATTATACATAGAAAACACCCAGACCTGAGACAAATATCTGCAAATAATGCAAACATTTGTCCCACGGCGGGAATCGAACCCGCAACCTACTGCGTCTCAGGCGGACCTTCGTCCGCTGCGCCACAGAGGCCGTCAAAGCGACAAAGTAGCTAGTAAGTCGAGCTATCCCAGGAGCATTTTTTTATTTTAGTCAATTTACCCGTTTTCTTATTGAAGACACTAACCACGTATTAATAATAATAATAATAATAATAATAATAATGCTGGACAATCCACACAGCATCATCTAGCCCCAAAGTAAGCTACTCAAAGCTTGTGTTATGGGTACTAGATAACTGATATATTTGATACATTTTATACATAGATAGATATTTTTTATTATACATAGAAAACACCCAGACCAACGGAACAAATTTCTGCAGATCATACACAAATTTGTTCCGCGGCGGGAATCGAACCCGCAACCTCCTGCGTCGCAGGCGGACTCTCGCCCGCTGCGCCACTGAGGTCGTATTACAACGGCTTTATGTAAACTCCGCGCCCACTACATCGTCTCTTTTTCTCCCTTTGTCACATCATTATAACATCATCTTCCTGTCCTTTCCCACGTTATGTGGACGGCACAACATGGTGATCTTCCATCTCCCTATCATTCGTCATCTCAGTACTCACTCCTTTCTTATCCATGTCATCTTTCACGTAGTCTATCCATCTTTTCTTTGGCCTACCTCTCCCCCTGTATTCATTCACATTCATTCCAAACACTCTCCTCGTCACATATATCGCATCTTATAATTATATAAAAAACAAGGATAGTACAAAATAAGTTTATTTTTCAACTTACAATACTACTTCTATTATAATCTACATAATTTTAACCACAATAACAATGAGATCAATTGCTACGAGTACTAACTTATATCTACTTTCTAGTTTTCAGTATTTGCGTCAATGACATAGCCAATATTAAATCAAAATAAAAACATATTTAATGCATCTCTGTGAAATCATACAATAATAACAGTTTCTATATTTGTTTATGTCGACATAATATAGAAATATGCTCACATAATCAGTCAAAATGTTTGGAAAATAAACTATTAGTATTTATTTAAATGAATCCTGAATGAAAGTCATTGGAAATGGGTCTTACAGCCGGAACATCTTATTTTTAGACATGTTACAATAAAATATAGCCTATAACATAATATACATATAGATGTAGTATAATAATATATTATGTAGGCTATATAGCATACCCTCTTGTGATCCAGACGAATTAACGACTCCTCAAAATGTCAAAATCCGTCCAGTCATGTTGTGCTACAGAGATAGCCAAAGGAACTCCCACAGATCCACCCTAAACACATTACCCTCCTTCGTAGTCGGGTAAAAATCAAAATAAGCATAAATTTGAATTTATTCTCCTCATGTTGCCTCTTTTGGAAGTTAGTATACAATCGAAAGGAACTGAATAAGTGACATAAAGCCTCCGACCGATGACAGCGAAGTTTTAAAATTCACTTTCAAGATGGCGCACGCCATCTGTAGGTCTACCATGAGTTTTCACAATATACACTCGCTAGCGACTGTAGTTAAATTTTTTTATGTAAACTTGTATAGCGCCTCTAGCGGATAGTTGGGTACTAAAACGTCACGTAGTTAACTATCCTACGTCACAGCACAGCGTACTACAGCGACTGTAGTTTGCGCTTCATTCATTTGCTTACAATTTGGTACCATGAGTAACAATTTTGACAGATGTCATAGTAACGTATAGTTGGCCCAACGAGTCGAGGCATTCGTGAAGTTAGCCGCAGGCGCTCCGCAATATCATTTTTCGGGAGCAATTGGAGATATGGTGAGGGGCGGTGGGACCGTACATGCGCAAATTCGCACCTGGGGCTAACTTCACGAATGCCTAGATCCGTTTGGAAGAACTGTACTATTACTACTGTAGTAATGTCAGCCGATCTAAATGTGACAACTCCTGGTAGACGTACAGTGGAGCGAGATACAGTAATCTACATGAGCGAGGAGTAAATCATCACCTCAGGTCTCTGAGTCAGCAGCAGCTCTCGACACCGCGCCAACTCCTCGCTGATGCTCTTAAGAGTCGCTTCCATTTTTTCTGAGGGCGAGAGTGGCGGCGGACTGGAAGTGAAAACACAAATTAAATGCTACACTCTGCTAGAGGAAGCTATTTCATTTTAAGGAAGATAATTCTTTGTCAGTACGTCTACCATGAGTTGTCACATTTAGATCGGCTGACGTTACTACAGTATAATAGTACGTTACTATGACATCTGTCAAAATTGTTACTCATGGTACCAAATTGTAAGCAAATGAATGAAGCGCAAACTACAGTCGCTGTAGTACGCTGTGACGTAGGATAGTTAGCTACGTGACGTTTTAGTACCCAACTATCCGCTAGAGGCGCTGTACAAGTTTTCATACATTTTTTTAACTACAGTCGCTAGCGAGTGTAGATTGTGAAAACTCATGGTATACCTACGGGACATGATGGTACACAAGATAACTTTAACGAGCGATTAAGAGACTAACAAGCTGTTAGTTCAACGGTGAAACCCCAAACACTCCGGAAACCTTTTGTACTTACATTGGACTACGATTCGTAACTGAAGCCCTTTCTCCTAGTGAGAGTCGACGACCTGCAAAATGAATAGAAGAGATAAAGTTAAAAAAAAAAAAAAAAAAAAAAAAAACTAATAATGTTGTAGGGACACATAATGTAACTCGATACAAATTGTAAGACGCTGTCTTCCCCGCGCCCCTCGGTGATGACAGTCAGTCGTGTGCAGGGCCCGTGACATAGCCCACGTAACACATGTAATACCTATTCTGAAGAAATGCGGTTAACGTTCGTGCCAAAATAATCTGGTATCAATTCATAGCTCTCCCAAGGACCTAAATAGATAAATACGCTAGATAAAAATAGTTAGTAATTACAATGTTTTATAGTTCAGTCGGTAGCTGTTTTCTGCGCAGTAGGTTGTGGGTTCGATCCCCATCCAAGACAAATAATATGTGATGAACATTGGTTCTAGGCCTAGGTGTTATTACATTTTATAGTACTTACTTACATACATACATACATAAAATCACGCCTGTTTCCCAACGGGGTAGGCAGAGACCACGGATCTCCACTTGCTACGATCCTGACATACTTCTTTTGCTTCATTCACTCTCATTACATTCTTCATACATGCGCGTCGGTTAAGGGTACTCTGGACCTGGCCTTTCTCTAGTACGTCCCCAATTTGATCGAGGTACGTACGCCGTGGTCTTCCCCTTCCAACTGTTCCATTCACACTCTCCTTATACAACTGTTTCGTCATTCTCCTTTCATCCATCCTTTCTACATGCCCAAACCATCTTAGCATACCCTTCTCAATTTTCATCACTACGTCTTCTTTCACTCCACAACGTTCTCTTATCACACTGTTCTTTACTCTATCATTCTTATAGTACTTACTTAGATCATTATAATGATCTAAGATTACTTATTTGGCTCTCATGGTACAAGCTGTGCTTAGTTGATACTAGATGGCGCTGAATGTACAAAAATTTTAGAATAGCACCAGAAAGTTTATGTAAGTATCATTTTCATTTTATTTTATATTATCCATATACATCTATGAGCGCTGGTGGTGTAGTGGTAGCACCCCTGCCTCACGATCCGAAGGTCGTGGGTTCAAACCTGGTCGTGCACCAATGAGTTTTTCCATTCGAAACATTTATGTGCGCAATGCCAGTGCTCTTAAACGGTGAAGGAAAACATCGTGAGGAAACCGGCATACCCTAGAACCAAAATTTCGAAGGTATGTGTCATAGGTTAGTATTCTAATAAGCGGCGATGGGCTTGCAACCTGTCACGTACGGAATACTAACCTAACACTTTGCAAAATGTGGGCATGTACCAAATGTCATGTTTGGACTTGCCTCTGACTACCCTCTTTAGATATCCTCAAAGATCTAAGTAACTAAAAATCTGAGAAGATATCTACCGAGCCTGGGGATTACAGTCGTGATCATATTTATTTATTTTTTTTATTTTTTTTTACATCTATCATGGTATCTCGATGATATCTATACTAAAATTATAAAGCTGAAGAGTTCGTTTGTTTGAACGCACTCATCTCAGGAACTACTGGTTCGTTTTGACACATTATTGTTGTGTTGTATTGTATAGTCCATTTATCGAGGAAGCTAAAGGCTATATAACATCACGCTTCAACCAATAGGAGCGGAGCATCAATAAAAAATGTTACAAAAACGGGAAAAAATATATTACCTACTTAAAAAGCGCAAAGTTTTGCGAAAGTCAGCTAGTCTATACTAATACTAGCTGACCCGGCAGACTTCGTACTTATTTAGAAAACGATTGTATGGGAAATAGAAAAAGGCAATTTTAGGGTTTTCCCGGCAGTTATTCGAATTTTTCTTACCTTTTAAACCTTCCCTAGACCTCCACGAACATTTCAAGACCAAGATAAGATAAATCCGTTTAGCCGTTCTCGAGTTTTAGCGAGACTAACGAACAGCAATTCATTTTTATATATACAGATTATAAAGAGGTAAGTTTTGTATTTTTGTATTTTTGTTTGTAACGAATAAACTCAAAAACTACTAGACCGATTTCAAAAATTATTTCACCATTAGAATGCTACATTATCCTTTAGTAACATAGGCTATATTTATATATAAAAAACATATAGATACTTTTGCTACACGTCTGAAGCCGGGGCGTATTGCTAGTTTCAGATAAAATAATAAAAAAACAGAGTACAACTAACCTTTTTCACCGAGTGGCATTTCTCCGTCGCTCAGAGATCCGTAGTCTGTGGGCAACGCTTCTTCGTCTGTGTACGTCATCGTCGACTTCTCCTCCCCTGGGGACAGCGCGGTGCGCGCGGACTGCTCGGGGGACAGCGCGCCGCGCGGAGAGACGCACGAAGTCGCCGGCGGTTTTGCTAAAATATGATACATTCATTCATTCATTCGTCAAAGCAGTGCCGGATTTATATTTTTTATGAGTGTAGGCCGCTTTATTTCAGCCACCCCATGTACATACCTTTCTAAAATAATAATTTTCCATTTGTAGTAGAGGCCTCTTTTACTACAAATAGAAAATTATTATTTAAACTAGTAGTCCGCCCCGGTTTCGCACGGGTATTTATATATACCTATAAATGGTCACGACTGTAATTCCCAGGCTCGGTAGATATCTCCCAGATTTCTAGTTACTTTGATCTTTGAGTAGGCACTCGTACATGACAGGATGCAAGCCCATCGCCGCTTATAAGAATACTAACCTATGACACACACCTTCGAACTTTTGGTTCTAGGGTATGCCGGTTTCTTCACGCTGTTTTCCTTCACCGTTTAAGAACACAGGCATTGCGCACATAAATTGTTCGAATAGAAAAACACATTGGTGCATGACCAGGTTTGAACCCATGACCTTCAGATCGTGAGGCAGGGGTGCTACCACTACACCATTATTTAAATAAACGAATGAAAGTTAATAGTTCGGTCATATTAGACCAAAAAATAGGGGTGAGGTTACAATCCTACCAATTTACAGCCAAGTGGGAATGATTGTAACCTTGGATGTCTAAATTGACGTGTTTGACTTTTATCTCTGAAATCAAGTGACCGTCCTCTGAAATCTGCCGCCCTTAGGACGCTGCCGCCCCTAGGCCGCGGCCTATACGGCCTATTTATAAATCCAGGACTGCGTCAAAGGCTTAAACTAATTTTAAAGTTAATCAAATCGATACTAAATTTTTAATGAGACAAAATTTTGGACTTTTCAAAGGTTAGATACTTTTTACCTTGTTATAATCTGTCTTTCAAAAAACAAACAAATCACAATTGTAATCCTTTATTATCTTTTAGGATATCTAAAAGGTGACGACCAAATACTAAGCATAATTCGTACCTGCCTATGTTTTAGCTACCTCTGTAGTTAGTAAATTGAATATAGACTTTCTAGTTTCTAGTTATACACCGTGAAATTTTTTCACCGTGATGTTTTTGTTTTAAAATAATTTAAAAATATTCATAAACTCGAAAATGTGAGGAACAATAGTAACATTAGACGTAACTTGTAGGTACTATTCAAATCGCACGCGCCGCCGGCCGCCTTCGCGTAGGTATCGGGATGAATTACTATTGGTACTTATTCAATTTTTTTATTTTCTAATTTTTAATTTGTTTATATTACAACGATTGTATTACCAAGACCAAACCATTTCGCTGCGGGAAAACAACCATTAAAATTTCACGGTGTAGATGCGATTAAATAAGCTTCATTAGCTCCAAATGGTTCCTGTATTTACACTGCCAGTACGTCGCCTGTTTTTTTACCGAACTTGGCTGACATACCGTGTGTCTAGATTATTTCTTTGCGAACTAGTGTGGCGAAAAGATTAAAGTGCGCCTTAGAGGCTCTTTTCGTGCACTTGGCACAAGTCTTCAACTTTTTTTTTAGGTTCTACGATATGCTGGTTTCCTCACGATGAAAACATCGTGAGGAAAACCTTCACCGTTTGAAATTACTGGTGCGCATACATTTTTCGTGCAGAAAAATCTGGATGCGAACCCACAACCTTAGGATTTGAAGGCTACCACTAGACCGCTAGTGCTCTCAAGATCTGTGTCTAGATAGTATTATATTTAGTATTATATTGATATAACTATACCGCCTTTCTCCAAAGGTAAATCACTCAGCGAAGATATCTCGTGATCCGTATTTTCAGGCGAGGTCGCGCGCGATCGCTTCTCCACCTTCACGGTGTACGTGTTGGGTACTTCGGCGGTGAAGGTTGCCGAGTTGCGGAGGGTGGGCGTGGCTGGCGGGTCCGTTTCTGTGCCTGTGGGAAATAATAATCGTAAATAATAATAAAACTACGTATAAAAGACTCGTGACTATACTTACCTATTGACAGACAATGCAAAGCCTAAACCGCTGGTCCCAGCGACTTCAATTTTGTTTTTTTTGTGTGCGCAATGCCAGTGGTCTTAAACGGTGAAGGAAACATCGTGAGGAAACCAGAAACAAAAATTCTGAGGTGTGTGTCATAGGTTAGTATTATTTTAAGCGGCGATGGGCTTGCAACCTGTCATACGGCACACTAACTACTGTGCAACATGTGGGCAAGTGCCAAATATCACGTTTGACTGCCCTATTTAGGTATCCTCAAAAATGTAAGTATCTAGAGATCTGAGGAGATATCTACCAATTCCGGGGAATTACAGTTATGACCATGATTAGTTTTGGTACAATATCGGTACCTACAATAGTAAAAAAAATAATATTTATCCCTATTCGCTTGCCGCAATACACACTGGACGAAAATGAAGTATTTACAGGCATAGATTACATAGACAGGTTTACACATTGTCGTGGCCACGGGCAGACGTGCAGTCTACCCGTGACCACGACAGCGTGTAAACCTGTCGAAACGTCGGGAAAATAGGTAAATAAAACGCGATAAATACCCGTTAAATACTAATAATAATGTGTTTAGATAGAAAATAAAGTACCGAAGTGGTCTGTGTGCACCTGGCAGGCGCAGTGCCGCAGCCGGTCGCCGGCGCTGGTGGTGCGGAAGCGCAGCGTGCCGCTGCACGAGCGGAACACGGCCACGTCACGCCGCTCCAGCGCCGGGCAGCGGCACACCCGCGCGCGGGACTCGCATAGAGCTGCAGGGAGGACAGGTTGGTTGGGGGAGTAGGGTTTTATGGATAGTGGTTGGTTGGGGGAGTATGATTTTATGGATAGAGGTTAGTCGGGGTATTTGGGCTTTATGGGTAGTGGTTGGTTGGGGGAGTAGGATTATATGAGTAGGAGTTGGTTGGAAGAGTACGGTTCAATGGGTAGAGTTTAGTTGGGGGAGTTGGGTTGAATGAGTAAAGGTCGGCTGGGGGAGTAGAATTGATTGGGTAGAGGTTGGTTGGGGAAAATATGCCCTAAATTCAAAAAGACCGACTCGGAACCATTTGGACGTTCAGCCAGCATTGAACAGCCACTTCTCGGATCGCATCTTACGGGCCCGCCGAATTACAGAAGGTGAAAATACCACTGCGGTCACCCATCCCAGTGTTGTTCTTAAAACATTGCTAAACTTCGTATAATTAGAAACATACTAAGGAAATAGCTAAGTAAAGAATAAGAGCGTTGAGAGTAAGTAAAGATGGCCAACTCACGATACATTGCTAAATTCTGCTCATCCTGCACCGCTTGACCGAGAGACTCCGACTTGGGCGGAGTGCAAACGCTGTCTAAGTAGAAACTGGTAATAGACTCTTTCTTCACTTCAGCCATAGCCGAATCTTCATTGGTCACCGGCAAATTTATCGTTGACAAGTTCTGACGATTCACAAAGATGGAATCTCTGACCGGCGTTCTACCGGCGAGTTTAGCTTCCTCATCTGTAATGCTAACTTTTTTCAGTTTCTTTTCTAGCGTATCCCTTCTACGGTCTTCTAGGTCTTTCCCAAGCTCTTTCAGATTGGCGATTGCAGTTAGATCTTTCGATTTAGCAGAACCGTTCTCCTTGAATTGTTTGTCGCCGTAGATTTCTATGCTGTCTTCGAAGATCTTAACAGTTTTTTCTTCGGAGTTCGGTTTCTTTCTAACGTATCGTTCCGTGTAAGAGTCTTTGCTGGTCTTCCTGGAGATTTCACGTTTTTCGAAGCTTCCAGATAAATTTGCGGTGGGCATCGGGCCCGGGATCTGAAACCTGTTGTGAGTGTCGTCTCGACTGACTTTTGCATCATATTTATTTTTGACGACTCCACTGCTTGTTGACTGGGCAATGTCACTGAAAGAAAATTATGCGTATACACCGTGAAATTTTAATGGTTGTTTTCCCGCAGCGAAATGGTTTTGTCTCGGTAATACAATCGTTGCATAAACAAATTAAATATTAGAAACAAAAAATACAGATATACCATTGTGAAAATATAATTCGAAAGCGACCACGAACCAATAGTAATCATCCCGATACCTACGCGAAGGCGGACGGCGGCGCGTGCGATTCGAGTAGTAACTACAAGTTACGTCTAATGTTACTATTTTTCCTCACGTTTTCGAATTGATGAATATTTTTTAAATTATTTTAAAACAAAAACATCTTTATTTTTTTTACTTTTACTCTATGTTTCAAAAGTACTCCTTATGGCAAGTTGTTCTGCCGCGGGAAAACAACCATTAAAATTTCACGGTGTATATAACATCCTACCAATGTTAAAGTTGGTGCGTTTGAGGTTACTCAATTACGCAAAAACGGCTGAACGGATTTGGATGAAAAATTCTACACCGGATTATAACCCAGATTAACATGATACATTTTATACCGGAAAAAAAATCCAAGGGGATGAAAATTGGGGTGAAAGTTTAATTCTACTATTTAGTAGAATGAAATCGTAACAGTACTGAATTCCACGCAGACGAAGTTACGGGCAGAAGCTAGTAATGAATACTATAATTAATCTATACTAATATTATAAAGAGGAAAGATTTGATTGTTTGTTTGTTTGTTTGAATTGAATAGGCTCCGAAACTACTGAACCGATTTGAAAAATTCTTTCACCAATGTGTAGAATGAACTTTCAGGATGAACATAGACTATATTTTATGTAGGTACTTCGCGGGCGACGCCGCGTGCAGAAGCTAGTAATATATAAAACGTAAAAGTTTGTGAAGATTTGTATGTAAATATTGATAAATGTTTGTTACTCACGCTGAAACAGCTACACAGATCTGGAGAAAACTTGGAAGACGCGTAGTTTATGACCTAGATTTGTTAATCTAGGTCTTAGACTACTTTTTATCCGGTAGCACGCGAGCGAGGCGCGCGCAGTTACTAGTAAATCAACATGTTGAAATAAGGGTTCCCTTTTTCTTTTTCAGGTACGAAACTCTAAACTTACTTGGTTACAGACTGATCCGTATTCTCCCGGCTTCTTGGAACAATGAAACTATTCCAAGATTTGGCTTGATTTCCTTTAGAAGCCTCACTTTCGTATCGATTCGGTTCTGTACCTTTGTTTCTTTGCGTCTCAGTCGTTGGAAAGGAATTGTCCTACAGGAATAGAAAGTATGAGCAACATGTCACGTACTAACACACTTTTTTTACCCCACTGCGAAGGAGAGTAACGTGTTTGTAAGAAGGGTCATTCAAAAAAGCGCTAGGACAGACGAGTCTTGCCTGTTCTTCTCGTACTTGGGTTAGGTTGGAATTGGCACATAGATTCACCGCATGTAAGACGTTTCAAAGTGATCCTTGAGATTTTACTGAATAAATTATTTTTCTTTCTTTTTTTTGGGGTGTATGTATGTTTCAATTTTATTATATTACTTTTTTATGTGCTTTGTAATCTTTTTAAGTCTCATTTTTTAGTGGTGGTAAATAGAATGGTTTATTTTTCTTTCTATGTATGAGAGTTCTTTTGGCTGTCTCTGTAGACTAAATGGCTGAACGAATTGTGACAAACGAGGTGTCGTTGAATTCGTTTGGATTACAAGATTGGCATAGGCTATATAAAATACCAATATAAAGGCTTTGAGAATCTATTTCCAATAACTCTTTGTCAGTTTTTTTTATTGTGGAATAAATACTAATTAGGTATACGTAATAAGACTTTATGGACGCTAAAATTTTTAAAAAATATCACATTGAAATGTAGCATATGACTCGGGCATACCTAAATAGTTGTGTAAACAAAAAGTGAATAATCTATACTAATATTATAAAGAGGAAAGTTTTGTATTTTTGTATTTTTGTTTGTAAGGAATAAACTCAAAAACTACTGGTCCGATTTCAAAAATTCTTTCACCGTTAGAATGCTAGATTATCCCTGAGTAACATAGGCTATATTTTATGTAGGTACCTCACGAGCAAAGCCGCGAACGGAAGCTAGTTTAAGAATATATTTACCAGTTTTAAAAATGCGAAGGTATGTGTCATAGGTTAGTATTCTTATAAGCGGCGATGGGCTTGCAACCTGTCACGTACGGAATACTAACTATTGTGCAAAATGTGGGCATGTACCAAATGTCATGTTTGGACTTGCCTCTGACTACCCTCTTTAGATATCCTCAAAGATCTAAGTAACTAAAGATCAGAGGAGATATCTACCGACCTCAGGCTCGATTACAGTCGCGAGGATTACAGTCGTGATCATATTTATTTTTATTTTTATTTATTTTTATTTTCAAAATGACCTCCTACAATACAAGTAAACATACAAACTCTTTATGTCAGTAGCTATAGATAAAGAAATTAACTTAGTAATGTGATATTCCGTTTACCTGTTGTACATGCTCCATACTCATCATCACGGATCCTAAATCTTCAGAGTTCTTCATGGGATTTTCATCTCTCTCATCTTTTGTTTCAACGTCGTAAGATTCAAAGTCCTTTGACTTTACTTTAAGTTTGCTGTTCATGACTGATCCTAAATCTTCGGAGATCTTCAAGGGATTTTTATTTTTATCCTTTGTTTCACTCTCGTAAGATTCAAAGTCCTTTGACTTAACTTTTAGTTTGTTTATCATTGGTCCTAAATCTTCGGAGATCTTCATGGGATTTTCATCTTCATCCCTTGTTTCAACGTCGTAAGATTCAAAGTCCTTTGACTTTTCTTTTAGTTTGCTGTCCACATTTTCGTTAAGATCGAAATCCTTAGCATTTTGTTTAGTTTGTACATTTTCTCCGGCCTAGACAAAATTTACTTAAGACGTAAGATATCCTTTGACACTATTATCTATCCTACTAATATAATAAACGCAAAAGTTTGTAAGAATGTATGTATGTATGGATGTATGGATGTCTGGATGTTACTCTTTCACGCTGAAACGGCTGAACGGAAATTTGGCACAGATATAGATTAAATGTAATAGCACATAGGCTACTTTTACCCCGGAAAAGTGTACGGTTCCCGCGGGATAGATTTGTTTTTGTTTTTCAAGGGACCACGCGAGCGAAGCCGAGGGCGGAAGCTAGTCTTCTATATATATAAAAATAATTCCCTATTTCCCTCGGTCACGGCATCACGCGTGAACGGCTGGACCGATTTTGCTAATTCTTTTTTTGTTATAATTATTATTGTAAGGACAAGGTTTTTATATATAATAGTTATTAGTGTGTTTATTAAGATAGATTATGTATATTTCTGCAAATAAAACTTTACTACCTACTATTTAACAGATAAGTTACAATAGATACTTACAGCTGAAATTCTCAAGATGTCCAGTTGGGTTTGAAGCTCAGCTATTTTTTCTAAAAGCTCTTGATTTATTTTAACCATAGCCTGAAATAAATATATTTTTTATAAATAAGTAATGACCCGGGTATGAACCGACACAATCCGCTTTCATTAACACGAACGCTGCCAAGGCACTTAATTTAATCTTACTATTTAATGTAAATATTTACCCAGAAGCACCTAACACTAGAGGATCTTTGGGACATTTCTACTCAATTTGATATTTTACCGTTATTTACGTTTAAACTTTTTTACCTTGATTTTATAGCTCGTCTTTCAAGCTGATAGCATGAAGATGGAGCAATAAAAGGTTGGTTTACGCCGGATCCCCTATGATGTTTTCCTTCACCGTTCGAGAGTACTGTCATGGCGCAAATATATTTTTCCAATCAAAATCCATTGGTGCACGATCAGATTCGAGCCCACGACTTTAAGATCGTAGACACTAGGACTAGACCACCAGTGCCACTTACAGGTCATCCAACGGATCTAGGCATCCGTGAAGTTAGCCACAGGTGCGAGTTTGCGCATGTACATACAGTTCCTTCCCCCCCTCCTCATTCCTCCAATTGCTCCCGAAAAACGATACTGCGCAGCTCTTGCGGCTAACTTCACGAATGCCTAGATTCGTTGAGCCAACTATACCTGGTTATCATCAGTTTCACAGCTTTTATTGAGCTCCGTGTAACCGGAGTCATCGGATGTCGGGAACTTCACTTCGTCATACTGCTTAGAAGACTCTGGTACCTCTAAACTCGTCTGTAATTTAATTTCAAGCATTCTACTTTTTATTATTAGTATAAAAAGGGTATTTATCGCGATTTATTTACCTATTTTCCCGACGTTCAGTAAATAATAAATAAATCCTACTATCCTACTAATATTATAAACGCGAAAGTTTGTTTGGATGTCTGGATGTCTGGATGTTTGTTACTCTTTCACGCTAAAACGGCTGAACCGATCTGAATGAAATTTGGCACAGATATAGATTATGGTCTGGAATAACACATAGGTAGGCTACTTTTTATCCCTGAAAAATGTAAGGTACCCACGGGATAGATTTGATTTGGGTTTTTCAAGGTATCACGCGGGCGAAGCCGCGGGCGGAAGCTAGTAAATAATAAATAAATCCTCATCACGTGTCCATACCATGCTAATCTAGTACTCATCTTTTCAGTTACAGGCGCCACTTTCAAACTTCCCCTGATAATACTCATTCCTTATCATGTCCAACCGTGTCACCCCACACCTCCGTCTTAACATTCGCATTTCAGTAGCACGCACCCTTCTTTCTCTCACCTTGGACAAGGTTTTGAAATCCACATTCTTCTGCGAAGATTCGGAGCCTAAGGATCGCTGGCGTCTACTCTCTGGCGCACACTCCTGTTTGGTTTCCTGGAACATTATTTAAACTTTAAAGTGGCTTTTATTTGCGGGCGGGTGGTACATATTTTTAGCTGATGGGCATGTTATAAGAGACTAGCTTCTGCACGCGGCGTCGCCCGCGAAGTACTTACATAAAATATAGCCTATGTTCATCCTGAAAGTTCATTCTACACATTGGTGAAAGAATTTTTCAAATCGGTTCAGTAGTTTCGGAGCCTATTCATTTCAAACAAACAAACAAACAAACAAACAATCAAAGTTTTCCTCTTTATAATATTAGTATAGATGAATGATATGTGACGAGGTGAGTACTAGGTATTAATGTGGATGTAGGCCAAAGAAAAGATGGATGGACTGTGTAAAAGATGACATGGGTAAGAAAGGAGTGAGTACTGAGATGACGAATGATAGAGGGAAATGGAAGATCACATGTGCCGACCCCACATAACGTGGGAAAAGGGCAGGAAGATAATGACATTTTTATTAGTTTTAAACAGATATTTATCGCGTTTTATTTACCTATTTTTCCGACGTTTCAACAGGTTAACGTTATTTACTGGGATGACATGACCATGATGACGTCATCCCGTGACCACGGTAGTGTGTGAGAGTGTGTTTAGATCGCGTAAGTTTAAAATATATAGGAAAATGTTGATAATGTATTTCTAATAACGAACTGACCTTCGCAGCGGCCAACTGCTCAATAGTGTCGACGACATGGCTCGACATGTTAGCCAACTTCAAGCCGGTTTCCAACTCCAAGACTTTCCTCTTTTCTATAGCGAGTTCCATGTTCAACTCATCTATAACAGAAAGGCAAGTATTTACCTGAAAATAACTTTTCACAGCCGCCATATTGGAACAAAAAAATAAATAAATATGATCACGACTGTAATCCCCGGGCTAGGTAGATATCTCCTCAGATCTTTTAGTTACTTAGGTATTTATTTGAGGATATCTAAAGAGGGTATTCAGAGGCACGTCCAACATGACATTTGGTACATGCCCACATTTTGCACAGTAGTTAGTATTCCGTATATTGGATTATTGGAACACTAAATATAATAACAAGTTAAATTATATTAAAAATTTAAAAAAACCCCCGACACAAACATTGCCCGCCATTTTGTGGTTGCGGCCATCTTAGATTTGAAATTTGTCATAGTGTATAGTATTGTACTAATAAGGCACTGTTATTTGATACCTATATTAAGGGAGTTGTGAAAAAAAATTTAACCCGCCATTTTGTCGCGGCGGCCATCTTGAACCGATTTCCATCAAACATAGCTAAAAACACTCCCAAAAACAAAATCCTTATCGGTTATGCGTTCGGGAGCTACGATGCTACAGACAGACAGACAGACAGACAGACAGACACACACAGACATGTCAAACTTACAACACCCCGTCGTGTTTGCGTCGGGGGTTAAAAACGTAAGTACATAAAAACTATCAGTTTGTTTGTAGAAATCTTTGGAAATACTGAACCGATTCATCACCCGAAAATATGTCATGGATTAGAATCGAACCCGCCTAGCACAGACAGGTACAGTTGGCCCAACGAGTCGAGGCATTCGTGAAGTTAGCCGCAAGAGCTGCGCAGTATCGTTTTTCGGGAGCAATTGGAGGTATGGAGACGAGCGGCGGGACTGTACAGTGTACATGCGCAAACTCGCACCTGTGGCTAATTTCACGAATGCCTTGATCCGTTGGATGAACTGTTAACCTACTAAGCCGTGAGAGCAGTGGACTTACTGCACTTAGCGTCCGCACTCCGCAGCCGGTCCTGCAGCAGGTCGGCGGCCTGCGTGCGGCGCTGCAGCGCATGCTCGCTGGCCCCGCGCTCGCTGCGCACGCGCAGGTTCTCGTCGCGCAGCTCGCTCACCTGCGCCTCCAGCTTGGCGATCCGTTGCGAGTACTCGTCGTGCGAGGTAGATAGCTCCTGAGATCATAAGTCTTTACTATCATCATCAGTCGTAGATTAAGAACTTTAGTATAATTAAAATCTATTTATTAAGATCTGGAGAGCGCTGGTGGTGTAGTGATAGCACCCCTGCCTCACGATCCGACGGTCGTGGGTTCAAACCTGGTCGTGCACCAATGAGTTCTTCAATTTGAAAAATTTATGTGCGCAATGCCAGTGCTCTTAAACGGTGAAGGAAAACATCGTGAGGAAACCGGAATACCCTAGAACCAAAAATTCTAAAAATACTAACCAAGACACATAGTCTTGGTTAGTATTCTAATAAGCGGCGATGGGCTTGCAACCTGTCACGTACGGAATACTAACTACTGTGCAAAATGTGGGCATGTACCAAATGTCATGTTTGGACTTGCTTCTGACTACCCTCTTTAGATATCCCCAAAAGATCTAAGTAACTAGAGATCTGAGGAGATATCTACCGAGCCTGGGGATTACAGTCGTGATCATATTTTTTTTTTTTTTTTTATTAATGCCCAGCATTTTGAAAATTGCAAGTATTGCAACCCTAATCATTCTATTACCGCTTAATAGATTACATTGAAATTGAACAAAACGATACTCAAGGATATAAGTGATAAATCAACCGGAGCTAAAACACGAATTAGTTAGAAAACCTTGGTTAAAAATCATGTCAAAAACACCTCTGAAAATTCAAAAATTCCCTAATTTATCAAGAACAGTAAGGTATTTTGAATTTCTATTTCACATGAATCATCAGTTAATTTGAAACAAATCAACCCAGCCCTTTTTTGAAATACTTAAGCTAATTACTTGAACATTTTATGTTTTTTATAAATTATCGCTTTCGTTATTATAATTCAGAGCAGCCATATTACTCGTATCATGCCGCACTCTACTTACTTGTCATTTGGGTATTTCGCTTCGTGCTATGTCTGATTCCGCGGAGATCCGCGTTGCTATACGGACCTATGTCACTTTTTTTTGTAACTTTTACGTAAGGAATTGTGTGACGAGTATTCTGGGCCTTAAGATCTCTTCTTGTGGGTGTTGGAGGCCATTAATAAGAGAATTGACCAGCCAGACTAAGATACTCGAGGTCAAACTATGCCGCGGGTTTCCTTAAGTGCGCGATGTTAATTATAAACGCAAAAGTTTGTAAGAATGTATGTTTGTTACTTTTTCACACTGAAACGGCTGAACGGATCTGGATGAAATTTGGCACAGATATAGATTGCCTGGAATTATAGGCTACATTTTATCCTGGAAAAATGTACGGTTCCCGCGGGATACATTTTTTTTGTTTTTCAAGGTACCACGCGGGCGAAGCCGTGGGCCGAAGCTAGTATGCCATAATATAATCAAATACCTGTTGCAAGTTGGTGATTTTCTCTTTCAATTCATCCATTGTAGTACAGCATTTATTCTTATCACATGATTGTTCTGTGACTTCTCTACGAAGATAATTTTAATTATTATCAGAGGGTCTACCATGAGTTTTCACAATCTACACTCGCTAGCGACTGTAGTTAAAAAAATGTATGAAAACTTGGTACAGCGCCTCTAGCGGATAGTTGGGTACTAAAACCTCACGTAGTTAACTATCCTACGTCACAGCGTACTACAGCGACTGTAGTTTGCGCTCATTAATTTGCTTAGAATTTGGTACCATGAGTAATAATTTTGACAGATGTCATAGTAACGTACTATTACTACTGTAGTAACGTCAGCCGATCTAAATGTGACAACTCATGGTAGACGTACAGGTACCTAGCTTATTTTTCAATAGGTCCCATTTACAGTTACACGGAAACTTACTTTTCAGGTAATATTTCAGTTTCTGTCTCCACTGTTCTTGTTTCTTTTTCTGGTAAATCCCTATAAACAAAATATAATTTAGAATTATATTAAATAACTTACTTACTGAACTCTGAAGAAAATACATTATGAAGATATTGATTGCTGTAATACTGATACTAATATTAATTATGTGAATGCAAATGTTTGATTAGTACTCAATTACATTATATCAACTGAAACTGAACAGCTGATTTTGTTGCAATTTGGTGGATGAATAATAGATTTAAACAACTTGTAAACAAAACAATTTTTATCCCAAAAAATCTTGAAAATGAAATCAAACAATATGCAAACCAAGTTTCACCAGTAAGTATTTGAAAAGGTACTTAATGAGTTCATAATAAGGTCACCACTAACTTGTCTGAATATTGACAGAAGACTGTTGTAGATCTCACATTTGAATCACTCCGTTTACCATTCAATGCACTCATTGAGGAATTTCTGGAATTTCAAACCATTTTTAGGTAAGTATTTTAAATTTACTTATTAAATACAGTACAGCCTGCAAACTGACAAGTACTTAGGATATCAAAGGTTAGTTTCTGGACTGCATCAGTTTTATTGCAACTTACTTGAGTGAGCGACTGGAATTCTTATTTGAGTTAGTGGTCTGAGAAGGGCTTCTCTTCAGAAACTGCTTGGCCGAGCAGAGTCGCATATTGAGCACTCTGATTCTCTCCGCCATACGCTCATTGGTCTTTTTTAAGTCTGTTATTCTGGAAAAAGTAAATGTAGTAAAATTGTAGTACTAATTTTTGACTTTGTTTTTGTGGTAGGTTTTTTTTTTTTAATCTATTTTATTTAGGGAGCTTTTGTCTCTTGGACGATGTCAGCTCCATCTTATCTTGTCTTACATAATCTACTTCAATTTTTAATGTAATAGCCCATATATGGCTCGGTAGAGCATCTTAGCCACGTCAGACAGTGGCTCAGCTAAGACGCTCTGGACCAGACCCAGATCGAGCTGGTTGATATTCAAGGTCCTATATACCTTTTCTCTCACTCCCGCACATCGGACACATTCCACTAAAAGGTGATATGTGTCTTCTTTGTGGTAGGTATTTAGTTAAAACTTGTGTTTTTATCTCAAAAACCAGCCCAGTGTGAGTAGGTTTTGCGCATGAACGGTTCTGTACCATTATCTATACAATTCAAACAGCATAAAAATAGGTAACAAAATAGCAGCAACAGAGATACATCTACTGTGAAAGTGTCAACTGTCTAACTATCATAGTTCATGAGATACAGCCTGGTGGCAGATGTACAGACAGACAGACGGACAGACAGCATAGTCTTAGAAATAGGGTCCCGTTTTACCATTTGGGTATGGAACCCTAAAAATGGTCAACTCACACTCGAGGATCATAGACAGTAATTTTCTAACTTAAGAAAGACAAAGTAACAATCATTTTTGATTTGGACAAACAAATTTGAACACTTTTGCTATCACATTGTCTTCTCTTCCATAGAGAAAAGCATGGGGCTCATACTAGGGACACTAGACTTAAGCCCTAAATATAAATCTGTCTTACGATTCTTTCTGTTCGTCAACAAGAGCTTTACTGGCACAGCAGTCTTTCTCCTTTCCCGCCACATTCTTATGACCTGCAGTCATCTTTTGCAACTTTGTGGAAAGCACCTTCAACTTTTCTTGCTGGATGTTGACGGTCTTCTTTAGTTCTAAATTATTTTCTAGCAGGGCAAAGTATAAGTCTTCTAGTTCGCGCTTGCTCAGTTTCGAGGGGCATATGCGGTACAAGTCTGTAACACAGTTCTACATAAGTACCTAATTTATTTGATTGCTGAATTTATTTAGTCGGATTTACTAAATAGGTAACCTACACTAATTTTTTCAGAGTGACTTGAGGGTTTAGACGCATTTTATGAGGGTCACGTCGGTAGCAAGTGCTAGGTAAGTACATAGCCTGAGAGAATTATAGGGAAAACGGCAGGAAGATGATAAGTTTACCTACCTCCAGCTAAACTTACCTCGATCGGTCTTAGCTAAGTGGCTCTTACATATCACATCACGTCCAATTTGTTCCTTGGTAGAATTGATCATCTTACACTTTACATTTACAAATCACAACAGTTTCAGCGAAATTTGGTCATTTTCATTATGCTTTTTTATCTTCTGCTATGAATGTTCAATACTTAGGAAAGCTGAAATAAAATAGGTAACAAGAAGGCCTATAGAATTTTATCTTGAAATATCACCGAAATTTTCCAACATTTTCTGCGTACAAATTAAATAAAACAAAACTCTTTTGTTTGTTGTGTTGTGATTGTGTGTGACAGAACTTGACAGAAGTTTAAGTTCCGTCCCGTCCGCCGCGCGATTCCCGCCAAGGAGAAAATGGCGGTTAGGTTAGGTTAGATTAAGTTAGATTTTAGAAAACGGAAGAAATTAATTTACGCAAGACTAGGCAGTAAGGTCTATGACTATAAGCCTGCTCAAATGAGCGAATAATTTAACAACAACCGTCCGCCGCGCCCGCGCGCCGCTCTGTCTGTCTGACTGACGTGACGTTTGTAGTAAGATGACAGCCAGCTGGCCAGCTGATACAAAGTATGTAAACAAACGAGCAAGCAATACCCTACAAACAAACAATCAAGCCCTGCATTTCGCAAGCGCTTTCGGTCACGCACGTTAGGTCAGTCGTCCGTTAATATTCAAATTAACAGTGTCCAATTAAGTACCTAATTTCCCTCTGTAAGTTAGTAGGTAGTGGTACAGACTTACTGTGCGTCGTCAGTGCGTCATCTCAGGCATCCATCATTCCTTCATACGTGGCAGGTAGGTATCGTCTTTTACCTATTATAATAACACAGTCCAACCATAATTTCTTCTACGTACAGAACTGACCTCTACTTCAATAAAAAATCCACATTTATTTTGTTTTAGCTATACACACTATCCTAGGTTAGTACCTATTACATTACTACAATACCTACAAATATAATATTATCACAACAACACAACATTTGCACTTAACCTACGCCTATATCGCCATAGCAACGCAATTTCGCAATAAACGGAACAAAAAAGTCCTGTAATCAAAGATTTAAATATGTGGCCCTTTATTTTACTTAGATGGACTGGTCTTGATGTAGCGTAACGATTCTAAACTAAACAATAATAAAATTGATTGTACCTACTAAGTAGGTACCTAGGTACCTACATAGGTTTGCGATCTGTTTGGACTGAAATTCATAAAGTAGGTAGGTAGGTACTAATTTCGTTTGGTACAAATCCCAAAAATAACAACCTACCTACCTATGTAATTTTTAAAAAAATGTTGTACCTACCTACCTACCTATTTAATATTTTAATTTAAGACTGGTGTAGATAAGTACTTACAATGTCAATGTTAGCTTTTTGGCCTGCCTCAATAAGTACCTAAGTAGGATTTCCTGCGATGCGTTTGACTGACAACTACGTCTCTCTAGTTTTTATATTTGTTCTCGTGTTATTTTGAGTTTTATTGCGTAATTTTGGTGGTTATTTTGCCAATAAAGCCCGGGTTCTTGACGCGAGTGTAAAATATGTGAATTAGAGTGAATAGTTCTCTTCAAATTCCATCGGAGGAAATCCCGAGAATTTTCAACAAAACAGCCATCTTTTGTTTAAAATTGACTTGACAACTTGACTATGACTCTGTGATGTTGACAATACTTATAAATAAATACACTTGACACTGGCAAAATTGTTCTCTAAGAGACAGATGCCATAATTGAAGAAGAAGAAGAAGAAGAAGTACCTAAGTAGAGATGATTGACCCGCGACCCGTGCACCTACTGGCTTCACCCACCGGTGAGTGTAGGGGTAATTCCTGTTTACCCGCGTCGATGAAAAAAATAAAATAATAATACGATAAGTCAATTTGTTGAAAAAAATGCATTAACTTCAGGAAACATGTAGAAGTCCAAGTACCAGGAATGCATAAACCATAAAAATGCACGCCCCTCCACTTGTACTTGTACCGCATGTAGGGGTAAATAAATTGGAGGGGCGTGCTTTTTTAGATTGATCTACCTCTACCTAGATACACAGCTGAAATAAAACCACAAAAATAGTATCACCAAAACAGTTTATTACACACCATAACAATATGTTCTACCTACATCTTCAATATTTTATATTTCTTAAATAAGTACCTACCTACCTACAAAATAAAAGCTTAAGAAACTAATTCTGATAAAAGTACCTATCTGTATTAATCGATAATCAAATTTAGGCAAACAAGTGTTTTTAAATTTGTCAAAACAGAGGGTAGACCAACAATCAGGATAAAACTTCTCAGAAAATCTGACTTATTCAATATTTTCGGGAAAATTTGAAACATGGCTCGTCCGTAAGGACCACATTTTTAATGCGATGTAGGCAAAGATTTAAATCGTAGATATGCCCGGACGCCAAAAACTGTGACACTGTTTTTACTTGTGTTTGTTAACAAAATGCCGATGCAAGCACACTAATGATTAGTAAAAAATGAACCAAACAGTTATTTCACCATTGTGCAATAATATTGCACGATCTTTCGTAAAAAAATATAATTTTTCCTTTTGTACCCTGAAATTGAAAATATTTGGTGTGTCAAATGAGCGAGCTATCTCATTTCGTGTGGCAACAAAACGGCGCGGTCTCAATCCCGTACGGGCATATCTTCGATGATGTAGGTACCTACCTTTAAAAGTAATAATTATAACTATATTTTCTATTATAGCTAAGTAGGTAACTTACATTACAACAATAAATAGTTGTAGTAGGTAATAACAAACACTAATAAAACTTTATTGGTGGCGTTTTATTTTGGGTTGGATAAACAGGTAATTTTAAAGTGAATTAATAGTAATAAATGACATTAAATTAACAGGTATACGAAGAAGATACTTACTTAAATAATACTGAATAAATCACAATTTAATATACCTACCTATTGTTCAGAAAATAAATAAATAAATAAATAAATAAATAAATAATACTGGACAATCCACACAGCATCATCTAGCCCCAAAGTAAGCTACTCAAAGCTTGTGTTATGGGCACTAGATAACTGATATATTTAATACATGATATAGGTACATAGATAGATATTTTTTATTATACATACACACTACACACCCAGACCAACATAATAACAAAATAATAACAATGATTTTATGATTTCTCGTATTTACAAGTGCCTACCTCATAGCTAGTTATTATCAACTATCTAATTTTATTAATAACAGTACATACTATTAGATATTATAAATACTTAGGTAGGTAGGCAGCTAAATAATAAGTTATTATTTCTGATCACTTGTATTTTAAAATTAGCTGCGACAAAGCCGATAAACCGCTATTTATGTAACTTATTTAAATTCTTATATTTTTTTTCTCAACAAGATAATCTTAAAGTTAACATATTTATTATAATGTGGTTAAGGTCCAATTTCACCAAACTCTTCTTAACATTATAATGTTAAAGTTTATTTTTAAGTCATTTCATTTTACAGAAGATAATCCTTTGTTATGACATGGTGGAACACAAAACAACTAACAGGCGATTAAAAGACTTAGTTGTTAGTATGCTTAACAGAGAATGGTGAAACTAGCCCTAAACCTGCTATCGACTTATTATAACACTGGTGTCATGTCATGCTACATAGTCACACCTACATTAGTCCTTTTTTGCAGTAGGTATGTTACACTCACTGCACACTAAGGCTGTGTCCCCAGTATGCAAACTGGCGAAAAACAACAAGGCGCACGTAACGCTGCAAACTGCGTAAAGTGAGCGCAAAACTCGCAAACTGTGGACACTCCATTTCAAATATATGGAAGGGCGTACTAAACCGATACGCCGCATACTCAGTCGGCCGCTAACAGTTTGCCTACTGGGGACACAGCCTAAGTATGTTTTTTCTACGTCATAATGAACTGCCCTTTATCAAGCTTTCAAACTAGATCTACCGGCTATTCCACACACTATGTCTTCAGAGTAGGGCGTGTAAAAACCGGGTTGTTTAAAAAAACCGGGTTTTCGATTTTTATTTTTCAA
Source organism: Cosmorhoe ocellata (assembly GCA_963675405.1). Taxonomy (NCBI): domain Eukaryota; kingdom Metazoa; phylum Arthropoda; class Insecta; order Lepidoptera; family Geometridae; genus Cosmorhoe; species Cosmorhoe ocellata. The sequence goes on along the minus strand of OY776245.1, from coordinate 11,920,781 downwards.
TAACCGGTTAAAAACCGGTTATTCGGTTATTTTTCCAGTTTTTTAATACAGGTGTCTTGGGACAAAATAAAACCTTAAATTTTAGTAAAAATGAACTAAGTAATTATTTAAATAAGCAAGTACCAATTAAATTTTAAAATATTTTAATATAGGTAATTTTGTTTAACTCACTCTTACTCGAATAAAGTAAAAAAATTGAACAACATGATAAAGTCTTATCTAGGTAATGTAATTCACTCCTTTATACGGCAGTATTAAAAACTCTTTCTCTCTTACTCAAATGAAACCATAGCAAGTTAAATTAAATTAAAATTTTAATAAACCTCTGACACAAATTTTAAAAACATTTCTTGTAATATAATTCAGCAAGACTGCGAAAACTACAGGGGCATTAGCCTACTCAGCATCATCGGTAAGCTGTATGCGAAAGTGTTGATCGAATGAAAGAAACTGATGAGAGGATATGGGATGCACAAGCAGGATTTCGAAAGGATATGGGATGTACGGATCAAGTCTTTTCCTTGCGATGCATAGCCGAGAAATTTTTGGCCAAAGGTCTAAAGGTCTATTGCGCTTTCGTGGATCTGGAGAAGGCCTATGACAGAGTGATGAGGAATGAACTGTGGTCGGCTCTGTCGATGTATGGGGTAAAGAGCAACCTGGTGCGAGCTCTGAAATCTCTCTATGAGGGTTCCGGGACTTGCGTTAGGATACATGGGTCATATAATGAATGGTTTAACATCGAAAAGGGTGTTAGACAGGGATATGTAGCGTCACCATGGCTTTTTAATCTATTCATGGACAGTTGCTTACAAGATATGAAAGAAAGTGATTGTGGATTAAGAATGAATGAGTTACTCGTCAAATGTCTTCTCTATGCTGACGATCAGGTAATACTTGCGTCGTCGGCAGAGGAGTTACAGGAGATGGTAACATGCATGCAGCATTGGACAGGAAAGGAATGAAAATAAATGTAAGTAAGAAGAAAGTTATGGTTTTTGAAAGAGATGAATGCATTACAGAATGTGAAATAATGATCAGAGGAGAAAGAGTGGAACAAGTGAAAGAGTTTGTAGGTATATTTGGGTACGCTGTTTAAGAATGATGGGAAACATAATGATGATATTGAAAGGAGAGTGAATGCTGGAAATCGTGTGAATGGGGCACTTCACTCATTTATGAGCAGTCGGATCGTGTCTAAAAAGGCACGACTGGCTGTGCATGGTGGAGTGTTAGTGCCGACATTAATGTATGGAAGTGAAAGTTGGGTATGGCAGAAGAAGCATCAAAGTAGAATAAATGCAGTGGAAATGAGAGCTTTAAGAAGTATTGTGTGGTTTAACTTTGAATGATAGAGTGAAGAATAGTGTGATAAAAGAATGTTGTGGAGTGAAAGAAGACGTAGTGATGAAAATTGAGAAGGGTATGCTAAGATGGTTTGGGCATGTAGAAAGGATGGATGAAAGGAGATTGACGAAACAGGTGAATAAGGCGAGTGTGAATGGGACAGTTGGAAGGGGAAGACCTTGGCGTACGTACCTCGAGCACATTGGGGACGTTTTAGAGAAAGGCCAGGTCGAGAGTACCCTAAACCGACGCGCATGTATGAAGAATGTAGTGAGAGTGAATGAAGCAAAAGAGGCGTGTCAGGATCGTAACAAGTGGAGATCCGTGATCTCTGCCTACCCCGTCGGGAAACAGGCGTGATTTTATATATGTATGTATGTATGTAATTAGGTGGAAAATTATGGCCGATCTAAATAAAGTCTGCAACGGCGTAGTTTTAAATGAATTTGTCATATATTACTCATTAAAAAAAACTCGAAAAACCGGGTTTTTTGCCAAGAAAAAACCGATTAAAAACCGACGTAAAATCAGTCGGTTAATCGGTTTTTCGGTTAATCGGTTAATCGGTTTACATGCCCTACTTCAGAGACAATTTTAACGTACTTAATAACAACTATTATATCGTTTTACTTTTTATATAAATATATCTTACCTGCTAATTTCATCGATAGGATCTTTGATCGAAACTTCTAAGTTTTTCGTAAAGGATTTTATATTATTTTTGTCAATAAAATATTTTCAAAACTTCTCTCCTAAAACTTTGGCAAAATACTTCATTTTCACCTACACGCAATTTATTGTCACGATTTTCATTTTAGTACCTATAATGTTACTAATCTACAAGATTTAATTTATTCAACAATTTGAAATACAATTTGAATTGATCATCAAATTGCATTCCACAAAAACGACACAGTAAAATTCAGCAGACATTGCACTATTATAAGTAAAACTTTTTTTATCTTCCGTTAAACCGCCTATTAGTATAGCCTTGGGGTAATATCTAAGATGGCAAAGGAGTACATCAACTTTATACCTACACAGAGTAATAAGGTAGGATTGACTCAAGGAAATCTCTACAATAAAAGAGACGCAGCTCTATAAAAGTCATCAAGGTAAACATCAAGATTAGAATAAGTATTTTGATCGCAACACATTGTTACAAAATTCCATTGATCTGCTTTTGATTTTCATTCTGCTTTGCTTTTGTTTACTTTACTCACTGGGGTTCCAAAATTCAGTTTATACCTCATACCAATTCAACCCTTCGAGATTATTAACTAACAGAGAAATAGGCTTAAGACAGTTGATGCTGTTAAAGTCTCAAATCACACAAACCGAACCATAACATCTCCCAATAAACTGCTTATCCCTTGTTTTGCGCAGCTTGACGTCGTAAATCGGAGCCAATGCCTGCTGTGATGACGGCACCCAGTGCAAGGAGACCGCAGAGAGTGAGATTGGACCAGCGATCCCCCACAGTTTTAAGCATCCATTCATACATGAGGGTGGTAAGAATCCCAAATATCTAAAAAGAGAGTGATAGTTACAAATTACATGTAAATTTGACAGAGTAATTTAGACTTTTACTGTAATTTTGAGATCGTTTTGTAACTATTTTCAAGTTTTTACCTGGACGACAGCATTAAGTATTCCAGATGTGGTTCCCTCGGGCTCGGGATAAGTGACCTCAGACGCAAACTCGAAACCCACGGGCAGGTAGCCGGTCATGAAGAAGCTGTGAGGTATGAAAAGTCAATATTATAGTCAAATGAAACGAAGGTATTTATACAGGGTATTATTGCATAATACAGGGAAGGTATTATTACATAATACAGGGTGTTAACAGACTACTTCCGAAATCTTCAGGGGGTTAATATCTAAGTTCAATACCTACTTGGCTAAGATGTATGAAACAGCTGTAATTTTTTCGCGCTCACAGTATTGGTTTCTTAGAAAAAGTTGTTTATATTGATGAGTACTTTAACCCCTTAAAGTTTTCCGAAATAGTCTGAACACCCTGCTGTATTATGTAATAATAATAAATATAAATAATGCTGGACAATCCACACAGCATCATCTAGCCCCAAAGTAAGCTACTCAAAGCTTGTGTTATGGGTGTTAAATAACTGATAAATTTAATATATACATAGGTAGATATATTTTTTTATTAGGTAGGTATACATAGAAAACACCCACACCAACGGAACAAATTTCTGCAGATCGTACACAAATTTGTTCCGAGGCGGGAATCGAACCTCTTGCGTCGCAGGCGGACCCTCGCCCGCTGCGCCACTGAGGTCGTCAATAAAGCACAACATTGGATCAAGGATATAAAAGCACATCAATAACATCACTTACCCAAGCAAAATGCTGCTCAAATACACAACGCCAATGATGCCGCAGTTGAGAGTGAAGGTGAAGATCAGCATGCCGACGACAGAAGCCGTGTACACAGCTAGAGTGGTCTCCTTGAACTTATGCGTCTTGTCGAGCACGAACCCGCACAGCACGGAGCCTGCCATGCCGGCAACAACAATCACTAATCCAATGCGACCGGCATCGGCATTTGCATCCTGAAACATGAAAAAGCCACGAATTGCAGTTATCTGCATCCATCTAAACCAGATCAGTTGGCTCGTGGACCACAAACATAATATAACGAGTAGAATTCAAACATCATCATTCTCCTGCCCTTATCCCACGCTAAGTGGGGTCAGCACAACGTGTTTTCTTCTTCAACTCACTCCTATCATTCGTCAACTCTGAATCTACTCCTCTTACATTCATATCATCTTTCACACAATCCAACCACTTCTTCTTCGGCCTTCCTCTACTTGCGTGCCCAGATACACTCATACCCATAACTTTTTTCGTGACATGGTTTTCATCCCTCCACATCACGTGTCCATACCAAGAGTAGAAATCAAACAATTACCTAAATAATACAATATGTAATTGTGATTATATTGTGCAAAGACATTTCACACAGCGCTTTAATAGCCCTAAACTAAGCAAATATTGCCAGTAAATATAGACTGACCGGATAATAGGTGAGTATGACTTGATTCAGTAGAGTAGAGATGGCATAAAATGTCCCGACGTTGAGTCCGTAAGAAATAAGCAGCAGGATATAGTTCCGATTCGTGAGCAGTTTCTTGATGGACTTCAGGAAGTTGGAATCGAGACTGGAACCGAGGTCTGCGGCGGCTGAGGGTGGCGTGGCTGGAGCTTTTTTGAAGACTGAAAATTGTTAAAAAAATCTACTTTACTTAGTTACTAAGATTGCTACAATGTATTTAATCTTAGTTTTTTTCCGAATCATGTCAGAATGAAGAATTATGTAGGTCAATCATGGGTGATATAATGTACCTACGTGTAAGAAAGTCATGATTTAAATCAACATGTATTATGGGTTACTACTTACGTAATCACAATTTTAAGATTAGTTACAGTTGGGTAGTATAAAGCGTCGTTTATATTTCACCTATTTTATAATCAGCACACAAGCACATAAGTGGAAAAACCAACAGCAAGATTGAAAAATTCGTTAATTTAGGTAAGTATCTGTTTGACTTACAAAGCAGTATGAAAACGAAGAGGACGCTGGTGAAACCTGCCACCAGATAAAACATTAGCCGAAAATCAGCCGCCATTTCTTCTACCGTGCCTTTGGCGTCCACTAAAATTGGCGGCAAAACGAAACCGAGTGCAACACCAAGCTGAAAACAAGGAAGCCGCATTAATTTATTTTGTAGCTATATAAATTTAAACTTAGTAATACCGCTCCATTAACCAATATTAAATCACATAATTGAATAGTATGTATTTAAAAAGGTACAATATACTGTAGGTATAATTTGTAATTAATTATTATAAAACCGATGTCACTAGGAGTTTTTTTTTTGAAGTTCTCTATCTTCAGGTAAATCTTTTCGCAATCGAGTCGCAGGCTTAGCAAGCATAGCAATCATCCGGCCGACTGCTCGTCTATAAAAGGCTTTAGTAGACCCTCTCTGGTGGTTTGGTTATGCAAACCGGACAGCCCCTACCGGACCGGAAATAAATTTATAAGTACCTACCGTACCTACGTAAATAAATTAGAGATGAGTTCCCGCCGCATACATTCAGAATAGAGTTTTTGATAGAAGATAAAATGCGTGATAAAAATAAAAAAACCTACCTATGTAGTAGACAAAATTCTAGATCGTAGTGCAGCATCACCCTAGCCAGCTCACTCTGCCGGCCGCGCTACCTACCTACCTTTGAAATTGAAATTGAAAAATATTTATTCAGTACAATCACAAGGATCACTTTGAAACGTCTTACATGCTAGGTGAATCTATGTGCCAATTCCAACCTAACCCAAGTACGAGCTTGGCAGAGCTATCTATGCAAATCTAGCAAACTTAGATTAGCGTAGGTAGGTAGTTTCTTGAGTAAATTTCCTCATTTGGGACCGGTTTTTTAAATCCGATTAGATTCCTTTATTGAGAATCTTCGCAAAAGTGCTAGTAATATAAATAAAATTATATGACAGTGGCTAACTAGGTGGGTATCTATAGGTTACCTCGACCGACACTATCATTATTATCACTGTGGTAGGTAGGTAGGTAGGTACCTACCTTACTACAGTGAATATCTATCATCATGCAATCACAGCACAGCCCCCCTGTTTCTAAGCAATTGAATAATAGCTTCCGAGAGTGGGTCACGTGTTGTTAAACTGCCGGGATTGTGGGTGGAAAAATTGCTTGTATTCATATAGGTAGGTAGGTATGTGTATCAAGATAGGTCGGTAAATGCTTAAGTACCTACCTACTTATGTAAATTATAGGTAGGTAGGTACCTAGGTAGGTAGGTTGCTTCACTTCACCTATCACTATACCTACCTAGGTACTCTGTAAATAGGCAGGTACCTAGGTAGGTATTAGCTTTAATAAGTAGGAACGAAAAAGATACGCTTCATTTCTTTTTGCGATTCATCTTAGCATGGAAAAGTATCTTGTAAATTTCAATTATTTGAAGAGATAACGAGATCGAAATTATTTTCTCAAATTTTGCAAATATTTGGCAACTTTTTAAGGAAAACCCAAGGTAGGTAACTTAAGCAGGTAGGTGGAGAGAGGTAGGTACCTACTATCAACTCATGCCGGTATATTTATTAAATCTGCGGCGAGATTGACCACTCTATAAAATTTAAGAAGTAGGTAGAGATAGGTAGATCAGTCTAAAAATGCACGCCCCTCCAATGTATTTGCTTCTATTTCCTCTACATACGGTACAAGTACAAGTGGAGCGGCGTGCATTTTTAGATTGAATCATCTTTACCTAGGTACCCAAGTACCTACATACGTTTAGGTCCACAACAACAGTTTGACCCTAATGAAATAACGTTGAGACCCTTTCCTTGGATACCATTGCTTATCGCACTCCCCCCAGGCTGGTTTAGTAAAGTACGAGAGGTACATTTCGAAACTAATGTTTATTAAATAGGCTTAAGGTTGATAATTCGCTGGCAAATCGCTATCAGGGACTCGCAGGACTCCTCGACAAAATACTCGTAGCTAAGTAATTTTCTGTTACCTTTTCAAGCACTCACAAAGACAGTGGGTAAGTAACTACTTAGACATTATTTTCTCTGATCAGAAGTTCGTTAGCCAAGTTGTCTTCAATCAACAGTAAGTACGAACAATCGGCTACTCCGAGCTTTGATATTTTCATAGTAAATCTAGTAAGGTAACCTAACTACTTAGCCAAGATAGGTACATCTAAGCTTCAATTACTCGTAAGCTCTCAACATGCCTAAACCTCTTGATTGGACCTTATCTGTGTAAGGTCAAAACTGGAACACCATAAGAGGAACTAACTTGTTACTCATAAATCATTCTACACTCTTCATCAGAGGTGCTACCTACTATAGGAGTAAGCGAGCCCGCTATGTTAAGCTTTACACTGCGTTTTATGTTCAGTGATCAAAACTCACCTGGTTCCCAAACACGCCAATACTGCAAGCTGAGGAGACCTGATCGGCGCCGAACCACACAGCAGCCAGTCGCGGCGGCACGTTCAGAATGAACACCTGACTGATGGCCACCACCGTCTGCCCGACGAAGCCCAGCCAGAACATGTCCTGGGGCACGGAGAACACCTTGAGCCACGCCCCGAAGCAGGTCCCGAACGCGCCAATGATGGTTGTTACTCGCAAACCCTGGATGAGAAGAGGATAGATTTTAAATTTAGTCCTACTAATCCTACTAATATTATAAACGCGAAAGTTTTTGAGGATTTCTGGATGTCTGGATGTTTGTTACTCTTTCACGCTAAAACGTCTGAACGGATCTGAATGAAATTTGGCACAGATATAGATTATGTTCTGGAATAACACATAGGCTACATTTTATCCCAGAAAAATGTACGGTTCCCGTGGGCTAGATTTGTTTTTGGTTTTCAAGGTACCACGCGGGTGAAGCTGGGGACGGAAGCTAGTCTGTTATAATGATGGATTTTTGAAGGATATTATGAGTATGAAAAGATTTTGAAGAGAGCTCGTGAAATGAAACAAAGAAAGAGATTCAAAAACAGAGTAATTTAAAGCTAATTAAGCTGTTTATAGGCCATTAGGTATGTGCAGCCATTAGGTACCTACCTAATAGTAGGTATAAACGGTCAAACAGACGACATTGAACATAAGTATTCAAATTACGTAAGTAGTATGTTAACAGGTGATTTATACACAATTCTGAAAAATACAACAGTCCATACGCCATAATACCTATAAGTTAAACGTTGGTAATAGGTACCCCGTAATAGGATGTTGCTAGGGGCAGTTCATTCGTTTGGTATGAAGAACTCAGAAAGAAAAAGAAGAAGCTCAATCTATACTCAGTTCAGATCATATTTAAGTTTTCATTAGTTTTATATCCTTTAGTTTGTATCCTTGTATTTTAGAGATAGTCAACGTTTTGGACTAAATAGTCTGTAAGTTAATTATTTTGGGGTTTAATAAATAAATAAATAAATAGCGTCAGCTAGCCGGCTAGCTAGCTGGCGGGTGCCTCTTAGTGTAGCAGGATCTTTCTAAAGATTAAAGATCTATCGGTCTTCGGTGACCCAAAATGCGGTGTGCAACGTATTGCAAGTAGTGCGGTCACAATCAATGAATGTCAGAATATTTTGCATTCATAAAAATAACAGCAACTATTTTGAATCGTCTTACAAATGGGGCTAAGCTAAACCATCACAGAGCGCTTAATATGTTGGACTAACCTTGATGACGCATTAGGTACCTATGCAATTTTCTTCTTTTAGCAGTTTATTCTATTACAGACATGATAGGTATCCTAGACTCCCAATACACGGAAGTGTGGCTTGTTTTACACAGACAGGGAAAGGTTTGCCACAGAAACGCTTATATTTAATTTCCAAGGTAAAACACCACACTCAACTTTAGCGCCGTAAAGCTCTCAAACAAATTTCATTACACATCGAAACATTCGCTCTGAAAGCTTGCATGAGATCTGTGACACAACACTGTGCATACAGTTTAATTAAACTTAAGAGATGGGAATGTTTCATCAGCGAGATAACTTCAGTGCATAACTTCATCAACTTCATGAACTCAGTACGACGACGGGTACCTACGACTTATGTTTAACCATGTTGAGAGAAAACATTAGGTAGGTACCTACTTTGGTAGGTAGGTACTTAGTTTCATTATGATCAACTGGCAGTATCGAATAATCACTGAAGAAGTATCAAATTGTGCAACTTTACCTGATTTAGTACAGAAACACTTTAGATATTCGAATGCTTGAAATCAAAGTTTTAAAATCGCTCTAAGATTCAATTTACCCTTTATCTAAACGTCCAATACGGCAAAGAGAAATAAATGCGAGTTGTGTAGTGGATTGAAAACGGGATTTACTGGTACAGAATTCACTGGAGTATGGTCTACTCTACCTACAGTTTCCCGATAAATCCTGTCGTAGGTACTCAACAGCGGAACGAATGTTTGAAATTGAATTTGCAGCAGCTTTGAATCTGTTTCGATTATCGATAAGTACTTACCCTTACACTTGTAGGTACCCAAAAGCTCTTTATCTTTAATTTTTGTGTAGGTAAATATTATAGAGTAGGTACCCATAATACGGATGGATGGAAAAATATAAGCATTGTTAGGTAACAATTTTTAGGTAAAAATACCTACCAAGTCTGGTCCGAGTCTAATCTACGCTCTTCAAGCTTCAACGACAATAAAAGGCGTTATAATTACAGATATAGAAAACAATATTTACCATTTTGCTTAAATTATCTACATAATAAATACCTATACCTGCGTCATTCTAGTAACAAAAACAAACCGGATCGTAGAGGTAAAATTCATTTCATAACGACCACACAAATCAGTGCTCACGTTTAGCTGGCATTTTTATATCCTCGCTGTTGCAAATTTGAGTTAATTCATTCTGCTGCTGTCACGTAGGACCGTCGTTAGGACCAGTTTTTTACTCATATACAGCAGATAGTTTATTGGCCACGGAGCCCTAGACCAATGATACTAGCTAATTGAATACTTAGGGCGCCGGTGCAATGGTATTATCTGGGTAGTGTAGTATTACTCTTTGTAATTTTGAAAATCAAAGAATGACGGAACGAAAACGTCATATGGAGACTGGAACAGAAAATTGTGGAGAAAGGAAGCCAACTAAACCCAAAGAGCGGGCCAAAGCTGGCACAGTTATTACAGCACTTTACGCGACAAGCAAAAAGTTAAATGATTCAAATGGCAAAACTTCGAACGATAAACTAGACCAACTTTCATGAGCGTAGTTTCGGATGTTTGTGACCTCTTATTTTTAAACAATTTTTAACATTTAATTTGTTGAAAATTAGTAAAAAGATGCTGACTCTATTTGCTGATTTATGGTGAAGATCTTCTTCTTATTTCTATCGTGACATTAGTTATTTCGTTCGTTCCAGCGCGAACTAAACAAAAAAAAAAAAATCTTATGCCGTCTAAAAGCCTATATAGAGCTCTTTGGCCGTCACATAATATACGTTGGTATTTTCTTCCTAGGAAAAGTTCTCCACTTTTATTAGTAGGTTGGTACTCTATGTATATCCCGCTATCTCTGAAGATACACATCTAGGTACCTACATATCTACATACACATTATGTACATTGAATTTCCCTAAATTAACCTAATTTTACGAGCTATATGGCAGTGCTCTCCGGAGGCCTTGTTGACTTAATTGTTTCTAAGTGAGGCTTTGTTGAGACGCAAGTCAATCAAAATGGAATTATCTCAGACGGTAGCCGGGCTTGATTCACGCAAGAAAAGATGTCATCTCCAAAGATTACTTTGTAGATGCCATGTCCACTAACTGGAATAGGAACATTAGAATAATCTCATCACCATCATCATCATCAGCCCTTCTCATCCCACTGCTGGGCATAAGCCTCTCTTCGCTGTTGCCATTCGCCAACCTCGCCCATGTACGACCTCATCTACATCTCTACATCTCTACATCTTCTTGTCTCAAGAATTTCAATTGTCTCAATGTCAAGAATCTCACGTGTGATATTTTTCTCGAGCTCACGATTTACTTTTTTACCCAACTGTGAAGAAGTAGGGTAATGTTTTTGTGTTGTATGCATGTATGTAATGTATGCGAGCTAATTTGGTTGTCGCTGTAGCCCAAACGGCTAAACGGATTTTGACAAAATAAGGTGTCGTTATCATCTAAATCACAATAGTGACAAAGGCTCTAATCTATACTAATATTATAAAGAGGAAAGATTTCATTGTTTGTTTGTTTGAATTGAATAGGCTCCGAAACTACTGAACCGATTTGAAAAATTCTTTCACCAATGTGTAGAATGAACTTTCAGGATGAACATAGGCTATATTTTATGTAGGTACCTACTTCGCGGGCGACGCGCGTGCAGAAGCTAGTGAAATATAAAAACAATCCAATATGGCAGCTGTAAGAAGCTATTTTCAATTAATTTCAGTTTTTTAACCTTTGCATTAAATACTTGATATACCTACCTAATTAACACTTACAACTAAGACGTGGTAGGTACAACTCGCCATATGTTGGTCAACTGTTCTACGAGTAGATTTGTGCAACATCTAACTATTATCATAAACGTGAAAGTTTGTATGTAGGTATGTACCTACTTATGGATATTTGTTAATCTTTCACGCTGAAACGGCAAAACGGATCTGGATGAAGTTTGACACAGAGACAGATTATAGTCTGGATAGCACATTATGCTATTTTGTATTCTGGTAAAATGTACGGTTCCCGTGGGATAGATTTGTTTTTGTTTTTCAAGGTAGGTACCCGGATGAAGCCGTGGCCAAAAGCTAGTATTGAATATTTAAACTGTAGGTATGGATAGATAGTACTGGCTCGTAGAAGTGACTAGCTACGACACCGTCCAATGATGCTACGACACTCACCCACTACCGCACTCGTCACATCCGGTTATGTTATGGTTAGCATTAGCACTATAATAGATTGAACAATAATTTCTGTTAGCTGGCTGGCTTTGACAAAGCCCTAGCTACCATCAGCGATGATCGAGCCAGTTGGATTCCTACCTATAAATTACTACCTACTAATTTCTGACAAAGAGTAAATTTCGAGCTCAGTATCGTGTAATAATTAATCTCACTAATTGTAAACAATGATTCAATACATTGTGTTACGTGATGTATATGACGTAGTACTACTGTATTTATCAACAACGACACGTGCCTCGCTCTTCTCTGTTATGTAGGTTAGAAACAAACTAACAGATAAACGAGACTGAACCATAGAATAGAATAATTACCTTTTGTGTAGACTCCGTACTGTTTAAAATACACTGTGACTCAGATTTTTGGATTGGATAGAACGGGGCATATGGTACGGGAAGGTTCTATACCTACCATTATCTATAAAAATGACAAACAAATCATGTCTGTTGTATGGGAACCACCTTAAATATTCATTTTATTCTGTTTTTTAGTATTCGTTGTTATAGTGGCAACAGAAAATACATCATCTGTGAAAATTTCAACTGTCTAACTATCACGGTTCATGAGATACAGCCTGGTAATAAACGGACAGATGGACGGACGGACAGCGGAGTCTTAGTAATAGTCTTAGTAAGGTCCCGTTTTACCCTTTGGGTACGGAACCCTAAAAAGGACAGTGGCGTGCGTAAATTGTACGAGTAATCCGATTTAAAAGAACGGTTAAAAAAACCGGTATAACTGGTATTTCGAAGCTGTCATTGAGCGTAAGTAACTTGCAGAACAGCTGACGGTATTGTGAAGGCTCAAAGAGGCGGAATTCCGGAAAGCAACGGCTCAAATGAAAATGCCTTTCCGTAAATCTCTACATAGTGTATGTATAATAAACTACATAAAAAACAACAAACTATATTGAGGACTTGGCATGGAATAAGGAACCGGCAAACGTCGACAAATAAGCAGACAGTAATAGGTAAGTGACATTAGCTTCTATTTGAGAGCACTAGTGGCCTAGGAGTGGCTCTGCTTTCCGACCCTAAGGTTGTAGGTTCGAACCTGGTCGTGCACCTGATTTTACCGTTCGCAAAATGTTTGTGAACCATACAGAATCGTGAAAAAACGTATAGATATTCATTATCGTCTTGCGAACGAAGTCAACGGATAGTATGAATATATGCCCATCTAAATGACGCTTATAGACACATTCTATGATCCAGGTCAAGGAACTTTCCAAAGAAGGATTTTGTATGGCAGAATCTTTTTCCTTGTCAGTATCGCATATTTTTACGACTTGCAATAAACTCTGAGATATAGTGGCTCTCAAGAAGGATAAATGAAAGTGCGAGTGTAATACAAAATACTCTTTTATACCTAATGCTGGCCGATCGCGCAGAAAATACTTACGTCATTTCGTTTCTTTGGTTTCGACAATTATTATGCTGATTTCATTATTCTATTTTTGTGACATGACAATATTACTATATAAATTAAATCACATAACACTGGCAAAATTGATCTCAAAAAAGACAGATGCCATAAACAATGGAAAAGAAAAAAAGAAGATTTCATTATTGACAAAAGGAGCGTCTGTGGCACACTTCAATTCTTACACACCAAAGTAAGGTCTTTAGCACACTGATTTGAAAGAACTGGTGACACGATAAGAAGAAGAAGAAGAAGAAGAATTTGATTGTGCAAGAAACTGCCTAAGTTATGTATGTGGGTTGGTATAAAAAGCATTTGCCTAATTAAGGGATGACAAAATAGGCTTGTTCTAATTGATTTAAAATCTAGAGCAGGAGCAAGTCTAAAGGAATGTTGTGTGTTTTATGTTTTATGCCTTGAATTATTTATAATTTTTTTAATAATGTTGAGTCGAAAATTCAAGGCACCAAACGTTGTTTTCATTGCCGTTTTACAACTCCCAGTTGCACCATAATGTTTTGAAAAATACATAACTTATACTTATAAAAAATATTCTACCAGACCCTGCAATATTCGGTAATTCGTATTCCAACTCATCCAACACCAGATGTGATAAACTAGGTATTTGCACCATAACCTGCCTGAATGCGTAATTAAGCCCACCACATTTGTGCTTCAATGGAGGCGTGGAAGTAATGCTCCAGGGTCGGATTACGAGTTAGGACCTTATTGAATGCGAAATCCCGGAATACTTAGTTCCTGATATAGCATCATAAAGAGTTACTGACTGTAGGTATAGGTACATCAATTTGACAGATTCATGAAAAAAGGTATTTATCTGCCATTTTGGGAAAAGGTGATTTTGGGATTTGAACATAACGAGATTAATACTATATGAATTGTCCTAACAGACCGGAAACAACGCAACGTGGGTTATTACGTGGCTATCAAAAGAGCTTCAAAATGATTCCTGTGATTTCATTGCAAATAAATATATTTTGATTTTGATTTTGAGCTTATGATTTAATGACCATTTTGGAAAGTACTTACCTATTAAAAAAATTAAAAAAAAATTCAGAACGAAACTCCTTAAGTTATATTTTTGCATCAGCTTCTTAATGGCTTCTTAACCCACCCCTGGAAATCTCCAACTGGGAAATAATCCCGAAAGTTATTCGTCTACGTAATCGTGTGCCTTCGCGTACACCTGTCACTGTCACACTCACCTGTCACTGTCACACTCACGCGTCGAGTGATTTACCTGACGAACTAACACACGACTGGCTACGAGCCGTAGAACTCGCAAAGTAATCAGTTTTCCTTTATTTATTATCTTTATTGAATTTGCTTTTGATTTTTGGAGAGAAGGAAGGGAGGCCTTTGCCCTTGCAGTAGGACACTACAGGCTTATAATAAATAAATATACTAAATAATAATAATAATAATAATATTATATATATTATCTTTATATGCCGATCAAGAATAATCGCATCTATAAGAATAGACAAACAATAACTTACTGATATTATACATAAACTAATAAATTGTCAAGCCGATAGTAAGTTGTTATCGGTCAATGTGGAGTGTAGAGCGGGTTGAGAAAAAAAATGTGTAATGAGATCGATGTTATGAGCAGCAACGAAGCGAAGCTAACTACGAGTAAGTATACTTAAATAGTAAATTAGCAGACAATCGGTCTCAGTTTTATCAGTTCTCACTATCTATACCGCAATTTCGGTCCTAATGTCTTATCGAAATGTGTCTACGATATAAAACAAGCGCCAATTTGAATTTTCGTCTGTGCATTGTAATAGCGCAGTTATGCTCTTGACTAGAAATACACGCCAACTTGATTGGGTACTTTCCAATATTTCGATGCAGCATGTCGCGCATCTTTTGAGATCGTGTGCAAAACAGCCTTTTATTTTCAGCGTAGCATTACGCACGAACTGTCATGAGCCGAAGTGTCTTATAAGATCCAAGTACTTTGCGAGCACTTACAAACACTCCAGGAGGTTAGATAGAACCTTTAGTACATTAGAAGGCGGATAATTAGTACTTATCTAAGTAAAACGCGCACGCGGGCGCGAAATATCAAACTTATCAAAAATATGTAAGGATCTATTATAAAAACACGTCCGCGCTCGCTTCCGCTTCAGCTAAGCTTTTGCACATACCTATTTTGCGGTCGAGGTCTTTGGCTAGTAATCAGTCTGTTGAGGAAAGTAAGTAGGTTGGTAGGTGGTTTAATTAAAACGATGTTCAATTCAAGGCAAGTAACTTTTAATGGGTGTCAATTAGATAGTCTGGTCGTGCACCAATGAGTTTTTCCATTCGATAAATTTATGTGCGCAATGCCAGTGCTCTTAAACGGTGAAGGAAAACATCGTGAGGAAACCGGCATACCCTAGAACCAAAAATTCGAAGGTATGTGTCATAGGTTAGTATTCTTATAAGCGGCGATGGGCTTGCAACCTGTCACGTACGGAATACTAACTACTGTGCAAAATGTGGGCATGTACCAAATGTCATGTTTGGACTTGCCTCTGACTACCCCCTTTAGATATCCTCAAAGATCTAAGTATCTAAAGATCTGAGGAGATATCTACCGAGCCCGGGGATTACAGTCGTGATCATATATTTATTTTATTATTTATATTTTATAATTAGATAGTCTCTAAGATAATGCCGTTTTCAATAAAATGTATGGACCTAGTGTGTATTTTGAAGATATTCCCGTACATTAGGCTAGTTTTTTTTTCTTGCAGGTTTTTCTTGAAGTACCTACCTATTCCCTGTAGCTTAAGGTATAAGCAATTTTTGGTGTAACCACGTTCAGCCAAAAACTTAACGGCGCGCGTTGAAATCATTCGTACCTATGTGCTATTTTTAAATTCTTTCAAAATATCTTTATTAAATAAAGTCACAGGGATTATTTTGAATCGTCCTAAGCTAAAATGTAAAAAGGTTTAAGATTTGCGATATAAAGTCAGTCAGTCAGCTTCTGAAATTTCATATACCTAATACCTATATTTTAATTGCTGTCCTGATAAACTGATTTTAAAAGATAATAGAAGTTAAATTCGTAAGATTCGTATATATCGATCGATACGATCGTAAGAGAAATTATAATGAGAAAAGGTGTGAAGGAAAAAGATTGATCGTAAAATCACTAGTCACTAGCAGCACCAGATTACCGCCTGTAATTTAATGAAACCCGCGAAGCATGAGGCACCAAAACCCCCAAGCTCCCTGCAGTGCAAATTTTCACAGCTCAATGTTCCGTGTTTTAAGTTAATTAAAAATATTTTAACTTGTAATCTGAGTGTGTACAAATTAAATAAGGACGAACCTAGACTTCGCGTACTTATAACTGTAGTCTGCATAACGTATACCTACCTACCCACAAGCTCTTCGGGTAATATCAAAGTAATATAACTTTGATATTTCGTATGACCAATAAAAATTGTATTGAAGTAGTGTTACTTCAAGCTTGAAACTTTGTCGTTTCTGAAATATGATGGTTTCTATAGCTTGCGGTCCCGTTTTGTGGTAATAGTAGATAAGTGCCATTTTCTTCTCGAACAAGAATAGGTGCCCATCTATAATTATTCATAAGACTGCCGCATGTAAGATTATACAAATGATACCTGTCCTTATTTTGAAAAATATATTTTGAATTTAATTTAACCTTATGTAATAATTGAGATGCATGACTGGACCAAAAAAAAACTTTTGCGTTAGCATATTACAGTAGGATTCTTCCTCATATTTCGGATTTCCGGAACGCGCCGGTATGAATATAAAATGGCCGTGTCAGCAAACCACATAATACGCTGTGCGTAACATATTGGGGCAGGTGTGAGGGACGGTTTATGAGGCGGGTTGGCAATACTGGCAATAAATTAACTTTACATATTTTTACCAAATGAATGTATCAGTTGTATGCGTCATAAGCCCACTTACTACAACTTACTTACATACATAATAAGATAGGTGATGTGTGGGAAAGAGAAACATGTAGAAGTCCAAGTACCAGGAATGCATAAACCATGAAGAGGTTTTCGCAACCGGATCTTTTGACTCTTTGTGAATCTACAGTGAAATACCTCTCCATCGCTTCTGCTATCCTAGTATTTTTGAAAAGAGCTCACTGTTAACAAAACAACGATTTTAAAACAATGTAGGTATCTAGTCGCATTTTTAACTTCTGACTACATCGACGTAGAGGCAACTAATTAACATAATATTTAATTTGCTTAACAATAGATTTTTAATATCGACACCGGGAAAACCATTTGTATTTTTCATGTCTAGAAACAGTTTCACAGTACTTATTTGTAGTTAATAGCACAGGGTCTACCATGAGTTTTCACAATCTACACTCGCTAGCGACTGTAGTTACAAAAATGTATGAAAATATTGTACAGCGCCTCTAGCGGATAGTTGGGTACTAAAACCTCACGTAGCTAACTATCCTACGTCACAGCGTACTACAGCGACTGTAGTTTACACTCATTAATTTGCTTAGAATTTGGTACCATGAGTAACAATTTCGACAGATGTCATAGTTACGAACTATTACTACTGTAGTAACGTCAGCTGATCTAAATGTGACAACACATGGTAGACCTACAGAATAGTCTAGCAATAGGTACTACATTACATAGACATGGTAACAGTGTGGAAAAGACGACAGTTATCAATGAATAGGAAATCACTCATGTAGGTAGGTATGTGACACTAGCTGTTAATTAACTGAGAGTCGACCTATCACAGGTCACTCAGTGTTATTGATCAACACTTCTCGTTATTGATCAACACTTCTCTAAACGGTTTTGTTTTTACTGTGACTAAAGTATTTATTGAATTTAATCGTAAAAATAATTGCAATTATGTACCATATTTAAGAACGACATGTCAAGAACAAATAACTAACATGAAATTAGTTCTGCTAAAGATAGATGATTGGTGTAACCTAACAGACTTCATTGCATTGAGCGCAAATATGGCCGAAGTATATTCATTTTCTGGTTCGCGACCATGTTTGTATGATGAGTTCGATATCGGTAAATTGCTACGCAAATACTAAGTAACTATACTTAGCTATATTATACACTCGTAATACACTTACATACAAGTGCTAAACTGTATTTTGTATGAGTAATTTATACAAACACTAGCTTATGCCCGCGACTTCGTCCGCGTAGAAATCGAAAATAATGAATTTAAATAATATACGAAACACGTCTTCCATCATACAAATATTAAACGGGTATTGCGTTTTATTTACCTATTTTTCCCTATTTTTAACGTTGGAAAAAATAGGTACTTAAATAAAACGCGATATATACCCGTTTCATTTCGGTTTTGCCTATTTTTACATAGCAACATAACGAACCTACTGTTCGGGGTAAGGCAATTCGGTTTTGTATATTTTTACATAGCAACCTAACGAACCTACTGCTCGGGGTAAGGCAATTCGGTTTTGTATATTTTTACATAGCAACCTAACGAACCTACTGCTCGGGGTAAGGCAATTCGGTTTTGTATATTTTTACATAGCAACCTAACGAACCTACTGCTCGGGGTAAGGCAATTCGGTTTTGTATATTTTTACATAGCAACCCAACAAACCTACTGCTCGAGGTAGGGCAATTCGGATTTTTATATTTTCACATAGCGACCTAACGAATCTACTGCTAGGGGTAGGGACATTCGGATTTGTATATTTTTACATAGCAACCTAACGAACCTACTGCTCGGGGTAGGGGTAGGACATAGTGGAACTGAGCATCGCAAACATTGACAACCTCTTTTATTTTGTACATAACATACCATCATCATCATCATCATCATCATCATCAGCCTATAGCAGTCCACTGCTGGACATAGGCCTCCCCTAATGAGCGCCATTGCGCCCTGTCCTCAGCTCGACGCATCCAGCCTCCGCCAGCAGCCTTTCGCAGATCGTCACTCCACCTAGCCGGAGGGCGTCCTACACTACGTTTGCCGAGCCGTGGTCTCCACTCGAGAACTCGTTTACCCCAACGGTTATCGGTTCTTCGACAGATATGGCCAGCCCACTGCCACTTCAGCTTGCTAATTCTTTGAGCTATGTCGACAACCTTAGTTCTGTGTCGGATAGTCTCATTACGGATTCTATCCTTCAGAGAAACTCCGAGCATAGCTCGTTCCATAGCTCGCTGAGCGACTTTAAACTGGTGGACTAGCCGTACCGTGAGTGTCCACGTTTCGGCTCCGTATGTCATGACAGGTAGGACGCACTGGTTGAAAACTTTCGTTTTCAGACATTGTGGTATGGGTGACGAGAAGACTCGACGTAACTTTCCAAAAGCTGCCCAACCCAGCTGAATCCTCCTCTTAGCCTCCTTCTCAAAGTTGTCTCTACCTAACTGTAAAATCTGTCCGAGTGTTCCTGTGGGGCTTCTTCTTAAAGAACGAGTTCATCAAGAAGAGCCCCTCCTTCTCTAGGAAGTTGACGAGCATTTGCCCCCTGTGATTTCTGCTTCCATATCCATGCGGGCCCACTCTGGATTCGTCACCAACTCGGACTCCCACTTTGCCGTTAAAGTCCCCCATAACAACGTTGAAGTGAGCCTTCGTGGTGTTATGCAAGGCTTTGGATATGTCCTCGTACATATCCTCCACCTCATCATCCAGATGTGCCGAGGTCGGTGCGTATGCCTGAATGATCTTCATACTATACCGCTTGGATAGTCGAAGGATCAGGTACGCTACCCTGTTCGACACACTGGAGATTTGTAGAACGTTGTTACAGAGGGCCTTATTGACGAGAAACCCAACGCCACCCTGTGATTTTTGGTCACCCTCGCGGTAGTACAGAAGATGGCCCGAGTCTAGGGTAATGGTGTCCATACCATACATACATAAAATAACGCCTGATTCCCAACGGAGTAGGCAGAGACCATAGAACTCCACTTGCTACGTTCCTGACATACATTTTTTGCTTCATTCACTATCATTACATTCTTCATACATGAGCGTTGGTTTAGGGTACTCTTGACCTAGCTATTCTCTAAAACGCGCCAATTTAATCAAGGTATGTACGCAGAGGTTTTCTCCTACCAACTATCCCATTGACACTCTCCTTATAAATTGAGAAGGGTATGTTAAGATGGTTTGGGTATGTAGAAAGAATGGAGCAAAAGAGACTGACGAAACAGGTGCATGCACCCATCATGTACCTGTCAATCTCCTATCATACATCCTTTCTACATGCCCAAACCATCTGAACATACCCTTCTCAATATTCATCACTACGTCTTCTTTCACACCACAACGTTAATACATCACACTGTTCTTCACTCTACCATTTAAAATTAAACCACACATACTTCTCATAGCTCTCATTTCCACTGCATTTATTCTATTCTAATAATTCTTCTGCAATACCTAACTTTCAGTAGGTACCATTATTTCATTTTGTAAAAAGATTTAATGTACTTACCTATTCAAACTAAGTTTCAAGCCAATCACACCACCCTTAGCTATAAGAAACATGCTACATACACATACTTTCCGAAGATAGAACTATATCTACTAAAAACATAGTACTAAAATTAATAAAAAGACGAATTGTTTATCTATCCATAGAAAATCGACATAAAATGACATTGTCAATAGACTTAAGTGTAGTGTCACTGTTATATGAACAAAAAAGGTTGGTTGCACTGATTAATTTGATTTGAATCTAAGCCCAGTACTAACTATTTCATATTATGTGACTCTTTATTATTTTACAAGCGCTGGTGGTGTAGTGGTAGCACCCCTGCCTCACGATCCGAAGGTCGTGGGTTCAAACCTGGTCGTGCACCAATGAGTTTTTCCACTCGAAAAATTTATGTGCGCAATGCCAGTGCTCTTAAACGGTGAAGGAAAACATCGTGAGGAAACCGGCATACCCTAGAACCAAAAATTCGAAGGTATGTGTCATAGGTTAGTATTCTTATAAGCGGCGATGGGCTTGCAACCTGTCACGTACGGAATACTAACTACTGTGCAAAATGTGGGCATGTATCAAAATCAAAATCAAAATATGTTTATTTTCAATAGAATCACAGGGATCACTTTGAAACGTCTTACATACTAGGTGAGTCTAAGTGCCAGTTCCAGTCCTATCCCCAGTGCGAGAAGAACTGGCAAGAAACTCGCTGGGCCCTAGCGCTTTTTTTGTATGATCCTTGTTAATTTTGTAAGGAATACCTAGCAGAGTTGGAGCTGATTCATCCCAAGCTTTTTTATCATCTAAGTACTCTGATATTTTATAATAAGCTTTTCTAGACAGTTTCTGTTTAATTACATTTTTGAATTTTGCAATTGATAAATCAAGCATGTCACTTGGGATCTTGTTATAGAAGCGTACACATTGCCCTTTAAAGGATTTACTTACTTTAGTGAGCCTAACCGTGGGAACAGCGAGTTTATTTTTAAGTCTAGTATTAACATTATGATTATCACTATTTTTCCTAAATAAATTAATGTTTTTGTGAACATACATCAAGTTTTCATATATATACTGACATGGCATTGTCATGACGTTTATTTCTTTAAACTTATCTCTAAGAGATTCTCTAGGACCCATGTTATAAATTGCACGAACAGCCCTCTTCTGCAACACAAATATAGTATTAATATCTGCAGCACTCCCCCATAACAAAATGCCGTAAGACATAATGCTATGAAAGTAGCTGAAATATACAAGTCTAGCAGTTTCTACGTCGGTGAAATGACGGATCTTTTTAACTGCATATGCTGCAGAGCTAAGTCTCTTCGACAATTTATCAATGTGCGGGCCCCATTGAAGCTTATTATCTAAAGTTATGCCCAAGAATACTGTGGTGTCTACAAGATCTATATTTTCGTTATTTATTTTTATATTGGTATCTAAATGTCGAACATTTGGTAGTACAAAACGAACACATTTCGTTTTCTTTTCATTTAGTAATAAGTTGTTTACATTAAACCATTTTACAATTTTAGAGATTGCATTATTCACTTCGTCAAAATTAGTCATACGCCGCTTTTGTTTAAATAAAAGTGACGTGTCATCAGCAAACAGTACAATCTCCTGATCATCCCTGACAAGTTTGGGTAGATCGTTTATATATATTAAAAACAAAAATGGTCCTAATATTGATCCTTGTGGTACACCCATTGTTACCACTGACCCCGGAGAACGTTTCCCATTTACGTCAACTCGTTGAAGTCTGTCACTGAGGTAAGATTTTAAAAGATTAAGTGCAACTCCCCTTACACCATAGTGATGGAGTTTCATGATCATATCAAATGTCATGTTTGGACTTGCCTCTGACTACCCTCTTTAGATATCCTCAAAGATCTAAGTAACTAAAGATCTGAGGAGATATCTACCGAGCCTGGGGATTACAGTCGTGATCATATTTTTTTTTTTTTTTTTTTTTATAATTTATCTTTTATATTTGTCAACCGATTTCGATGAAACTTTGTTTCATTCCTATGTTTTAATCTAAGCTTATCTCAATACATTAGTGAAAACTGAATTCGATTCGGTTCAGTCGTTGCGGAGATTATCGTTCACAAACGCACAGATAAACATAAAAACAAACAAAAAGATTTTTTTTCATAAACTGTTGTTTTAGGCTACGTAGCGTGTCTTCTTTAGGTAGCACTAATTTTTATTTGAAAATATCAAAATTACAGACACGATTTCTCGACGATTTTATTTAATGTATAGAATTGCTATGTTTTTAAGTGAGTTCAACCTTTTTTAATGAAATCGGAGTAAGTTTCAAACATGGCATGTGTCAAAATAAAATGTTGTTTCAATCAAAAGCACTAAGGAGTATCGATATCAACTTCGAAGCAAATCACCACCAAAATAACTTTCTACCCCATTTTAACCCCGTTAGGGGATGAAATTCAAAAAAATACTATATAGTTCTTTCATCAATTCTGCTAAAAAAGGTTTATGCAAAATTTCAAGTAGATTGGACCAAGGAATCACGTTGTCCCATACAAACTTTGCCCCCCTTTTTCACCCCTTTAGAGGTGGAATTTCCGAAAATCCCTTCTTATCGGATGCCTACGTCATACAAAGAACACACCATCCAAATTTGCAGGTCTCTACGATCAGCGGTTTAGGCTGTGCGTTGATTCCTAAGTCATTCAGGACCAAGTTTTTTATGAGTCTTTGTACCCCTTTTTAACCCCGTTAGGGGATGAAATTCAAAAAAATGCTATATAGGTCTTTCATCAATTCTGCTTAAAAAGGTTTATGCAAAATTTCAAGTAGATCGGACCAAGGAATCAGGTTTTGCATACAAACTTTGCCCCCCCTTTTCACCCCCTTAGAGGTGGAATTTCGTAAAATCCCTTCTTATCGGATGCCTCCGTCGTACAAACAACACACCCTCCAAGTTTCAGATCTCTACGATCAGCGGTTTAGGCTGTGCGTTGATACCTCAGTCATTCAGGACAAAGCCTTTTATATGTATAGATAATATTGTAAGTACCACACCTAGGGCTTACTAACGGACCTTCGATTTCGTTCAAACCAATTTTATGCAGCTGTTAGATTTCAGAAATTCGTTTTTCAATACCTTCTACGAAGATTATCTTCGAGTGTCAAGTGTCTAGGTTAGTTGAATTGAGACTACAATGACGGTCAGTAATGTCAAGCTTTTCCAACAAAGGTTTTTACGGCGGTGATCTCAGCTGCTCTTTTCCTCATCGAATCTGGTATTTCCATTAAACTTGCCCGCGGCTACCAAAAAACCGGAAATTGTGAATTCCTAATAGGAACTCAGGAATCCAATTTGGAACTTTTCAAAGAGAACACTGACACTTCGAACCCTTCAGATCATTACGAAGAAGTTTTAAACTTCAATATTGGGTTTTGAGTTATAAGTATCAAACAGAATTGTTTCATTCAACCCAATTTTTTTCAAATCTGATTAGGTACAAACTTTGAATATTATCTAAAGGGGTTGTTTAAGTTTCATTTCCTTTACCTTGAGTCTCTAAAAAATGGATGAGGTTTAGATTACTAGCAACTTAATGTCAATTTAACAACATTAGGTACTTAGTAGGTAAGTACTTAGTCTCTGAAATTAGTCTGTTTTTTAAACCTTATGATAAATGTTGTGAGTATATCAGAGGAAGTCTGAAAGTGGCACCGGTGACAGAAAAGATGAGGAGTAATAGGTTAGCGTGGTATGGACATGTTATGAGAAGAGATTAATGCCATGTGACAAGGAGAGTGTTAGGTATGAATGTAGATGGATACAGGGGTAGAGGTAGGCCAAAGAAAAGATGGATGGACTGTGTGAAAGATGACATGGGTAAGAAAGGAGTGAATACTGAAATGACGAATGACAGAGAGAAATGGAGGAAGATCACATGTTGTGCCGACCCCACATAACGTGGGATAAGGGCAGGAAGATGATGATGATAAATGTTGTGCATGCCTGTAATTGGCACACATTTCATGGTAAAATTTATCTTCATGTTGTTATTTAATGTTTGGTTGTGTGTGATGATGGCGTTGCTTATTAAATAAATAAATAAATAAATAAATAAAATAAACTTAGAGCTACGTTGGTAATGTTGGCCACCGCACAGTAGCGTTGCGTTCGCACATATTACATTTGCGTGGCGTAAACTCTCGTATAAGTACTCTACATTTTAGCAAACGCATACACTAATAAAGTAAACTAACGCCTTACGCAAAAGCCCTTATTATTATCACAAAAAAATGAAGATAAATAAGGAAAAAGACTATAAATAACCCTTGGCTTATTATGTCTACCTGTAAAGTAAAGACAATTCTTTTCCGGAGAATTAATGAAAGTGTAGGTAAAACAAAAACTCATATTTATGGTCTGAATGTCAATAAAATCTACATTGAGAAATAATGAAAGAAATCACGGCATGGAAATTGCCATAAACATATTTTATAGTCAATGGATGTTTTTTTTACGTTCAATATGAGAAAGTTTTCAATACAATACATATTTGTATCATTTGTAACACAGGAAAGGAAGCGTCTGGTCTCACTGAAATCCTTTCACCACACTGGTTCGACTAAACTAGTGACACGATAAGAAGAAGAAGAAGACAACGTACCTACCTGCCTAATAGAAAAAGTTCAAATTTCGACCCCTGCAATTACAGTATTAATTATTATTATTTTTGTTTATAGTTTGATAATACGGGCGATAATCGCGGCATCACAGGAAATTGGTATAAAAACCAATTCAAAAACCTGTAACAACTTAATTTTTTACTAACAATGTTTTGTTTTACACAGATAACAATGTATTTAAAACAAACATAACGTACGAGTAAGTACCATTTAAAAGTCGTACGATGATTATTATTGGTTTATCTTTTACCTACCTTAAAGACGATTGGTTAAAAATTACCCAGATCCACTCACCACTTTGTCCAAGAGCCAGCTGGCCGGAAAGATCAGTGGTATGTATGTTATCATGTAAATCATGGAAGTCCAGTATACCATGATGCTAGAGATCCCATAGTAGTTCACCACAGCGTCCTGAATGATGCTGTACTGTATCCATTGCATGCTGTTCGAAGCAGAGTTGAATACAAACACGAACAGAACTAGCCAACGTATGGGATACACCGTGTATTCCGTCGGAACTTTTTTAGTCGGTGATTCGATCATCCCCTTTTCCACTACCCCGTCCATAACGCTCCCGCTAACCTCTAAATTTTTCTCCGCCATTGTAAATATTTATTGTCGTTCTTATACTAATTTGGCAATTGCTTTCGAAGCTATGTTAAATCTAAGTTATTGTCGTTTTTCGCGCGCGTGGTTTGTTTTACTGGAGGTCTGGCATGCGTGCGGTGCGCGCGGCTGCCAGCCTGCAACTGTTTTTCATTTTCCTCGCGCCGTGGCTCGGCACGGATCTTTGAATGGATCACTTCCGGTACACCCTCACACTGATTGTACCGACACCAACCAATATAATAGTACTATTATTTTTAAGTACCCGTAGCGTCTGAATGTCAACTACGTACCTAGCTATCATTACTATTACATTTACCTAACAAAGCTACAAAGTCCCACCGAAACGATAATCTTTATTTGACAATTGTTTTTTCCCAAGTTATTATTATTATTTTATTTTTTACTCTTTTTATTTGTTTTGTATTCTTTTTAAGTTTTTCATCTTTTAGTGGTTGGTGGTTTATCTTTCTTTATTTCTTTTCTTAACGATACAGGCTTGGCCTAGTGTGGAGGTTCGCAGTCACCACTTATTACAGAGTTAACTATCAGTCAGCATATTATTATACACCCTTTCAGCTTACTTACTTTTTACAAGACTACGAAGCGAAGAAGGAGGGTAATGTATTTGGGGTATATGTATGTATTATCTATGGATATATGCGAATTTCTTAGGCTGTCGCTGTAGCCCAAACGGCTGGACAGATTTTGACAAATGAGGTGTCATTGTATTCGACTCGATTACTAGAGTTAACTAGGCTATAATACTAAATGACAAAAAATCTAACACGACAGCTGTAAAAAGTTATACTTGTTCTTTTAATTTTTATTAATTACTTTCAGTCGGTTTTTCTATTTTTTTTCAATAAATACTAGTTTAACTTGAGAATGGACAGATTACAGTTAGTCATGAACTTACATTATTACTAACTAATCTTACAATAGCAATTGAGAGACTTCTGAAATAGAGCGAACAAGTAGAACAGGTGTTACTTTCCGTAATTCATGGAAACTCGTGTGCAATAATGTGGTTGTGATTAAGACTCTGTTACGATTAGAAGTGGATGACGCATCTTTAACAGAGTTGATAATAAAGAACAATGATTGTAAAGTTATTAGTGGCTTTATGATGTCTGAGCAACAGGTAAACGTACGGTTTCAGCATTAGCTAAAAGATAGAAGAGACAATAAACAAAATAAATATCGGTATATTATCAATTGCAGGCACAAAACGATTCTACAAGTAAGAATATAGGTAGGTACGTAATATAATCTGCTTTTAATAATCATAATCACTTGTAATAGGGCGTTCAATATAGTACGGTCCACATGAAGTTTATGGGCAAATCTTACTATGAATTACAAATATACTACTCTATGGTAATTATGTACTTTTAAACTTACGCGATCTGAACACATTATTATTAGTATTAGACGGGTATTTATCGCGTTTAAATATAAGGTAATTTAAACGCGATAAATACCCGTCTATGGTAATTAACCATTTCTTGGCTTCCTGTATCCAGAGTTTCGAGTACATTGAAATTGAAATTGAAATTGAAAAAATATTTATTCAATACAATCACAAGGATCACTTTGAAACGTCTTACATGCTAGGTGAATCTATGTGCCAATTCCAACCTAACCCAAGTACGAGAAGAACAGGCAAGAAATTAGGGGTCTTACCACAAGCTCTTACAAACCATCATGTTTTAAGTTTGATTTAACACTAGATGCAAAGTGAAAATGCCTACCGAGCCTGGGGATTGCAGTAGTGATAATGTTTTTTTTTGGTAATTTTATAAGTCATGGTTCGAAATTTCAAAGGTTTATTAAGTAGGTACTTTGATTTTGCCCGAAGTGCTCGTGGTAAGGCGCCAGCTTAGAGTGTCACTAATAATTTTGCGGTAATACCATTGATGTATGGTAATGCTCAAAACTGAACTTCAAACTAACTAACTACATAGAAGGTTGTCTTACTGCCTCGCTGTTTGTAAACGTTCACCAAACCGACTATTTCCTCTACGTAAATGTTATTCAAATCAGTATGTCCGGTCGCAAACGTATAGAGCAGGAGAACATTCAAACCGTTTGATCATTGATCATACCGTTTTTGTAAAATAATTCATATTTGATCAGTCTTCTTCACGTGTCATCAAGCATTTAAAAGGTATTGTTTCACAAATATGTTTTTTACAAGCTTTAAATTTGTGGAATGAATTTTTGACCAGTTCCGTCTAACTAACCGATTGTGTTGTTTGGAATACATGTATGACATTCCGTTGGTCTGGGTGTTTTCTATGTATAATAAAAAATATCTAACTATGTATATAATGTATTAAGTAAATATATCAGTTATCTAGTACCCATAACACAAGCTTTAAGCACTTACTTTGGGGCTAGATGATGCTGTGTGGACTGTCCAGCCTTATTTATTATTTTTTATTAACACTATAGTACCATGGTGGTGGTCTCTTGACGAAGCTCCGAGTTGGCCTGCTTGTTTACAAAGAGGTTTTTTTTTGTAATTTGCTGAATCCTGTTTATTTCAAAGCCTACATTTTATGCTGCTCAATATAAACATAGCATAGTGTTTGTAAAAACGTCAATATTTCAGAGTGGAGCACTTATCGGCTCCCAGGGTGCACTTGCAATGTTTGCTAAGCGTCGAATTTCTGCAGAAAACCGACATTTGGCCTAATGGATTACTAACCGCCTTTTAGGTAAGTAGCTGTATTTTATTTAAAAATCAAATATGTAGAGTCACAAAAGTAAGAAAACATTTTGAAAAATATTTAAAAGCTTTTACTGCTGCTAGCCTCTTGCTTTGTTGCAGGTTAGATTTGACATAAGAACTTCTTCTTCTTCTTCTTATCGTTCCACTAGTTCCTTCGAACCGGTGTAAGTAGTTAAAGGATTAAGATAATACTTTATGTGATCCTTTCGTGCAATATATACTTCTAATATAACTTGTTTTTGTTTCTTAGAAGGTGATAAAAACCAAAAACATCCTAAGATAAAGTATTTTTTTAAAATAAATTCAAAAAACATTGTTTCATTTAATTAAAATAAAAGCAAGAAATACTAACCAAAAAAATAAAAACTCAAAATTAGTGTTGGCCATTATTTTGTTTTGTGTAGTGGTATAAGAATCAGTGCAAGAAAAGAGCCTCTGATGCGTACTTTAATCCTTTTACACACTGGCTCGTACTAAGAAATCGTTATTTTAGCCGAATCGTGCGAAAAATTTTCGGTCGAAACGTCGCTTTTCCTGTTCAAGTTTATTAGACCAACATCTGTCCACCTGATAGCAGGTACGTTAGCAATCCCAGTCATACCTACAACACGTTTTGAGGGCCTTAAACCTAGTTATTATTATTTGTCGTGTATTTGAGTCACGGGAAAGAGAATTTTCATCTCACTGAATTTGAAAGCGACGTGAGTTGCATATAGGTCACCAAAAATAGCACCAAGAAAATCTGGTGAGGCTGTTGAGAGCAGGTACCTATACGATTTTTTTGTTTATATTATAACAACCAACAAACACAGCATTTGCAGATTGAAATTTATTTTAGCTGTACTCATACAGTTTTTAAAGTACAATTTAATTCTAAGCAAGTAGGTATTGTTCATATTCATGTTAGTTTTATAACCAAAAAATATTTCAGATCTAGGTGCTAAGTCAGTCCTTGTTTTGTGAAAGTCAAAAGTCAAAATAATTTTATTCAATAAAATGAGAAGGTCCATTGTGAATAAACATATTTCAAGATACATTTAAAATTATGGCTTTTCTCCCTGAATAGGCGTCATCAATTTCAAACTGTCAGCGTAATTCACGATGTCATCTTAGTTTGGACTACAAGCTGCCGAATTTTCTAGGGAATCATGCCTAATAAAGCAATAATTAAAAATAATTCTAATAGCTTAGCTTTTTAGTGATTTCTCATTAAACTTTTTCTCACAGCTCTTTTAAAACGTTTGTTTAGCTAGAGTATTAAAAACAATCCTTTACCTTCCCAGAACCCGCCCAAGTTTTCTATATACCTTCATACCACAAGTCAGTTAGTAACTCAATTAACTTTGCATCCGATCTTCGTTCTTCCGGAGTTATCATGTTTCGCCATTGGGTAAGAAGGCGTCAAGTACCTAATCTTCCTTGATGTCTTGACCCTTAGGACGGCAAAAAAGTATCGGTGCATTTATACGGCGCGTTTTCGCAAATAATCCAGCCACGTATAGACCATTATTTCACTATGTTCTATACAATTTCAATAGCGGTGGTGCGAGAAGAGGCGAGTGTCTCTAACGATGCCGGCAATTTGCTGAAACCGAGATGCTATCAGGAAGTTTTAATTAGGAGACGCTGAATTTGAGATGTAGGTTTTTTAAGTATTTGGTTCTTTTTTTCTTGATTTTAATGAGGATGCAGTTCGATTTTTGGACTGGGCAAGCTAATTTGTAATACACGAGTGTGTTTTGTAGTTTTTTTACTGATAATTTCTCAGACTCAGTTTTTGATATACAGCGAAGCGAAGTAACCCAATTAGTCATAGAAGGTAATAGGTATTTGTCTACGTCAATCAACGTAATGATACTACGTCGAAAACCGCAAAAGATTTAGGTACACTGTTTTTTTCCGCAAGACTACATAATAATGTAAAGATGCAAATTCAAGACCCCAATTTATATTTTCAAATTGAATAGTCCCTTTGCTGAGCACCCTTGGTAACCAGCCGATAAATCAAGGAAATTCAAGGGTGCGCAAACGGGTAGCGACCGCGGCCGAAGGTCAAAGGAATCCTAACCTTGGATGACGTGGAATCGAAATTGTTTCAACGTCCGTTCCTTTGCATAAATCTCCAAATCGGTAGATTCCAAGACGGCTTGCCTGCTCAGTGAGAAATCCTATTGATATTTAGGTACCTACCTATAGGTAAATGCGAAGGTTTGTATGGGTCGGTTGTTCCTCTTTATCGCTGTAACTGAACGGATTTCAGTGAAAAAACATAACATAGAAAAAAAAGTCGAAAATAAGACTAAAATAAAAATAATTCAAGGTCTATTACAATGAGAATAACCTATATTTCAAAGTCGAGTATAAAAAAAGGGACTGCGCAAATTATATGTTGTTTTTTCAGTACGGAGCCCTCAAGGTCGAAGGGTCCTGAAGACCTTGCCCTTTTGAACGATGTAAGTAACTAAGTCAAGTTACGCAGTAGGTAGGTACGCAACTGTTAATTGAAAAGTTTTCTGGTGAAGTAAATTGCTAAAGATATTACTGGAGTGCTCTGTTTAATGTCCATAAAGTTCCCAGTAAAGTTCCCCCAGGCCTATACATACAGATGCTTAATTTTACTTAGAAACTATTATACCAGTAAATCCATACTAATATAATGAATTCGAAAGTAACTGTTTGTTTGTTTCCTTTTCACGGCTGAACGGACCTTGAAAGGCAAAGAGATTGTATCCTGGGTAACTTGCCGACTTTGTCCAACTGAAGTCGTGGTAGTCAGCTAGTAATAATAAACGGAGACATTTCACACAGAGCCATCATAAACTCAGAAAAGCTTCGCTTAGGGAATGAGATAACAGATAACATCCTACTAATATTATAGGTAAACGCGAAAGTTTGTATGAATGTGTGGATGTAAGGATGTCTGGATGTATGTTTGTTACTCTTTCACGCTGAAACGGCTAAACAGATCTGGATGAAATTTGGCACAGATATAGATTATAGTCTGGAATAGCACTTAGGCTACTTTTTAACCCGGAAAAATATGGTTCCCGCAAGATACCACGCGGGCAAAGCCGTGGGCGGAAACTAGTCGTGTACTCGTATATTTTTTTATTAAGGCCCAGAATACTCGTCACACTATTCCTTACGTAAAAGTTACAAAAAAAAGTGACATAGGTCCGTATAGCAACGCGGATCTCCGCGGAATCAGACATAGCACGAAGCGAAATACCCAAATGACAAGTAATTAGAGTGCGGCATGATAATATGGCTGTTCGGAATTATATAACAAAAGCGACAATTTATAAAAAACATAAATATGTTCAAGTAAATAGCTTATTTAAAAAAAAGGGCTGGGTTGATTTGTTTCAAATTAACTGATTTATATTTATGTGAAATAGAAATTCAAAATACCTTACTGTTCTGGATAAATTAGGGAATTCCTGAATTTTCAGAGGTGTTTTTGATATGATTTTTAACCAAGGTTTTCTAACTAATTCGTGTTTTAGCTCCGGTTGATTTATCACTTATATGCTTGAGTATCGTGTAGTTCAATTTCAATGTAATCTATTAAGCGGTAATATAATGATTAGGGTTGCAATACTTACAATTTTCAAAATGCTGGGCCTTAAATAAAGACCTGCCCTATAGAATTAATAAGTATAAAGACTGGAGGCAGGAAGATAATTTGTTTTTCGTACAAATGTGCTGTCGTATTTGCTGAGAACGATAGCTGATAGCCTTGGACTACCTTGCTAATTTGGGTTCGTACAATTATTTGTTATCACGACCCAAATTAGGCTGTTAATATGTATTTATCAAAGTTGCAAATACTGAATGTAAACACTCGTGTTAGTTATTTTATTTATTAGCATCTATATCATCATTCATTAGTCGATAGATGTTCAAAACTAGATAGGTTTAACGATTAGAACTATTTGCCACAAGGTCATTATTGAAAGTATATGCCACATTATAAATACCTACGATACACTATGTAGTTAGAAATTATTAAGCTTTCTTGCGGTTTACTTTTTAAAGGTCTTTTATAAATTGTATTATCGCCTTTTTTGCATAAAAAGATTTCCTTTACCACTTAGCATTGATGTTTTATAGTACTTATGCCACTAAGAATCTGAACATAGGATGAGAGCTAGAAAATTCCAAGTGATATTAAATCCAGGTAAAAAAACTAATCATTTTTCGTGTTTCAGCGGCGGTAGGTAAACAGGGGTAACCAAATATTAATGACGCCTGAAAAGCGACAAAAAGGACGAATAACTCACTCTTTTGTTCAAAACTCTGTCCTTGTCAAATACAACAAAAGTAGGGACGATATTGAAATAAAGACTCAAGTCCACTAAAGCAGGTACAAGTTACATTTACAAAGCGGTAGGTATTAAACTACGCTTGCAATTCCATCATTTTAAAGTGCTTTGTGCGGGGTCCATACGATCGTGTAACCTTGAATTTTTTTTTAAATGTTGTATAACATTATAGTGGACAGTGACCTTAAGAACAGAATGTAAACATACTTATGAAGCAATTTCACTGCCTCTATTGTCAACCGTGTCGAAATTAATGACCAAAGTTATTAGGTTTTTTGGAGACTTTTGGAAATAGACAGAAATGAAAAATTATGATTCCAATGAAAAAGATTCCATATTTATCAAACTCACAAAGAAGAAGATTTCAGTTCTTCTTAGACTGGGGATAGGACTGGAATTGGCACCTAGACTCACCTAGTTTGTAAGACGATTCAAAATGATCCCTGTGATTTTATCGAATAAAAATATTTTAACTTCTGACGTTTTTTATAGAGCGTAGCGCATACATTTTTCGAACAAAAAATTGTTTGGGGCACGACCGGGTTTGAAGCCACGTTAAGATCGGAGGGCTCCTCTGAATACTAAATCAAGTGTTCTTGAAAATGCGAGCATAGTCACTAGTAAAACCTAGTCGGTATCTCTCGTTACAAATCTTTACAGCATTATAAATGGATTTCATCCTTTGTATCGGTTCATCTCCACCGGAGCAGCCATTTGTCTTCACAGCTCATTTCACAGATCCTAAGAGCTCTCAACTGGCTTTGGAGCGATTTTCATAAAGACCAATAACGGCCCGTTTAGATAACTTTATATAGATTTGGAGTATGATTTGATCAACTAAAATGAGAAGAGTTTAGATAAATAAGACGTAGAAATGTGAATAACGTTATAGAAATAGAATAAGTACTTAAATATAAATAGGCAGCCTAGAGGCAAAAATTCATAAGGTAAACAAGTAGGTACTTATGTACAAACAGTATCGACAGATAATCGACATTCACGCGGGCGAAGCTGCGGGCTGAAGCTAGTATAATATACAGTGCTCTAAGGAGAGAGACCACTGGTGGTGTAAAGGTAGCACCCCTGCCTCACGATCCAAAAAAGGTCGTGGGTTCAAACCTGGTCGTGCAACAATGATTTTTTCTGTTCGAAAAATTTGTGTGCGCAATGCCAGTGCTCTTAAACGGTGAAGGAAAACATCGTGAGGAAACTGGCATACCCTAGCACTAGAACCAAGGTGTGTGTCATAGGTTAGTATTCTTATAAGCGGCGATGGGCTTGCAACCTGTCACGTACGGAATACTTACTACTGTGCAAAAATGTAGACATGTGCCAAATATCATGTTTGGACGTGCCTCTGACTAGGTAGGTACCTCTTTAAATATCCTCAAAGATCTAAGTAACTAGAGATCTGAGGAGATATTTACCGAGCCTGAGGATTACAGTCGTGATTATCTTTGTTTTTTTTGTTTACCTATATTAAGGAGATTGCCTTTAGCAAGAGCTATAAGTATGTATAAGACGACAAAACTGACACCTTATTTACTCTGCCGTAAAGAAAAACGTAGTCAAAAAGATGGGAAAATTTGCAAATAATATATTTTTAATGGCAAGTTTTTTCTTGTTTTCTTATCAATCTGTATCCTTAGAAGAAAAATCCATTCCCTTTCTTATTACGAATTCGCCATAGATCAAGACAGACAAATGGATGACCCGATGGGATTCCATCAGGCTATCAGAGGATTTTTCGTTAATCGACTATGAAATATCACTGTCATTATGGCGAAACTAGGTCAGTGGAGTTATCTAACACGAATGAAAAAACTCTTTATTATGTTGATGAGAATTTCATGGGCTATATTTTGTAGGTAGATCGTGAATTTTCTCATCCTTTTCGTTAATTCAATGCATAAGTTTATCGGAATTATTACTAAGTATTTTACTATATACGGAAATATAAATACTTTGTAAATTACTATGTCTGGACAAGACTCTGTCTATCCTCTTTAACATCAAAGATTTAAGTAACTATTTATCTGAAGATGTCTACCAAGCCTGAGGATATAGCGTGATCAGATTTAATTTTTTTCGTTACGAATATTGAGAATACGTTTCAGCATTATCGTGACTTCTGGCTGTATTGTTTACTCGCCTAGTAACTTCTAGATAACAATCACTAGTTGAAATAGTGATGTTCAGTATCGCGTCGCATCGCTAGCTTATCTTTCTCACATAAGACATGAGCTAACTCAAAGCTAAACCTAATTAACAGACTCTCAGTAGTATTCTATCCAGATTAATGGGAGCTGTTGAGTAGGTCATCCTGCTTTGTTAAGCCTTTCATTAGGAAGTAACATGCTGTGCAGTCAGGGGTCATATTACACTGGAGAGGTAAGCACAGTAAGATGAATGGGTGCGGTCAACAAAGGGTGGGATTTGGGTTAAGTACAAAGGATTTTAAAAACTATAACTTGTATCTTACTAATATTATAAACGCGAAAGTTTGTAAGAATGTATGGATGTATGGATGTATGTTTGTTACTCTTTCACGCTGAAGCGGTTGATCGAATCTTGATGAAATTTGGCACAGATATAGTCTATAGTCTGAAATAGCACATAGGCTACTTTTTATTCCGGAAAAATGTACGGTTCCCGTGGGATAGATTTGTTTTTGATTTTCAAAGTACCACGCGGGCGAAGCCGTGGGCGGAAGCTAGTGTTATAATATTTTAACTGTTCTTTCAAGATTTGATTCTAGAAAAGTTTCTGTAGCAGATGAGTTGAGAGATATAGAAGGGTATAGAGATTTTAACAGCGTCAGTGGTTTGGCGGGTGAATGTCATGCTGAGGCGGAGAAGGTTCGGGTTCGATTCCAGCTGCCGCCGCGAAATAGGAAGTGGTTTTATCTTCGTTGATATTCAAAATATCAACGTAACACAGGAGGCACTTATCATATCGTTATAATATTATATTATTAAGTTTGTTTTTGCAGTAAAAATTTCAAGGTTTTTGTCATAATGGCTTTTGAACGATCTATTATTTCGCTTGCTGCCACGTGTTTTGTTACAAATGTACTCGTGCATGCACAGAGTTAAATGTAGCTACAAATAACTGGTACTAAGTGCCCACGTATTTATGTGAAGTTTCCTTACATAGGCTTCTGTTCGTTCAAACAAATCTTTGATCTTTGAACAATTCGGATTTCTTACGGTTTCTTTATGTTTTATTTAACCACTAGCTGTGCCCGCGACTTTGTCCGCGTGGAATAGTGACTTTCAGCAACATTTTAAATTTTTTAGCCTAACTTTTTTGCCAACGTTATCACTAAACTTTCATCGCCTATTTTTACCCCCTTTAGGGTAAAATTATTACAAACTATTTATCTATTATCTATCTATTCATTTACATCTAATCAAAAGCCAAAAAAATACATTTCAAGCTTCTAGTTTTAAAAATTACGTAATTTTCATACAAACTTTCAACCCTTCTTACAGCCTTTTTTTTCGCATTATAAAGTAGCCTATATCCTTTCTAAAGCTATAGACTATGTCTGTTCAGAACTTCATTTAAATCTAGTAGTTTAGGCATGATTGAGTAACACAGAGTTACTTTCGCATATAAAATATTAGTAAAGAAGTAAGGATTAGTAAACCAACTCACCGTTTTGTCCAAGAGCCAGCTAGCAGGAAAGATCAGCGGCACATAGGTGATCATATACACCATAGACGTCCAAGAGACGAGTGAACTGTCCACGCCATAGTAGCTCACCACCACGTCATTGATAATCGTATACTGCGTCCACTGCATGGAGTTGGAAGCGGAGTACGCGACGAAGAGTGCAAGGATACACCACCGCCGGCTACACACCGTATAGTTCACTTTATTAGCACCCATAGTCAATCCGTCCATGATGCTTCCACTGATGGAGTTCCGTGAGCTGCCTGGAGATCTCAGGTTCGGCTCTGACGGGAACGGGTCGTAGTTTTTCTCCAATGTCATTTTTACAAATTCCCGATTAATCTGGATCACAAAAGTACCATGTTCATAGACAGTCTTGGTCGATCCCTGAAACTTCTCTTCGAGTTTTGGTCGCTCACTGAAGTTTTACAGAAATTCTTTGTAGGTATATAGGTAGTGTATCGTGGTATATTTTTGGTCCCTCTGGTGAAAATAAATTCTTGCACAATCACATATAAGTTTCGTCTAAAATCTCGATCGTTTAAGTTCACATTTACACACTGAATGATCACGTTAAAGTTTTAACTTACAGTTATAAGACACATTGAGTGATAGCTGCCATTTTTATCACAGTTTCTGTCTGCAACAGTCTCGTGAGATTATTGTTATATATTTTATCAGTCTCAGAAGCGCCGTACGAACTTAACTCCCTATTTATTCACTTGTATTTTTATCGTTAGATTATCGTACGATCGTGTTATTGGTTATTATCAGCGATCTATTGGGGATTACGCTGCTTTCGATAAGGATTGTGTAAAGTAGGCACTTTGATGGAGAATATCTAATCAAACTAATGTTTTGAAGATAACCCCATTACTAAGATTCATCTAGAAATATTGACTATGAAAAAAGTATCATTTAAATAACCGCGATTTGCTTACCTAGCAAGAAGCAGAATACGTACTTGCTCTCCAAATTGATGATATAACATAGGTACCTACGTGACACTGCGTTTTTGTTCTCAGTATAATAATATACTAGCTAGTTGCTAACAATGTTTTTCTGCAACGTGGAAAATGTAGAACACGGTACTACATTTCACAGTAGCGACTAAACTATTTTTGCAAAGTTGGCTCCTATGGCCTTCTAGATTTGCGGGGTTCGCTTTTTGCTGAACTACAAAAAAGGCAAGTTCAAAATACTGTCGCTCTCTTTTCTATTAGGTATGACTGTCTCTTTCTCACATAATATAACTGTACATTTTGAGTTTGACGAACCTAATTCAATTTTGTAAAGCAAGCACTCTTCGCGGATGTATGAGATACATCAAAAGATAACACAATGGTCACAGAACAATTACTAACACAGATGAGTCACCCCGATGACGTCAAAAGGTACGTAGTATATTCTGAAGTACCTACAAGCTATCAATACCCGTCTGTGGTCGACTTCAGGAGGCACACCTGTCACTGCTGACCCGTTACCGAGCACTAACAGTTAAAGTTACTTAGTTAATTGAAAAGTAATTGTTTGCGAATGATATCTCGTGGCGAGCAAGCTGATAACGCATTAATGACATTGAGGATAATAATGTTAATATTTTTAATAGGTAAGTAGAACAGACTATTAATGTAGGTAATACTTACCTACTGTGTCTTATCCTATCCTCTTTCAATGAAGGCAAATCATAACATACTTACATAAGGGTGGACACGATCAAACTAGCATAAGCAATATCCTTAAAATAAATGGTAGTTATTGAAGTCTAAACTGACATTTTACTTGCACTGGATATTTAATTATTCCAAGAATACCAGAAATTGGTGAAATCCACCATAAGTCATATAAATTTAGAATTTTTCAAATCTATGATGTACCTACTTAGGTACTTATAAAACGTGTCTCTCACACAAAATATTCACCACAAACGAAAGAGTTAGACGCGTAGCTGATATTTTATAGGAGTAATATAGGCCGGTAATGGTAAGTTAAATCGGTTACATATACGTAATGAGAATTCAAAGTAGGCAATGTAATTCTATTTCACGAAATCCGATGAGTTATTCGATTTTGAATCTTATGTCCATTACCATAAATGTTATCGCCCAGGACTTCGTGAGATAGAATAAACTCTACGGCCCTTTCAGGAAATTTCTGAGACGTAGGTAGGTAATGATGCGGCACTAACCAATACTACCTACTGTGATATAATTAATCTTTATCTTTGTGATTTTCTTTTAGATTTTATTTTTTCTATTTTTAAATGACTTCACAAAGGAGGCTCTCAATTCGACTGGTAGGTAGGTACCTATATTTTTTTTGTAGGTATGTTTGTTACGCCATTATTCCGCCAGTTATTATAATAATCGATTTTGATGATGCTTTTATTCTTGTACATAAAGAGTACCCTAAGTAATAACGTTCAAGTTAGTTAAGTTAGTAGTAAGTTGGTAAGTTTTTCACAAACATTATATATATTCAAAATGTGAGGACAGAAGTTCTTGTACCTACTAATAATGACAACTTTGACCTTGGCAAATCGATCGAACTTATGGGACTTTTTTCAAAAGGCAGGTACTTAAGTAACTTAGCTCATACAAGTTAATGGGAGTCGTTTGAATCCATAGCCTTATAGGTCTAGATGAAAGAGGCAGACAAAACCTTACTAGCACTCATTAACTATTAACTAAGCATGCAACAAATCTACCTTTCAATTTAAGAAAACAAATCCTTATTGATAGCTCGTAGATAACTACTATAAAGCACATAAAACACCGGTATAAAATCCTTAGCACATTCCACTAGCACGATATAAACACCAACTGATACACATCTTTCCTCCAATAATCATGTTCAATTGGTTGCCAATGATTCGATCAATTTACACCAATGGGATGGAGGAAGCGTACATACAATAATTACATTATTTAACAGTATTTCCACGTATTAAATCGAATGTTTTGGTCGATTTTGGTCCCTGTGCTTAGGTTATGTTATGACTTGGGACCGAGAGGTGACACGACTGACGTTTGCCTGGCGCGCATGCGTAAGAACTTACCCTCTATTTTCGAGGGAGGAACTATAATTACTATAGGAACTTAGGCCTCGTCCAGAGAATGAGTTACCGCGGCATGGCGTCGGTTATTCGGTAGGTACTCGGTAGCACTGGTAATAATACTGGTCTAATAAACTAAAGTTCGCGCTAATCATGCTAAAACCAACCACCAATCATAATAATGTATTTCTTCTATCAGTCATCAAACTATCGTTACCTACTCAAGATGTTGCTATCACAAATGACCTACCTACTGACACTACTAAACATGTATTTTTGCATTTTTTTGGACTTAATGTTAAATTGAAGTATCTATAATACAAAATCGTGTACTAAATAAATAAATAAATAATGCTGGACAATCCACACAGCATCATCTAGCCCCAAAGTAAGCTACTCAAAGCTTGTGTTATGGGTACCTACTAGATAACTGATATATTTAATACATGATATAGGTAGATAGATAGATATTTTTTATCATACATAGAAAACACCCAGACCAACGAAACAAATTTCTGCAGATCGTACACAAATTTGTTCCGCGGCGGGAATCGAACCCGAAACCTCTTGCTTCGCAGGCGGACTCTTGCCCGCTGCGCCACTAAGGTCGTCAAATGGTACTAAACTAGTCCGTGACAATCAGCATTCTCACTTCTGGGGCTAATGCCCTTAATAGACGCTTGTGGTAATCCACAAGCGTCTCAGAAACATCAAATTTCCAGCTTGAAGTAACACTACTTCAATATATTTTTTCTTAGGTCATGGTACATTATCCCTGTCGTTTCATGACCGCACTTGTCTGGACGTAGCCTTATGATGATGTAAGAAACTTTTGATAAGGGGTTGTCTGTTGCTATTTTCATCAACTAATCGATTACGAGTGATATTAAATTTTTGATGACGATAGCCGAGGGGCTACTATACATACTACTACATATCCTATGATTACCAGTAAGCTCCTACTAATATTTTATTCTGTGGTTTGAAGATAGTGAAATAAGTATTTATGACCAAGGAGTTAGGTTGTAAAACTCTTTGTTTGCGATATATCATAATAATGCACACCTGCGTATAAAATTTAATGTAAAGACCGTTTAGATCTATGATTGTTGAATTTGATCCAGAACATTGCCAGTGAAAAAAAAATGATGTTGTCCAATCTTTCTTCTGGTCCGTGCTCAAGGACCTCTCCTCTTCATCAGTTTCTGGATTTGGTTTCTGGTTCTGCGAGCTATCATATTCTTCAGCCTACTTATCGTACATAATTATTATTATTATTATTATTTAGCCATTACTGTCCCACTGCAGGGCAAAGGCCTCCCTTCCCTTCTTCCACTCTTCGCGACTCAACGCAGTGACAGGCCAGGTGCTCAGGTGAGAGTCCAGCTCGTCCCGCCATCTCATCCTGGGTCTTCATCCGGTCTTCTTCGTCTTTATGGTACATAAACCTAACATAAATTGTATATTATCTACCTACTGTAAGTTTATTAAATACTCTTATAAATGCAGTAAAATAGCATTTCATGAGGGTTTTTTGCTGTTTAACTTTGAGCTGTCAACAACTTTATTCGACTTTGATCCGCTGGGTTGCAAATACCTACAGATATTGATCTCACTGATCACTTGAGTTCGATAAAAGCCAATCAATATGTTTTAAATCACTATTAATGTAAATAGCAATCAATTTATTGCCATTGTCCGTTGTAAGTAAATAAATGATCGTTTGAAATGAAGTGATCTTACGAGACAGAACC
Source organism: Cosmorhoe ocellata (assembly GCA_963675405.1). NCBI lineage: Eukaryota > Metazoa > Arthropoda > Insecta > Lepidoptera > Geometridae > Cosmorhoe > Cosmorhoe ocellata. The sequence goes on along the minus strand of OY776245.1, from coordinate 11,879,159 downwards.
GTTTCTGTTAGAATATGTGAAAACTTTGATAAAACTAGGTTAGTTACCTGCTATTATGTAAGTCGCTAAGGAAAATAAAAATACAGTGTCGTTTTAAATCTCATTAAAATTTCTTCAATTTTCAAAATCAAATAATGTTCATGTGATTGCATGGAAAGTTCTATTGAGTTTCAGATAGGGCGTTAATGTATATGTTAATGTATACATGCTTTTACCTATTTGTTAACCTATTTGTTAATTTCAGTAACCGATCACTGAAATCAAATGATAGGATGTCGATCGTAAGAGCAAATAAAATCTTTTTCACTTCACTTTACTTCTTTGTTTTCGGCCTCAAAATCTTTTTCAAGGAATGGTCCAGTTTACGCCTACAACTTTCAAACTAGCAATAACTAAATTGTTTTTCATTCTAAAAATGTGGCTCCTGTTTCATCAACATAGCAACAAATTCTGTAGCAATAAAACCTTAATGTATCCACTATGTAGGTACCTAAACAAGAAGGTATTGGATACTACGAGTATTACCGGATGGTATTTAGATAAATGTACCGCCTATTTAAAAACGAATGTATCCAGAATCGTAAGAACTATAGCAGCATTGATATATTATGTACATACCTATAGCCTTACCTGTAGTTACTTATGGCAAAAGCCTCTCTTTTTACAAACATTTAACATACCTACCTAAGTAAGTATAAATCAATTAATTCCCGAAAAAGTCCGTATAAGCACGTATAAGTAATCTAGTACCTAACTAAAAATAATTTCCATTTTTTTCAGCTCTATCACCTACCGCACAGACTGAAATAAAAAAACCACATTCAAGACTCCATTTTGAAATATTGCAATGTCATTTAAAATTCCGCCGGCAGTTATGTCATGGTTTCAATTAAATCTCGGTTTGAAACTCCGCCATTTTGCTGTTCGCACTCGTAGAGAGATGACTGCACGCTGATAAATCACCATGGATCGTTATTTAACACAATATGATAGGGCATCTACTTATGTAATCATTATGAAGGTTCAGATTGAGTCACAGTCCTGTAATCTTACAAAATAGGCAGTGTTTGTACTGTGTAGATAATATGTTATGTTGCTATATAAATAAGTTGAATGACTATACCTATAATTCTAGATTTTTTATAAAATGTATCTTTAAAAACCACGTCAACCATCAGCAAATTATTGTTTGACATCATCATATCATCATATCAGCCGCATAACGTCCACTGCTGAACATAGGCCTCCCCCATAGATTTCCAGAGTGATCTATCTTGCGCAGCCTGCACCCAACGGCTCCCAGCAACATTCACTAGGTCGTCTTTCCATCTAGTGGGGGGCCGTCCTCTACTGCGACTTCCGGTGCGTGGTCTCCACTCGAGAACCTTTCTGCCCCAACGGCCGTCAGTTCTACGAGCTATGTGCCCCGCCCACTGCCACTTCAACTTGCTAATCCTATGGGCTATGTCGGTGACTTTAGTTCGTCTACGGATCTCATCATTTCTGATTCGATCTCGTAGAGAAACACCAAGCATAGCCCTTTCCATAGCTCGTTGAGCGACCTTGAGCCTTCTTATGAGGCCCATAGTGAGGGACCACGTCTCTGTTCCATATGTCATCACTGGTAACACACACTGATTATAAACTTTTGTCTTAAGGCACTGAGGTATTTTAGACGAAAAGATGTGGCGCAGCTTCCCGAACGCTGCCCACCCGAGTTGGATCCGTCGACTGACCTCTTTATCAAAGTTGGACCTACCTAGCCGTATTGCTTGTCCTAAGTAAACATACTCGTCAACAACTTCTAGATAGGAATTTCCAACTGGAACTGGAGTGGGCGCAACATGGACATTCAACATGACTTTCGTCTTGTCCATGTTCATTTTAAGACCCACTTGTTGGAAAACTCTATCGAGGCCATCGAGCATTATGCCTAGATCTTCCAGCGATTTTGCCATGACCACGATATCGTCCGCGAATCGAAGGTGGGTGATGTATTCGCCATTGACATTAATGCCAAGTCCTTGCCATTCCAGGAGCTTAAAGGCGTCCTCTAGTGTGGCGGTAAACAGTTTCGGAGATATAACATATCCCTGTCTAACGCCCCTTCTCAAAGGAATCGCCTTTGAACACTGCTCCTGTACTCGGACCGACATGGTGGCGTTGTTGTACAAACACTTTAGCACTTCGATGTATCGATAGTCAATATGGCACCGCTGAAGAGACCTTAGTAGGTACTGCCCAGGTTTCGACCGAATCGAAGGCTTTTTCGTAGTCCACAAACGCTAAACATAAAGGCAGATTATACTCCTCGGTCTTCTGTATAATCTGCCGGAGCGTAAAGATGTGGTCTACGGTGCTAAAGCCTTTTCGGAAACCGGCTTGTTCGGGAGGCTGGAAGTCATCGAACCTGCGTTCAAGACGATTTGTGATGACCCTTGAAAACAGCTTATAAATATGGCTCAGCAGCGAGATGGGCCTGTAGTTCTTCAATAGGGTTTTATCACCTTTCTTGAAGAACAGTACCACCACGCTTCCGTTCCACGTTTCCGGCGTTTTGCCCTCGAGTATAACGGCATTAAAGAGCTTCTGAAGGACCTTGAGTATCGGTGTTCCACCCGCTTTCAAAAACTCAGTCGTAATTCCGTCATCACCCGGCGCCTTGTTGTTCTTGAGCTGTTTCAAGGCCATCCTAATCTCGTACAGGCTGATGTCCGGGATATCTTCAGTGTAGTGTTTGGTCAGCCTAGCTCGTGGGTCTATTGCCAGGCTAGTAACAGGTTCTTTTACAGAGGTATATAACTGTACATAAAACCTTTCGATCTTCTTTAACACCTCTGGCTTGGTCGACGCTATGCAGCCATCATCCGTTTTTAGCTTCGTCAACTGGCTTTGCCCAATAGACGCGTTCCTTGCAAACACTTTGGAGCCTTTGTTCCGCTCTATCTTCTCTTTAATACTTTTAGTATTGTAAGACCGGACATCGTGTCGCAAGGATTTATTAATACATCTATTGAGCTGCCTATAAGACTTAGCGTCATCGGTAGACTGCAGCGTCATAGCGTGCCGAGCTGCCATGAGGTTCCGGGTTTGATCGGATATCTTCTGAGGTTTATTTCGACGGTGGGTTTTGAAGAACTTAGACCCAACCGTATGTACAGTTTCTACCAGCCTGTTATTAATGTCGTCCACTGAAACGCAGGGGTCTAGGCAGTAGAAGTGATTCTTTAGCTCGAGTTGAAAGCTCTCGGGGTTTTGGATTTGATCTTGAGAGGGGCGGAGTGTAGACTTCATTAGACGAGATCTTTCCAGTTTCACGTTGATATTCAATGTGACTCTAACCATTCGGTGATCACTGCCAGTTTTTACCCTGTGGATCACGGAGACATCATTGAATATCTGTCTCTTAGTGGTCATAATGAAGTCTATTTCATTTTTCGTGGAACCATTTGGGCTCATCCAGGTCCATTTCCTATGAGGCGGTTTCTGGAAGAAAGAGTTCATCATAAAGAGTCCCTCCTTCTCCAGAAAGTCGGCCAGCCTCTGGCCCCTAGGGTTTCGTTGCCCATAACCAAAATGCCCTACTCTCAACTCATCATCACTTCTTTTGCCCAGTTTTGCGTTAAAGTCCCCCATCACAACAGTATAGTGTGTTTTCGAGGTTTGTATGGCTCTACTAATGTCCTCAAACATAACCTCCACGTCATCGTCGGAGTGGTCCGTAGTTGGTGCGTAAACCTGTATGACCTTCAGCGAATATCTTTTGGATATTCTGAGTATGAGGTACGCTACCCTACTTGACACACTATCGATGGTTACAATGTTGTTAACGAGGGGCTTGCGGACGATAAACCCTACACCTCCTACGGACTTTTGATCGCCTTCCCGATAATAGAACAAGTTACCGGATTTCAGAGTTATCGTGTCCTCACCTTCTCTTCGGATTTCTGATAACCCCATTATATCCCAATTTAACTTGTCCAGTGCTCCTTCCAACTCGACCATCTTTTCGTCAGTCCTTAAAGTGCGGTTGTTGTATGTTACCAGGGCCAGTTGTCGTGGGGATTGGTAGCTGGCTCGCTTCCGGTGATTCTTAGCACCCCCTGCCCCGCCGTTACCATGGTCGCTACCAATACCAGGAATAGCGGGGCCGCCGGGGACTGGGGGCCTGGTCTTTCTGTGTATCATCATTTAGGGGGGAATTTGCCCATACTCACCACGCTGGGCATGCGGGTTGGCAAGCGCAGATAAAAGCTGTAGGTGTTAAGTAGGAGACGCTGCTGCCCATCCCCCAGCTCTTTCCCTTAGTCGCCTTTTACGACATCCACGGGCTGCAATGGAGATGTCTATTCTTAAGCCGGAAGCATTACGGCGAGCTTGCGAGCATTGTTTGACAGCTGTTAATCTAATTAAAATTTTAATAAAATTTTAAACCTAAACCCTTACGGCAAGAGTCCGGTTGAGACGGGAGAGTAGCAAGTTCGATTCCCGTGGCGGGAGAAATGGACGCAGAGATATTTCTTCCAAGTCTAGGTGTCGTGGTACCATGGTAGGGAGGTGTAGTTTCTGATACCCTCGATTAGGGAATCCTAGTGTGGGGTCAGAACAAGATTTTACCAACCGTTCATTAAATCTGTTAAATGCATTCCTAAGGAACATTCAAAAGAATAGTACGATATATGTAGAGCAATTATTATACGTACGTATAATATCTTCTTCTTCTTCTTCCTATCCTTTTCCCACGCTAAGTGGGGTCGGCACAACATGATTTCTTCCTCCATTTCTCACTAGCATTTTATACGTAGGTACATATAAAACAGTTATCTGGCTTCGGTCATGAATATTGTAGGTAGCATTTGACGGATGTTGACCGGAAGTTCGTGTCAGCGGAAGCGAAGAGCTCGCCCCAGCCCGCCCTAGTGATTATCCGGGATGGATCTGTCGCTTCTACTATATAAGGTCTGGAGAAATGAGTAACAGACAGCGGAAATAAATTCAGCTTTAATTAAGACAATGCAAGCTTATTCCTTCAGTCTAAACACTAGAGCGTCTTGTGAGTAAAAATATCATGTAGCTAGAACAAAGGCCTATTTATAGTTCCGGCCCCACGGCACAACTGCTATTCCCAACTAGTTGTGCCGTGGGAACGTGATGAAGGGGATTTCGGGGGCGATAAATGTATCTAGCTGGGTATCATTTTTAGAAAACGTCGTTTACTAAAAAAATTCGAGCAAAGGTCGCTCATCCAGGTAAGTACTTATTATTAATATTTGGAAAACCAACAGCTAAATATACAACGTAAAAACTAGAACCACATAGGCTTTCACTGATGGAAGCACAATAGTTTTTTTTTTTATTTATTTACATACCTAAATAAGAACAAATAAGAATCATTAGTAACTTGGTAGGTAGGTATCACAGTATCATCTAGTAAATTGATATATCCACTGCAATGTGCCTGCTCAAACACTGTGACGGCTATGGGTAAAGATTTATCCAACCTACAAGCATGATCCCAGGCGAGACCTCGCAAGACAAGGCGTGAATGAGACACGTTGGCATTTTTATTCTTATCATGTCACGAATTATTTTGAACCAGTGTGGTCAAAGGTTTCAAACTACTCCTCAAACACAAATATAATGCTTATTAGCGATTTATTACCAATTAATTTGTACATAAGTTGTAGTAGGTACCTACATATTAGCTAAGGTGCGTTGTGGTAAGATCGAAGGTGAGTTAAGGGTGTGAGTCAAATTTCAGAGTCGCTAATTAATTATTTTGTTACTGATGTATTGTAATTTATATACGTGTTAATAAATAAAAGAATGTTAATAAAATAGAAAGACATTTCCTTGCTCTAGATTTTTTCGAAATAATGTAGGCACTTACCTACCTAAAGAATGTCCATTTCGGATCAGAAGGTTTTGGAAGCTAAACGTTCTTGGTTGCACATCGACTGTAATATAAAATGCTCTGACAGCAAAACGTCCTCTATTTAAAATGGTTTGAAAGCTAAATGGTATTTCCAATCAACCTCCACTTATAATCTATCAAATCTTTGTTCCGTGTGGTTTAAGATCACCGTAGAACAATAAACCAACAAAAGATGTAGATAGAGTGTTTAAAAGTATTAACAATGCATGTGCTCTTGTATTATTATTTATTATTTCTACATCGTACTTATCTAAATGTATGAAACTACAGTTTACAGGTATAATTTTCATACTTTCATTCGCATACTTCATCATGACCACCATGTAGATAAAAAGAAAGATATTTACAATTCGAGAACGAGTTTTTGTTTTAAAACTAGCTGTCGCCCGTCGCTTAGTCCGCATTTGATTCATTTTCAAATGTTTGAATAGTTATTGCTATACTATTATATTTGCTAGGTGACAAATTCAACAAATCAAAAATTACGAAAATCGGTCCATCCTTTTTCGAGTTTTATATGGTGTAAGCTCATCATAAGACATAAATTAACTCATATGAGAACTTAACTATACTTACCTACCTAATATTGCGTAATAAAAGAAAAAAAAGGAAAAAGTATTTAGCAATATATAAAAAAACTTAACTACTTTTCTTTGGCACTACCGCTTGGCTTTACTTGTAGAGTGAAGGGAAATTTTACTTTCCCGTGACACTAACATTCTTATTGGCTTATTAAATAGAGTAGGTAAGTCCTATTGAAATGTGCGTTTCTGAAGCATGATGGTTTGTAAGAGCTTGTGGTAAGGCTTTATATTTTCATGATATCCGTAAACAAATACAAAACCTGGTGACCCTACCGCATTGGAGATGGCGAGAGGCTCGCGATAACAAACCTTCTCAACCAATCGTCTCATGCGCGCCAACCTTGCGCGCGCGTCGCATCTTCTCCCGGGCTAAAAGCTATTCTACACCTTATCAGTCACCGCATAAGGACTTTAATCGCGTGCGATAGTTGCGGTGAATTTAATTTTAATATAAAAACATTCTGAAAAATAATACAGCTTATTACAGAAGTAATAAGGTTTATGATCGCGAGTGATAGTGCCAGTGAATTTCAATTTGAATTTCATGAAGAGATTGTTGACACTGGTGTTTTAGTGAGTGCTGGTTCATCAATTCGTAATTGGATGGTTTGTACGGAAACTGATGATGAGGCTTTGTTTTTAACGTGTGACTACCACGAACAAACATCTAAATAACTCCTACAATGAACCTTTTCCTACCTAAGTATACTTATTTAAAATACGCTAGTCAAAAATTACTTAAATTTTACCTACATTCAAAATTACCAAGTTAAATCTTTTTTTAATTCCAATAATATTACCACAGTAGGTACTTAAATAAATCATTACAATCAAAGTAGGCTCGTACCTATACTTTTAAATGAATGCACTCGTAGGTAGATTAGTTATCTTACCTACCATACAAAACTGCTAAAACTGTTCAAATCTACCTAATTACCTACTTGTACTTACATATCTAGCTTAGATACCTACCTCTGAAATTAGGGCAAACGTTGAATTTACTAAAGTACCTACTATGTGTAGGTACCTGTTTATTTTCGATTTAAATAAAAAAAAAAACAATATGATCACGACTGTAATCCCCGGGCTCGGTAGATATCTCCTCAGATCTTTGGTTACTTAAATCTTTTGAGGATATCTAAAGGGGCAAGTCAGAGGCAAGTCCAAACATGACATTTGGTACATGCCCACATTTTGCACAGTAGTTAGTATTCCGTACGTGACAGGTTGCAAGCCCATCGCCGCTTATAAGAATACTAACCTATGACGCACACCTTCGAATTTTTTGGTTCTAGGGTATGCCGGTTTCCTCACGATGTTTTCCTTCACCGTTTAAGAGCACTGGCATTGCGCACATAAATTTTTCGAATGGAAAAACTCATTGGTGCACGACCAGGTTTGAACCCACGACCTTCGGATCGTGAAGCCGGGGTGCTACCACTACACCACCAGCGCTCTTAAATTATCTACATTATTACCACCTAAGCTCGTATAGGTACGTTTAACTAAATGCACTCGTAGTAGGTAGGTTAGGCACCTTACCTACCATACTAAACTGCTAAAACTGTCTAAATCTAATGTAAATACCTATTACATAATTTAAAAACATAATTACTTGTAAGTACTTATCTTATAGGTACCTTTAACGAGCAATTCTTGTATAAATGTATATAATATTATATAATCTGAATCTCGGAAACGGCTCCAACGATTTTCATGAAATTTAGTAGGTATGCAGGGGGTTTCGGGGGCGATAAATCGATCTAGCTAGGTTTCATTTTCCAAAAAATACGATTTACCAAAAAAAAAACGAGCAAAGCTCGGTCATTCAGGTACTCTAGCTTAGATATCTAGGTAGGTACCTACCTCTGAAATTAGGGCAAACGTTGATTTTACTAAAGTACCTGTGTGTAAGTAGGTATTCCTGTTTATTTTCGATTTAAATTACGTAACTTTACCAATTTTTTTGCCCAAAATTTCTGCATTACTTACCAAAACACATAAAACTAAAGAATAGGTAGGTACTCACTGCATTTTCACTCAACAAATAAACGTTACGAAAGCACACCTTCGTTTAATTTGTGCAGAGTAATAATGAGCAAGACTTAGGACGCATCCGAGAACAGTCCTATCCAATGACAGAACACAGGGGTCGGATGGACGGTGGAAACAATAATAAATGCATCCCCGTTTTACATGTTAAATAGGTTGTTACAAGACTTTTTAGGTGTCTCTGCCATAAATTTATAATTTATTTTACATCGCCGCAACACAATCCGTAATCCAATTCATATAAAAAGCGAGAGGCACGATTTTTACTACCTCGTGCTTGCGCCTGTCGTCGGTTCTCACCTGACAGTTCGCTGCGACGGGCGCTTTGACCGAGATGCCGGCGACGCCCGACGCGTGGAGCACCGGCCCGCCCGAGTCCCCCGGGCACGCCGCCGCGTGAAGCCCGCACCGCTCCACGCCGCACACGAGCGGGTACTGCGTCCGCCAGGGAGCCTCGCACGGCATCCACAGCACCGGCACCACCTGCGGCGGCAGGCCGAGCCTCGGCGCGTCCAGCATTGTGCCATCGCTCGAGTTCGTCTGCCCGTACCCGACCACGGCCACGCGCCGCCCGAACAGCACGCGTGGGTCGAGCGCGCTCAGCCGCGCGTACGAGCGCAGCGGCAGCGGGTACGTCCTCAGTAATGCCACGTCGTCCATCATCAGCGGGTGCCGGGTCCCGCGCGCCGATGGCGGCCGGTGCCAGGCGAGCACCTCGGCGGGGCGGGAGTCGGCGACGCTGGAGATCAGCACCATGGTGCGCATGCGCGTGACGCTCTCGTTGCGCGGGTCGGGGCCGACGCTCCGGAGTGGCCGGTAGCAGTGCGCGGCGGTGAGCGTGGCGCGAGCGGTGAGCGCGGAAGCGGTGCATATGAATAGCAGCTTTTCGGAGACGACGGTGTCGCTGACTGAGAGCTGGGTGAGCCGCTCGAGGCGCAGCACGTAGGGGAACTCGTCGGGTCGCGCGTGCCGCCCGCCGATGATGCGCAGTGCAGCGTGCCCATGCGCTTGCGCCGTGAAACATATGCACGAATACATTGCAGCGTAGATAATGTACGAAAAAAGCATTACCGTCAAATTGAAGTCTTTTTTTATTTATCTGGACATCATGCAACATGCATCAGTTCTACTACATTTTTTATGTCAAAGTATTTAGACGTAAACGTTCTAACATTCTAGACTAGACGTTCTGCTTCTTTAAAGTTTTAGCCATAGTACTTACCTTTCGGTAAACTAAACCTCGTAAAAGTAATGTTATTGAATTGTGAAACGATAATACTCTCAACATACCCAATCACAAAAATGTCGTATAACTTATTTTAGATTGGCCAAGTGCGTGGCGGACCACGCACATAACGTTTCCGAGTTCAGTAAGAATTAGAATGACTAATGTTAGGATCCCAAAATAAACCAACATCAGTTTTCAAGATTAAAGAAAATGTTATATTTTTTTTGTCTTTGTTTCCAAAATTTAACCCCTTTTTACATGTCGGAAAGGTACCTACTTAGTAATACCTATAATTGAAACTATAATTTCAGTACCTATTTTATGTTATTGGTATTGTGCTAAATAGTCTGTGAGTAACGGCCCTAAGTAGACGGACCGACAGGCATGGCAAAACAATCCTAAACACCACGAGTTTCTATTTCTTTGCCATTATTGTTCATACTAAGTTCACCAGCATGGTTAGGTTATTATTACTCTCATCAAGTTATGAACGTAGGTGTGCAAGCGAGTTTAATTTGTGCAAACAATGTCGCCCGCAATCACTTTTTTACTATTTGTTCAAACTTTCCATAATCTCACTTAACTCAAATAATCATCATAATCTCGGAATAAACAATTATTATTCTTAGTTAAAAGAAAACATCGATTATGGCTGTAAATTCCGGGTTTGGTAGAAATCTCAATAAATAAATAGTCGTAACTAAAGATTATCTCTAGTATTTATATAACTACTAGCTTTTGCCCGCGACTACGTAAAAATCAATATAAAAAAAAATATGATCACGACTGTAATCCCCAGGCTCGGTAGATATCTTCTCAGATTTTTAGTTACTTAGATCTTTGAGGATATCTAAAGAGGGTAGTCAGAGGCAAGTCCAAACATGACATTTGGTACATGCCCACATTTTGCAAAGTAGTTAGTATTCCGTACGTGACAGGTTGCAAGCCCATCGCCGCTTATTAGAATACTAACCTATGACACATACCTTCGAATTTTTGGTTCTAGGGTATGCCGGTTTCCTCACGACGTTTTCCTTAACCGTTTAAGAGCATTGCGCACATATTTTTTTTTCCATTCGAAAAAATCAATATAATCAACATAAAAATGAATGCATGAACGCAGAAAATCCTCTTCTCGAACCATTCAGAACACCTCTTTCGTCACCGTCGTAATGGACCAAATAGTCAGGAAGATGTAGATTGGCCGTTGAAGGTTTGCCTTTACGAAACACTTTGTACCTACTACATTACATACATTATGATTGTAGATACCTATAGCTTATAGATAGTGTAGTCTACCTACACTGTGATAATGAGTGTCGTGCGTGCATCTCGTGTTATCATATTGTCAACACCTTACGTTTGTTTGCACCGACAAGGTAAGTACCTATCTACTAATTCTATAAAATTTTCTAAGGACGTCTAAGTGTACTTACCTATAAAACTATAGTAATTACTGACTGACAGTGGCTCAAAGGGTAAACAATAAATATTCAAAAAAGTTATTATAGATCATAAAAATCCCACCAAAAACATTTTCATGTAAAATGTTGCCAAGACGACACCTTATGACTCGCACTGTCAAAAAGTTCAGATCCCGGGTAGAGCCAAGCTTCTAACTCTACACACCCTAACTCTACAAACTCTACACCTTAAATGTGGTTTGGCCGTTTCGTTACTACAAGAACTCATTATACGTCCATGGGATTGTGATCATGATGCACTGATAATTCTGAAAAGGTTTAAACACTTACGTAGTAGATATTTATAGTACTGAAAAGTTCAGGGCTCCTAACATTTAGCACTTTTCTTACATTAAATATACTCGTTTATGCTGAAGATACTCGTTTGTCGTATAAAATCTACTCAAATTGAAACTGAACCGATTTTGATGAAATTTCAGAGGACCAACCTAAAAGTATAATTTTCACATAAAAAAAGAATTTTCCAAATCAATACAGTCGTCTCTGAGTAATCGGTAACACAAAAAAAAATATACAAATTGAACCTCCTTCTTTTTTGAAGTCGATTAAAAACAATCATCGATAATAGGTACGAGTAATATAGTTACTAAGAAAAAAAATCCAAGCTGACAGCCTTTTTCTGAAGTCGGTTAAATAGACTATAGCTAAAGAGAGCTAGATAGAAAAGCTTAGTTTCTAAAAAATACGTGAATACTTGACGTAATACAAGCCGTGGACGTTATCTTTATATACACAGTTATAAACGCACAGGTTTGTTTGCTTGTAGAGATTATGCAGTATCATGCCCCTCACCTGTTTTCAGCTACAAAAAGTGACCTTGTGACCACCGCATAGGTTTTACCGTACTGCGAAGAAGGGTAAATTATGTTTGAGGTGTATACGTACAGATACCTACTGTATGTATACGTATCTGTACGAAAAGGACCTAAATTATGTTTGAAATGTATACATATAATTATTGTGACGACCTCCTTGGCACAGCGGGCGAGAGTCCGCCTGCGACGCAAGAGGTTGCGGGTTCGATTCCCGCTGCGGAACAAATTTGTGTACGATCTGCAGAAATTTGTTCCGTTGGTCTGGGTGTTTCTATGTATAATAAAAAATATCTATCTATGTATATAATTTATTAAATATATCAGTTATCTAGTACCCATAACACAAGCTTTGAGTAGCTTACTCTGGGGCTAGATGATGCTGTGTGGATTGTCCAGCATTATTTATTATTTATTATTTATAATTATGTTTGAAATGTAAGTGCGCTGGTGGTGTAGTGGTAGCACCCCTGCCTCACGATCCGAAGGTCGTGGGTTCAAACCTGGTCGTGCACCAATGAGTTTTTCCATTCGAAAAATTTATGTGCGCAATGCCAGTGCTCTTAAACGGTGAAGGAAAACATCGTGAGGAAACCGGCATACCCTAGAACTAACAATTCGAAGGTATGTGTCATTGGTTAGTATTCTTATAAGCGGCGATGGGCTTGCAACCTGTCACGTACGGAATACTAACTATTGTGCAAAATGTGGGCATGTACCAAATGTCATGTTTGGACTTGCCTCTGACTACCCTCTTTAGATATCCTCAAAGATCTAAGAAACTAAAGATCTGAGGAGATATCTACCGAGCCTGGGGATTACAGTCGTGATCATCTATATATCTATATAAGAGCTTAACCTGACTGACTGACTGACTGACTGACTGACTGACTGACTGACTGATTTATCATCGCCCAGCCGAAACCGCTGAAGCTAGAAAGCTGAAATTTGAAAGGTGGGTTCCTTTTATAACAAAACCACCCACTAAGACGGGATTTTTGGAAATTCCACCTCTAAGGGGGTGAAAAAGGGTGAAAACGTTAGTATGAAACTTTTTAACGCGTAGAACGATTTTCATGAAACTTTGTTTGTGCACTGTAAATGCAAAATTAATCAACACATGTTTCAGGATTTTTCAATATAACTATCAAAAAGGGGTCAAATGTGGGGTCAATTTTTGTATGAGAACTTTTTAACGGGTAATGCGATTGTTCTGAAACTTTGTTTGTGTACTGTAAATGCAAAATAAATGAACACGTGTTTCAGGATTTTTCAATATAACCTTCAAAAAGGGGTCAAATGTGTGGTCAATGTTTGTACGTGAACTTTTTAACGGGTGGTGCGATTGGCTTGAAACTTTGTTTGTGTACTGTAAATGCAAAATGAATGAACACGTGTTTCAGGATTTTTCAAAATAACCTTCAAAAAGGGGTCAAATGTGGGGTCAATGTTTGTATGTGAACTTTTTAACGGGTGGAGCGATTGGTATGAAACTTTGTTTATGTACTGTAAATACAAAATGAACGGACACGGGTTTCAGGATATTTCAATATAACCTTCAAAAAGGGGTCAAATGTGGGGTCAATGTTTGTATGGGATCTTTTTAACCTGGTGCGATTGGTCTGAAACTTTGTTTCGTGTTTCAGGATTTTTCAATATAACCTTAAAACAAGGGGGTCAAATGGTCAATGGGGGGTCAATGTTTGTATAGGAACTTTTCAACGGGTGGTGCGATTGGTCTGTAACTTAATTTCGTGTTTTAGGATTTTTCAATATAACTCTAAAAAGGGGGTCAAAAGGGGGGGGGGGGTCAATGTTTGTATGGGATTTTTTAACGGGTGGTGCGATTGGTCTGAAACTTAATTTCATGTTAAAGGATTTTTCAATATAACTCTAAAAAAGGGGGTCAATGTTTGTATGGTAATTTTTTAACGGGTGGTGCGATTGGCCTGAAACTTTGTTTCCTGTTTCAGGATTTTTCAATATAACTGTAAAAAAGGGGTCAATGTTTGTATGGGATTTTTTTGACGGGTGGTGCGATTGGTCTGAAACTTTGTGTACTGTAAATACAAAATGAATGAACAAAATGTTTCAGGATTTTTCAATATGACCTTCAAAAAGGGGTCAAATGTGGGGTCAATGTTTTTATGGGTACTTACTTTTTAAAGGGTGGTGTGATTGGTCTTAGTTTTGGTTTGGATACTTTAAATGCAAAATAAATGGAAACGTTTCCTGGATATTTCAAAATAGCCCTCTAAAATGGGTAAAATTGGATGTCAAAGTTATTTATGGGATTTTTTTATTAGTGTGGTTTGTTTGAAACTCAGTTTAGATACCTACTTTAAGTGAACGAAGTCGCGGGCGGGACAGCTAGTATATATATATGTATACACCTAAATTATGTTTGAGATGTATTACAATCTTTCTTTTACTTTTACAAAGGCCTATGTATGTATATTTGACAGATTTTTTGGCTGTCTCTACAGGCCTAACGGCTAAACAGATTTTGACAAATAAGGTTCACCTGGATCACAAAAATGACATAGGCTGTACAAAAATGTCAAAAAATCCAATATGGCGGCTGTGATCCAGAGAAATAGAACGATACCTCACTCGTCAATATCCGTCCAGACGTTAGAGTTACAGTGACCGCATATACGTATGTACAGTTCATCCAACGGATCTAGGATCTAGTTAGCCACAGGTCGGAGTTTGCGCATGTACAGTCCCACCGCCCCTCTCCATACCTCCAATTGCTCCCGAAAAACGATACTCTGCGCTAACTTCACGAATGCCTCGACTCGTTGGGCCAACTGTACATGTAATAATGAATTTGCTGTCACTGTAGCCCTAATGGCTGGGCAGATATTGACGAATGAGTATACACGGTATGACGGTATACAGGGTGTAAAAAGACGACTACCGAAAACTTCAGGCGGCTAAAGTACCCATCAGTATAAACAACTTTTTCTAAGAAACCAACACTGTGAGCGTGAAAAAAATCCGGCTGTTTCATACATTTTGGCCAAGTAGGTATTGAACTTTTGTATGGAACAGCAAACGGCACAAATTTCTTGTGCACAAATCAAAATAACATTTAATCACCAAGAAACTATTAGATACGAAAAAACTCAAAACAAGGAAATCAAAGTGACCAGGGCCGCTCTAGTTCCCCTCATCAGGGCCATATGATGTTGTAGAAACACTTTGTTCATGGTTTTGCAATACTTTCAGCAATATGTCTTATCCGAAGGCTTTTGCAATATTTGAATTAGTTGCGATCACGAAACCTCCGTGTGAACTATGAACCCATAATCCGTGAGAAAAAACAAAGATAATCTGAAATTAAAATATGATTTCCATGAGAATCATCTACCTATTGAAAAATAATTAAACTACTCAGCCTGGCTAACATAGCAGCCACGACAAAGTATTTTTCGACGCTTTTGTCTGCATTTGTGTTATTAAGAAAAAGTGAGACAACAAAAAAAAACATGATTAAATAAAATAAAATAACTTTAGACAAAGATTGTACTATGGGAACCCAGACGGTTGATAGATTAAATATAAACTTATTTCTTTATTTTTTTTTGTAAATACATACATAGAATATATAATAACACCTATGATAACAACACGATCACGACTGTAATCCTCAGGCTCGGTAGATATCTCTTCAGATCCAGTTACTTAGATCTTTGAGGATATCTAAAGAGGTAGTCAGAGGCACGTCCAAACATGATATTTGGGAAATGCCCACATTTTGCACGGTAGTTAGTATTCCGTCAAAACAGTCGGATTTTTTTTATCGTGATGCTTAGTTAGCCCGGCATCACACATACAATTAGATAATGTTAAATTCGTGTCGAATTAACTTTTGATATTGCATAATATGATGGTTACCTTCTTTGTTAACAGTTTGCATGGGTTTTTATTCGCGATCGAGGGGGTGGTGCAAGCGTCTTCATGTTAAGCTTATTGGAGAAGAGTTTAGCTGAATAGTTCTAAACTTTAGGATATCTTGATCACCTATTACATAATTATGTAGGTGTGTAGCCAAGTTTATAGTCAAAGTTATAACACTTGTGTTGCGAAGTTCAAATGATTGCGATTACTAATAGCCATACGCTACACAGCTCACTTTGGTAATCGGTGTGATTACAAGTTTTTTAATTTTATTTTTTATCGCGCAACTTTAATATTTACGGATCGGGCGGGCTTTTGCATATTTTATTGGTTTAAAAGTACCTAAACTTCCGGTTCCGGCCCAAATGAGTTTCAGTCAACTTTTGATTCTAAAATCCAGCAATATGTAAAAGTATTTTATAATCCAGCTTATCAGGAGAAATGTTTATAAAAGAGCATTCAAATGAAATACAAAATCTATGAAATATCTCAAACAAGTATATGTCATCATCTTCTTGCCCTCATCCCACTAGGACTACATAAAACAAGTAAATGTAAAGGTAGTAAAAATATATGTAAAAATTAAAAACATCAAAAAACCTTTAAAAACTTAATGAGTAGGGATCCAATTACATTCGTAGGCACAAAGATGAATCACTTTTATCAAAAATGCATAAGTTCAGCATTCATTGAGGTACACTACCCTGGAAATTTGATGATAATAACGCCCAATCAGCGAAACCGATTTTGATGACTTAAAACAGGGTAATACGAGTATAATATCCTAGCCTTTGTCCAGGTTTTCCATCAGTAAAGCTTTCAACAAACGAATGTCAATAACACAGACTCTTACTTTCTCTACTCTAAGGTTCAGTTTCACAAAAACTACATGATTCCAGCTATAAGAGAATCACTTGTAAGAGTCTGGTGTGATGGCTGGCAGCTCGTGGATGCCGCTCCGACTGACCGCCTTCACCTGGAAGTTGGGCAAGTTGATCAGCAACCGCTGGTGGATCTCATGGATGCACAACTTCAGGACTTCATACGCTTCCATTTCTGTCAGAGCTGGAAGAGGAAGAAAAATTCTGCAAGTCAACCATAGAGTCAAATCGAACCTAAAAATTTCCCTATTGTGGGTAATGTAACAATTGGTTTTCAACCATAAACAAGTATTGCAGATCATGTATTATTTGTCTCGCAGTTTGAATCGGAGTCACGTCAAAGTACCTACCACATTGTACGCCCCAAATGAGTAAATCTGCTGAAAATTTCCGGGACCAATATCATCTAATACTACTACCTACATACATTAACACAGTAACTTACTCTACTACCTTAAACGAACATTCAGCCTTCAAGATTCACATAAAAAGTGCTACACTGTAAATTTATAAAATAAATTTCGAACATCGCAAAGATCGTGGCGTCCATACCACAGAAATCAACACACAACTGAGGGACGCTTCTGAACGGCTCTGAGGTGCACATCCTTTCACATTAAAAGAAGACGGCCATAAAAAAAAGCGTGTTTTCTCGATGAAAACAAGGTTCAGACCAAGACTCACAGTTCTTATAGTACCGGTCCAGTATTCCCAGGCTGAGGAGACCACCGAAGCCGTGGACTGCGAACGGAACCTTCATACAAGCAGCCAGCAAGTCCACAGAGTACAGCTGACAGCCGCCCACTTCATCGTACCCAGCGACCAGCAGATTCAACATTGATGGAGTCTGAATGGACAAAACGCTGTGCATGAATAGCGGACGAAAGTAAAAGAGCGGATTTGCGAACTTGTGGTTTTATAATATCTATACTTAGGCTTTTTCCTGAATGACTTACTGGCAGATCAACGCACAGCCTAAACCGCTGATCGTGGAGACCTGAATCTTGGATGGTGTGTTTTTTGTATGACGTAGGGATCCGATAAGAAAGGATTTTCCGAAATTCATTTTTTTCATCCCCTTAGGGGGTCTAAGGGGGTGAAAAAAGGGGGCAAAGTTTGTACGGGACAACGTGACTCCTTGGTCCAATCTATTTTAAATTTAGTATAAACCTTTTTTAACAGAATTGATGGAAGACGTTATTCGTATTTTATTAATATTCATTTAAAATAAAATACTTAATCGAAGTTGCGAGCGGGCCAGCTAGTTTATAATACAATTTGAGTTGCCACTTAGTAATACGGCTTTTAATCGGATTATTAGTTATTTGGAACCAATGTGATGAAAAAATTTAGAGTGTGCCTCAGAGGCTCTACATCATTGCAACTACAATTTTACAAAAGTAAACTTTATAATTGATTTAACAATAATCGCAGAAAAGAAACAGCTAGAATTAGCAACTTTATTCAATTCAAACATAAAATTAAAATAATACGTATGCTCTGGCCATAGACCGAGATTAATTAGTTATTTAGAGAGTAATTAGCATTTAGCACTGACTTTAATATGCGAATGAAAGTGTTACAAAAAACTTATTAATAAATCGAGAGCGTTTTGCATGCTCGTCTAATTAACCGGCGGTGATACTGATGACGTATAACTCTTATTATTACAGTGGTAAATCATTTAGTTGAGGGTAATAAAACTTTTGCAATAGGTACTTTACCTTCAAAATAAAAAAAAAATGTCTCTAGTTCCAAACAGAAATAAGGTTGTATGACAACCAGCTGAATACAATTACATTACGCACTTGTTTTGTAAATACATTCTTATATAATTTTTTAACAAAAAAAAAAAAAAAAAATATGATCACGACTGTAATCCCCGGGCTCAATAGGTATCTCCTCAGATCTTTAGACACTTAGATCTATGAGGATATCTAAAGGGGGTAGTCAGAGGCAAGTCCAAACATGATATTTGGTACATGCCCACATTTTGCACAGTAGTTAGTATTCCGTACGTGACAGGTTGCAAGCCCATCGCCGCTTATAAGAATACTAACCTATGACACACACCTTCGAATTTTTGGTTCTAGGGTAGGTATGCCGGTTTCCTCACGATGTTTTCTTTCACCGTTTAAGAGCACTGGCATTGCGCACATAAATTTTTCGAATGGAAAAACTCATTGGTGCGCACGACCAGGTTTGAACCCACGACCTACGGATCGTGAGGCAGGGGTGCTACCACTACACCACCAGCGCTCTCTCAACAAAACATAAAGACAAATAAAAGAAAGAAAAGACTCATACCTAGCACCTGGACAAAGAACATCTATGTTCGTAGCATAGAATATTCGGATGAAAAATAAGCCAACAGCCCAAAGTGCAGACGGCCAGCCAAAAATAAAAAGCAGCTCATAAAAATACCCACCCCTCCTCTCAAGCTGTCGGCCAGGTTCTTTCTAGTAAAGTGCACAGCCGCAGTCGTATCCAGCCGGTACTTGTTCCTCATCTTGTAGAGCTGTATGTTCTTGGATACGAACTGTGAGAACTGGATCGCGTCTCCGGAGTCACCTATCACGCCCATCAGAAGTGTGTCAGCAATCTCATGGAGCTTGTTCTCATCTAAATAGTAAACCCCGACGTTACTGAATTATTGACGTATGGCAAATAAGTCTGAACAGCTGAAATTTGAAGCGTGGGTTTCTTTCTGGGTGTTTAAGACACTAAAAAAATATTATCAAAATTCAACTGAGTTAAAATTTGTAAGAACGTCGCAGAAACTCAACTAGACTTTATAATAATACTAGCTTCCGCCCACGGCCTTGCCCGCGTGGTACCTTGAAAAACAAAAATAAAGTATCCCGCGGGAAACGTACATTTTTCCGGGATAAAAAGTAGCCTATGTGCTATTCCAGATTTCATCTGAATTTCATCCAGATTCGTTCGGCCGTTTCAGCGTGAAAGAGTAACAAACATACATCCATACATCCTTACATCCATACATTCTTACAAACTATCGCGTTTATAATATTAGTACAGCAAACACCACAATTTTATTTCGAAATATATTTTGGTATGCCCAATGAAATGGCATTATTGAAAAGAAGTCCTTGTCTACACTAATATTATAAAGAGGAAAACTTTGATTGTTTGTTTGTTTGAAATGAATAGGCTACGAAACTACTGAACCGATTTGAAAAATTCTTTCACTGTTGGGAAGCTATATTATCAGCGGGTGACATAGGCTATATTATATTTTCAAAAAAATTAGGGATCCTTACTAAAAATTCAATAATGTAACCCAAGGTGTAAAAAAATTATCTAAAATATTCTTTACATCGCGTGCGCTGCGAAAACTATTGACGATAGAATAAAATAATATACCCGTGCGAAGCCGGGGCGGACTGCTAGTAACTAATAAAGGCATTCAAATGCAAAGTACCTAATTTTGATTGTGATTTTAAATGCCAACGTAAAGCACTTAATACTATAGTACTTATGAGATGACGCGCGGTAATTTTGCAAAATTTAAGTTGGTAATTTGAAAATGGGGACATGTATATAATTGAAAAACGTAAGTAGCCTCGCAATCGCAAACAATAGATCTATCTTACAGAACCTCTTCAGTATGGCCTTTATTACCTGACTCGAGGCGTGACATCAATTCACTATTTAATTTTAGCATTGTTAAAAACTATTAAAGCAGGTACTTATGTACTCTTTCTGGTTGTGACATAACATTGTAATAGTTTAATATATCATCTAATAAAAGATGAAGAGTGATGTCCATACCGTGCTAATCTAGCATGGTATGGACACGTGATGAGGAGGAATGAAAACCATTTCTCCAAAAGAGTTATGAGTATGAGTGTGGAACGCAAGTAAAGGATGGCCGAAGAAGAAGTGGTTTGATTGTGTGAAAGATGATAATTAATGTAAGTGGAGTTGAATCAGAGTTGTCGAATGATAGGAGTGAGTGGAAGAAGATAACATGTTGTGCCGACCCCACTTAGTGTGGGATAAGGACAGGAGAATGATTATGAGTTAAATATATCATCATCATCATCTTCCTGCCCTTATCCCACTAGGTGGGGTCGGCACAACAGGTTCTCTTCCTCCACTCTCCCCTATCATCCGTCATCTCAGTAGTCACTCCCTTCTTACACAATCGTTTTTCACACAGTCCATCCATCTTTTCTTAGGTCTACCTCTACTCTTGTATCCAAATTTAAATCCATTACCCTTCTTCTAACAAATAATAGTTTAATATTTAACGTATGTAAAAAATGGACATGAAATCACTCAAGTTAGTAGCTATTTTAAAGACATTTTGGATTCAATCAAAATAACGGACATTCCGCTGAGTTTTGACTTTTAGCATTGTTAAAAACTACTAAAACAGATCCGTACTTATTCTGGTTGTGGCATAACATTGTAATAAGTAGTTGAATACAACGTAAGTATGTAAAAAATGGAAATGAAATCATTCGAATTAGTGGCTATTTTAGAGAAATGTTGGATCCAATCAAAATAGCGGACATTCCGCTGAGTTTTGTCCGCTCAGTGTGCACAGGACTTACCACTTTTCATGACGATGATACTCATAGTATTCATCTGGTCAGCCGCTACCATCACGAAGTTGGTGCACTCCAAGCCCAAAAGGCATTGCATGTGGAGGGAATTTGCCATTATCTTTGTAAAATAAAAATAAAAAAATAAAAATGCAAAAACGTGGATAGAAAACTGTCACTTCACTTCTTTATTTTTGGCCTCTGTAGAAAACTGTCATAAAAATAATTCAAAATAGACAGTGACATATTCAATGACAGTTATCGCCACACAATAAATATAGGATCATCACGTCGGAACATCAATTATTATCGTTTTTTTGTGTATGCTTTACTGAGGGAATTGTAATTTACTAAAGTAACGTAGTAATTTATCTCTATGGCTTTACTAGTATAGATACTAGGTAAATATTTAGGTATCTAGTTTAGTATAGTACATCCAACGGATCTAAGCATTCGTGAAGTTAGCCACAGGTGCGAGTTTGCGCACGTACAGTTCCTTCCTCCCCTCCTCATACCTCCAATTGCTCCCGTAAAACGATACTGCGCAGCTCTTGCGGCTAACTTCATGACTGCCTAGATTCGTTGAGCCAACTATTATAACTATCACTGTCTAGAAGCAGTTAGAGTCTAGAACTCTCCCTATTTCTAGATATCTAATACTCAGGAGGTCATTGAGGTAAACCTAGTACTTAACTGTACCTAACTTTATGGAAGAGACAACTCTATGAGCAAAACTTATGCAAAACACCTTTTGCTGCCATTAAAGTACATTATTTCCACTATGACCTAACATCAGGAACCTAAGGTGACTGGGAAATATGAGAGTGGACAATTCAAGTACCGTTTACGTAACATTGCGGAATGATGAATCTATACCTTATACCTAGGTCTCAAGCATTATGGCATGTGTGACCTAGGTATGTTTATTCTTCTTCTTCTTCTTCAATTATGGCATCTGTCTCTATTGCCCGTGTCAAGTGTATTTTTATTTATGTATTGTCAACGTCACAGAGTCATAGTCAAGGTTGTCAAGTCAATTTTAAACAAAAGATGGCTGTTTTGTTAAAAATTCTCGGGATTTCCTCGGGTGGATTTAGAAAGAACTTAACACTTTAATTCACATATTTTAAACTCGCGTCTAGAACTCGGGCTGTATTGGAAAAATAACCACCAAAAATAACACAATATAACTCAAAATAACACGAGAAAAAATATACAAACTAGAGCGACAAAGTTGACAATCGAATGCATCGTAGAAAATCCGAAGCACCTTTTAACAGCCATGCATAAAAACAGACCTACAAATTCAATAGAATGCCCACAACTAACGGATTACCGCAAGATAGCAATCAACAGACGCAAAGACTAGGTACCTATATGCAGTCATTGAATTTTCTAGATTTTCCGAAGTGCGCTATGGGAAATTCCCATGACCCAGTAGGCGTACCATCCCGTTGGAACTATTGTTAGCTTATCTCCACTAGTGGGAATGAGACTAAGAGCGCTGGTGGTGCAGTGGTAGCATCCCGGCCTCACGATCCGAAGGTCGTGGGTTCAAACCTGATCGTGCACCAATGAGTTTTTCCATTCGAAAAATTTATGTGCGCAATGCTAGTGCTCTTAAACGGTGAAGGAAAACATCGTGAGGAAACCAGCATACCCTAGAACCAATAATTCGAAGGTGTGTGTCATAGGTTAGTATTCTTATAAGCGGCGATGGGCTTGCAACCTGTCACGTACGGAATACTAACTACTGTGCAAAATGTGGGCATGTACCAAATGTCATGTTTGGACTTGCCTCTGACTAGCCCCTTTATATCCTCAAAGATCTGAGGAGATATCTACCGAGCCCGGGGGTTACAGTCGTGATCAAATATAATTATTTTTTTAAAGACTATTATACTATATAAATTGGATTAGATCAAATGTATTATCCCTAGAATAAATCGTAGGTACCTACCTATTATCGAAGAGAAAACTGTCATTTTACTTGCATTTGAATCAATCAAGAATCAATAATGTTACAGAAGTGTTACATAAAATTATTCTGAGAATAGTTATACTAGACGTCAGTCGTCGATTTCTTTCTTGCGATGTTCTACAAGGGTTCTACTGCAATAATGCAGTGAGCCCTTGTAGAACATCGCAACTTGTAGAAAGGATTACCAATTGTACTGACCAATTTATTAAGCAAATCCTTTTACTACATCACTATTTTGCCACATCTTTGAAAAATAGTGTTGTCCACAAAAAAATGTAGACTCGATGCGGCACGTGAAAACATTTAGCAGCGCAAGTCACTCACGTTTTCAAATCAATTTGCAAACATACTTTGCCTTCTATTTATATTTCTCAAGGTCAGTAAACGCACGTATGGTAATCTGGTAATATGGGTAGTAAGTAGTTATACCTACTACAAAATATCGTAATATTAAAAGTACCTAATACACTTTGAAGCTATTTGAAAAGCAATTTTTCTAAAAAGTCGAGAGTTCCCAAATCTCCAATATTAAACATCCTTTACCTACTATGTAAAAGTATGCTTTTGACAGCACACGACAATGCTGGCGATGCATCTGTCCGACTGAAATTCATCATTCCGCATTCCTGAACCGCCGCGACGGTTCAGGAATGCGTCATTTTAGAAAGGAATTTCCCAAAAATTCCATCAGCTTGGGATATGTCACAGGATAGTGGGGACATAAGATTAAAGCTGTCCTAAATTATACAAAACCCTTTAAACATATCCTTAAAAGATCTAAGAAAGTAAATCTGAGGAGATATCTACCCAGAACTGTGGATTAAAGTCGTGATCATTGTTTGTTTTTTTGTAAATTGGTAACTAAATACTACGGTGCGCATGCTGGCATTGTATTACGTACTGAATTTTCTTTGTAAATTTAATTGTTTTGAAACAAACAAACGCTGAACAATGTTATTTGAGAAGGAAATTAAACTCTAATTACCCTAGACTAAGTAATCAAACCTTGCATACCGACAATAAAAAGCCGGATATTCGATTAAATACACAATATCCAAATGTTTATTCTGATAAGTAGATAACACCTATAAACAAGAGTTACCTATCTACAAAAGTTTAAAACAAAATGCATAGGTTATTATTTTTATAATTGTGGTCAAAAAGTACAGGAACTTCAAGCTAAAAACAATAAATCGTCCAAAAACAAAGCCTTATTATTCAGATCAAGTTAATTCTGAAACCTGGAAAAGCCTTCACTCAAACAAAATACTTAAGTGTCTTTATATTTTTCAAGATTCAGCAATAAATTGAATTCACGGTTGGTCTGTGAACACTTTCAGTTAAATTTTTATTTTTTCCAGAAATATGATTGCTAAATAACTTAACGTGACTGTGTCTGATCTGTGAAGTCAAAATACCATGTTGTTACACATTCAATAAAGTCACCAATATCTGTTTTTAACTGTACAAAGGTAGAAAAGTGAACCGAACAATGACAGTGATAGCCTAACAACTGAAGCAGAAGTACTAAAATGCCAGACAACCTATCCCTGACGACTGGAGTGAGCCTGGGTCTGCTAGCCGGCATCGTCTCCGGAGTGTGCTACCTCGTCGCGAACGGAGTCACATGGCCCAAGTAAGTACTCTTAAGGCCCCATATACGGTACGATGCTTTATTTTCACAAGGTCAGACTTTCAAATGGTCAGATTTTCAAAACGATTCGTCTGTACGATCCGTCACTCCAGACCGATCGAAACGACGATACGATAGTGTATGTCAAGATCGTTAATAATTTACTTCATCGAAGACGATGTCGGAAAAACCCGTGCAACATCCTCGTGTATCATGAATATCGTAACGATGAATCCTATGAATCATCCTTCAGTTTCAACAACACAAACATGTAAATGATCGATTGTTACGACCAATCGTTTTGTGTATGGGCGTCATTTCTAATGCGATCAATCGTCATGATTTTCATCAAATCGATCGTACAGACGATTCGTATCGAATAGAGCCTTTTAAACTACTAATGATCGATCTAGATTCACGTGAACATAATCTCTCCGAAAGTTCTTAAGAACTGCAAAAACTACGAACGAAAAAGTGAGACTTACTTGGATCGAAGCTAATTTCACGCAAGTCTACATTTAGTTGTGGTAGTATACCTTGTTTGTGGTCTCACGTGTTCCTTTCTAAGTTCGAATTTTGTTTGCATGCATTTTTTTCCTTTAGTACCATATAGGTACATGTATGGTTCGACATAATATAGCGACATCTAGCCGCGTTGAGAGATTGTAACTTGACGAAGCAGCTTCGATAGAGTAGATTTATATAGAGCACATTAATGTTCTCAGTTACCTTCACTCTTAGATGTTTAGATAAAGCGCTTCATTGCTAGATGGCACCACGGTACATTAAAGTATGCAACAGTATCACCTATCTGTTTAAAACAAAATAACTGGAGATCTGAAGGAATTTCTGCGATACCAGGAGTCGATAGTGATAGAAATTGTCTGCTTGTTCACTACTGCTTGTCGGCAGAATATATAAAACTGTGATGGTTACCACCTAAATTAAAAAAAGTACAATAATCTAAATATCTTTATTCAATAAAACCACAGGCATCATTTTGAATCGCCTAGGTGAGCCTATCCTATCCCCAGTCCGAGAAGAACTGACAAGAAACTCGCTGGGCCCTAGCACTTTTTTGCACTCAGGAATTCAGCTAATTCGTCCAAAGCTTTTTGTCATCTAAATAGTCTGACATTTAATAAGTTTTTCAAGACAGGCTTGTTTTAATTACATTTTTGAATTTACCAATCGATAAATCAAGTATTATCGCTTGGGATTTTGTTATAGTAGCGTACGCGTTGCCCTGTAAAGGATTTACTTTGGTAAGTCTAACAGCGAGTTTATGTCCTGAACTAAGTGAAGAAGGAGTCATAAATTCATTTCTATTGCACACGAATAACTTAAACACAGAGATATGCATCGTCCCACAATATTGGATGTATGTCGTCACATCCGTATTTTGCGAGTTTTCAACAATAGATACATGGACCGGAACGGGCTACTATAGCGAGATAGTAATGATCTCATAGCATAGTATAATAATAGCTAGTTTAATAATTAATATGAGTAAATTTAAGGGCCACTTGCTTCCATGTAAACCTTTTACAATTCCCATGAGTCTATACAACCGAAGGTCAAAATCAAATAATTTCAGACTTTCCTCTTAGTAACACTGTAGCACTTTTATTTTGTATCGATTTTATCTTTTAGTCGATAAGCATTGGTCAGCAATCGATTTGGTTCGGATAACGGACGCCGCGACGCGTTTATGCAAGTTAGAAATTGGATAAAAAAACAAATAAAAGTAAGACCAAATCAAAAGCCAAAATAACTGAGCCTTAGGTAGTAGGTAAGTAAGTATTCCCTCGAATGAAATAGACAAACAATAGGACTACGATTGAGAACCAGGGTTTTTGGTAGAGGAAACTTCAAATCTAGTTATGTACCTACCTACCGACTATAAATACTCGTATAAATGATTATGAAAGATACTTATTACTTATCCAATTAAGACCATGAACTGTAAACCGTTAGTCGATTAACTGAACTAGGGCGGTAGTAAACCGCGGTAACTCGATGGGGTAAGTTGGCTATTGACCATGTGTTTCACGCTGGAATGGTTGCCAATTAAGTGTTCACAATACACTGTTGGATGGGTTCTGTACACTATTTCATATCAATAAGTTAACTGTTTACCTTGTGTGATCGTATTTTCTTAAACATTCTGACTTCACTCTAAGTTTTACTGTTTTGGTACCTAGGTACGATGGTCACAGAATCCAGTCCCAAATTAATTATTTGCAGCTCGTATAATTTCCATCTTCCAGCTCCGTTATAAGACCACCTACCTACATGAAATCATAAGTATTATTATTTTGTCTTCAAAGTTGCATTGTATTATTCGAAATTTCTGTTCAATCGTTTAGGAAGAACTAGTGTTGTACCAAAAGTTCTCCGGGCAATATCAAAGTAATATAACTTTGATATTTCGTACCATGATACATTAAATGTGCATTGAAGAGCTTGAAACCTCGATATTTCTGAAACATGATGGTTTTTAAAAGCTTGTGGTAGGACCCCTGATTTAAAATTCAGTTGCACGATTTGACCGTTATTACTAACACGGCAAGTAGCAAGTGGAGATCCGTGGTCTCTGCCTACCCCGTCGGGAAATGGGCATGTTATGAGAAGAGATGAATGTCATGTGACGAGGAGAGTGTTAGATATGAATGTGGATGGATACAAGGGTAGAGGTAGACCAAAGAAAAGATGGATAGACTGTGTGAAAGATGACATGGGTAAGAAAGGAGTGAGTACTGAGATTTATTTATTTATTTATTTTCAAATTACAATTACATTGTCTTAACAGTAGGGGACACCAAAACAACAATGAAATTACACGTAACTTACATACTGTACAGTAGCATCTGTGAATTCCGTCAAACTAGTGTTAAATAAATCCATGTTACTTGATTGACATAGGCTGTTGATGATACGAAGGGCTCGCGTGAACGGCGCCTCGCTCAGGAGGTTGGTCCTCGCCCTCGGGAGCACCAGCAGCCCAGGCCGACGCCGCACCCCCACATAGTTGTCCGGCACGCACAAACCGACACACATGAACACCCGCGGATTGTGCACCATACCTCGAACTAAACGCAATATATATAACACTAACATCGTTTCCCGCCTCACTTCTAGTCTAGTGTATCCCACCATGCCTAAAACAAATAGTGAAGGGTACATCAGTGGGTATGGAGATGACGAATGATAGAGGGAAGTGGAAGAAGATCACATGTTGTGCCGACCCCACATAACGTGGGAAAAGGGCAGGAAGATGATGATGTATGTATGTATTTACTAACACGGCAAGTTGAACAAAAGCTTGGAAAAATGTCAATAAGGAACCCTAAAATGCCAATAGGACCCAGTGACGGATGCACGAGCTATGTCGCCGGCATACGGTATACGGCAGTCAGTACCCAACCGCCAACCGAACTGTACTTCCGAAATACAAAAAACTTACCAAAATAATACAAAACAGTTGCAAACAGTGCGTCGCTCTATAGTGTTGCGATATCAATGATCATTAGGCTCTTGATAGCACAGAAGACTTATCAGTAGTGATATCAATAGATTTTAATGAAGCTGTGAGCGTGCTGTGTTGCAGTTTGTGCTTCCGATGTTGACAAAAACAATAGTGTAAAACGTTTTTTTTTGGATTTTATAGAAAGGTATGTAAATTATAATATTATTTTCTAAAATCTAATTTCAAAAACGCACTTTCTCTTGCAATAAAATTCACTTTGTGAAAGTTTTAAAATACGGTACGAGAGTCGAGCATAAAATTTCAGAAATTTTGTTTTTTCTCGTATGTTTTATGGCTAGCTAAACTATATCTCCTGTGTTAGTACTGAGTAAATAATCAGTGACAATGTTGCAGAACAAAAAGTTGTTACATTGCATGTACTTAGCTACCTAATGTTGCACAACGCGACGCGCATTGTTGCTCGCAACTAGTTGCCGGTTCAAAAGACGTTAATTTCAACTCAATTTTGAGCAACATAACAAGCGTGAAACCACAGTTTTTGATTGATTAGTTGAAACAACTGAACGATCATGTAATTTTGTGAAATCAACTTTATTTTGGGATATCACTGCCTGATAGAAAACACCATAAACGCGAAAATTTGTAAGAATGAATGGATGTGTGGATGTGTGGATGTATGGATGTATGGATGTATGGATGTTTGGTTGTATGTTTGTTGCTCTTTCACGCTGAAACGACTGAACGGATCTGAATAAAATTTGGCACAGATATAGACTATTGTCTGGAATAGCACATAGGCTACTTTTTATCCCTGAAAAATGTACGGTTCCCGTGGGATAGATTTGTTTTTGTTTTTCAAGGTACCATACGGGCGAAGCCGTGGGCGAAAGCTAGTCATAAATAAGAACGAGTTTTCAAATGCATCGCTGAATTTAGTTATCTCGCGCTGCAATATTTTCGGAACTCAAAAATTCAAATTGAGTTCCTATATGGATGAGCGCACATCGCTCCACTACGCCGGCGGCGGCGCACCGGACCGTGGCGACGCGCATTTGGCGCAAAACGATCAACGGCCTGGGACCTTACCGCAAGCTCTTACAAACCATTATGTTTTGGAAACATCAACATTTTCAAGCTTAAAGTAACACTACTTCCATACAAATTTTATATATTAAGATACGAAATATCAAAGTTATATTACTTTGATATTGCCCGAAGAGCTGGTAGTAAGGCCCTTAACCAAAGTGACCATAATAGTAATTCTTCATCCCCAACGTACCGTCCTATTTAGTAGTATTAAATTGTTAACAAATCTATCGAAATCCGAAGAGTTTCAATCGTTTACATACCATGACGTCACCTGTTAGTTAAGTAGGCAGGTACTACCTACTATTATATTATATCCTAGTATAGTTCCCTCGTGCCGCAATATCCTTCCGGCAAGCTCGCTATGAATGGGTAATATGTTGAGCGTGTAGTCAATATTAGATAATATGTGGTTCCGTATCAATTATTCTTTGGTGGACAATTTATCGCCAAATTGAGAAGCTTCTAAGAAATTGAGAAGTAAGAATAGAATTTTCGATCATTATGCCGTTTTGTCGAGTTTTATGCGTATCGTAAAAACTGCTTTTCGTCATTAACCAATTTTTTCCAAAGATGCGTTTCGTCAAAGGTTCGTTTTGCCAAAGTTACATATGTAGGTATAGTCAAGACATTTTCGTCAAAGTATGTTTTGGTCAAAGAAAGAGTTTTATCTAGACAATATTTTCTGTTTATTTTATTATTTATTGTAAAGGATTTGATTATCTAGACAACCCACGTAGTATCTACCAAACTTCAGGGTTAACAATATGAGCCTATTTCCATGTTTATGTGAATATGCTGACTTAACTCATAAGGATTCAATATTGGTAGTCAGGCCAGGTGCTTCCCAAATACGGTCAGTCCACCGGAACAGGACGAGGTTCAACGATTCCTTACGCGTAGATGTGGGTGCAAGTATAAAATTAAATAATGCTTTAGAGGGTCACAGAGATCATAAGAAAGATTATATCCCAAGAATAAACAGTAGGTATAGTTCATACAACGGATCTAGACATTCGTGAAGTTAGCTACAGGTGCGAGTTTGCGCATGTACAGTTCCTTCCCCCCCTCATACCTCCAATTGCTCCCGAAAAATGATACTGCGCAGCTCTTGCGGCTAACTTCACGAATGCCTCGATTCGTTGAGCGAACTATACATCAACAACTTAGATTTATTTTCGTAGATGAAATATACAGCAGCAAGTAGAACTTTTTACTCACACAACGTTGTAGCGCCTAACAGGTAGGTACTGTTTTTCGATGGAGTAGACTTATCCAGCATCTATATCATGCACTGTTTGTATCTTTTCCCCTTATATTTCACCTTTTTTTATTATGACTCGCTTATTCAACTCAAAACAAACATAATAAGAAATTGTATGAGCTTTTTAGTTAGGCACGACTTGCAAGAAAAACTAGCTTATTTTGGACGCTGCAGCCAGTCTTAATGCAAAGGAAAAAGCGTAAAGCAATTTTCTAAAAGTTTCAATTAACAACAACTACCATAGTTTAGGACCTGTCTTTATATAAATAGCAAAAGTTTTCAAACATTGCACACTACGAACCTAAAGGCGTAATGTAGCCTGCTTCAGTTATGCTAATGAATATAAACATTGAAATCACTTCAAAAATAAGAAATCACCTTACAAAGTAACTATGTATCAGTTCATTTCTTCTTCAAACCCGCTTTACTAGGAGGAGGTGGAGTAATTTTTCCGGGGGGTGTCACCTGCGCCGTGGACTGAGGACTTAACTCTCCGTTTACAAGGAACCGCTTGCATCGGTCCTTCAGGGTCAAATAGATACGATTTTCGTGATTTAGCTGGGGTATTATTGACAGGCGTTTGTCATTCTCCTATGAAAAAATGGAAAGAAGTTTTAGGTAATACGGTGAAATGCGATTAATTTAAAGTTGTTATAATATGGATGGTAATGGGGGAAGGACACTCAAAGCCATAAGTCAGAGTTTTAAATCATGACTGATTTGGTCAGGAAGCAGACGTTTCAACAATTCGTACGAGGCTACGGTAAAATAAGGACTCCTACAACTTACCAAAAATACGTCTGGCTTTATCAAAGGTCTGGCTATAGAAGGTGTCACTTGTTACCGACAATTGATGGTCACATTTAGTCTTGCCATAGTTCTCTTAATACCATAACACAGCAGCGTATCAGCTCTTTATATTTTAGACACGGGCATAGAATAAACGTGTATGTCAACTTGATATAGTCATCTTACTGAACTCATCATCATCATCATCATCTTCCTGCCCTTATCCCACTAGGTGGGGTTGGCACAACAGGTTCTCTTCCTCCACTCTCCCCTATCATCCGTCATCTCAGTAGTCACTCCCTTCTTACACATATCATCTTTCACACAGCCCATCCATCTTTTCTTAGGTCTACCTACTTAACTACTGAACTAACCTGTTTTATTACAATGACGTAGTAAGTTTTCTTATGATCGAACAGTTCTGTCGCATAAGCATACGTAGGCGGGTTGAAGAGACCCTTCAGATATCCGTTCTCGTCACAGAGGTCGAACGTGGTGAAGACGCCTAGTCGACATTTCTTCCTGATGTACTCCAGCATGATACGGACTGGGCAGTTCGGGTTGACGAGTAACGTCTTCTCCACAGCCAGGTCGATCTCGGACGAGCTCCGGCGAAGAGTTGTAGACAGTTCCGGTGCGTCCTTGTACGCGATGAAAATAAACATTTTGAAAGTAAATAGATGCACTTTCTTTATGTCTTCGTAATGCACAAAGAGAATATAATCACTACGTTTATAATGCTTCTTCTTCTTCTTCTTCAATTATGGCATCTGTCTCTTAGAGAACAATTTTGCCAGTGTCAAGTGTATTTATTTATAAGTATTGTCAACGTCACAGAGTCATAGTCAAGTAGTCAAGTCAATTATAAACAAAAGATGGCTGTTGTGTTGAAAATTTTCGGGATTTCCTCCGATGGAATTTGAAGAGAACTAATCACTCTAATTCACATATTTTACTCGCGTCAAGAACCCGGGCTTTATTGGCAAAATAACCACCAAAATTACGCAATAAAACTCAAAATAACACGAGAAAACATATAAAAACCAGAGCGACGTAGTTGTCAGGCAAATACACCGCAGAAAATCCACGTTTATAATGCACAGAGCAGCTAATAGTGACAGTTGACTGAAATAAAGTTTTGACTAGATCTATAGAGTTTCGTTGATGAAAAATAGAGGGTTTCTAAAAAGGTTTAATCATTTAATGTAAGTAAAAGATTGATGCGTGTACTTGGTCAAAGAAAAAAAAAATACATAGCGAGCTAGGGTAGAGTTTTTGATTTTGTAAATACTGCTTGATAAACAATAGTCTCAGTTAACCTTATTTGAATTGCTCCAAATAACTCAATACAATGGATAGACTGAATTAAGTACCTACACGCTATCGGTCAATGAACTCCAGTTCTAAGCAAAGTAAAAGTAACAATAAAAAATAAGACTTCTTTCTGATAACTGATGAACATAAATCCTTTAATAGAAAGTGGATTCTAAAGTTCACGGTTTGCGTAAAAGATGTATCGGTAAAGCCACGTTGCACTGATATCAAAACAAACAACAGTTGCAGAGTCCGTTGTCTTGTCACTAAGGTCATCGCACAGCCTTGACCGCGTTGCGCTCACTCGCATTTTCATTGGGAAATGGCTCAGCAAGATTCTAAGCGACTTATATTTCATAAGAACAGTTGCAACAGCAACTCGCTCTCGGGTTCACACAACTGTACCGGCCAGTCCCGAACCGGCTACACGCCGTAATCCTTGTACATACGCGGCTGATTCGTGAAACATACACACCTAATTAATTACCAATTCTTATCTACTTATAACATAGCCTACGTAAATATCTAGTTAATCAATCTACAGTACCTAATAATAGTGGCCGTTCTGAGTGTTATTTAGCAATTCAAAGTGGAAGAACTAAACAAACCATTAAGCGACATACTTTCATTCACTGACGACGTGAACTCAGAAACTAAGTTGCAATTGTAGGTACCTAGCATTTGTTATTCAATTTGGAGAATACACGATTACAAAAGGAAGCACAAAACTGAAAAAAAAGAAAAATAAAACAAGTGGATTCTTCGTGATTCGTGAAATGAAGACTTAAAGACGTCAGCAGATCATGGCTCTCTCAGGAGTTACCGGCTTGATGACCTTCGGTGTCTCAGCATGGCCACCCCCCGGACCTCTCGCCAGCAACTTTCAGTTCCACCACCAGGGGTCAAACTTCGCAGTGTTCATCATACTTTTCGCGCTGTGTATGATGGAGGTGGTGGTCATCAAGATAGTGACAGAGGAGCAGGCCCGAGGACATGGCTCCAGAAGTGTCACTATGTGGTTTGAGGAAGACGAG
Source organism: Cosmorhoe ocellata (assembly GCA_963675405.1). Taxonomy (NCBI): domain Eukaryota; kingdom Metazoa; phylum Arthropoda; class Insecta; order Lepidoptera; family Geometridae; genus Cosmorhoe; species Cosmorhoe ocellata. The sequence continues at coordinate 11,845,115 of OY776245.1, read as the reverse complement.
TGAAGTGCTTATTATGTAGGAATAATTTTTAGAGACGAATAACCCGAGTGTAACAAGATGAAAAAATGTAGCCCGACTGCAAGAAAAATGAAGCCTATGTTTCCTGGACCAGGATCATAATAATTAATCGCCTGACGCCTCATTCAACATAGTTCTTACACTGTTGTGCTATAAACTGCTAACACAACTATGTCGTATTCCAACCAAGTAAAATACGGGTTAGGTATACCTTTAAATACTAAAGTGAACCTTTTTGGCCTCAAAGTTTCCCTGTGCTTATAATTCAGTGTGTAATCCAAAAGAACTGATGATAGGGCCGGTAGAAGTCGTATTTTTATTTTTTATTCGAGTGCGAAGAACGGTTATGTGTTTGGGGAAGGTGTGGGGTGTATGTTATATACTTACATAATGTATGAGTTTCTTTGACTGTCGCTGTAGCACTTGTCTAGATTACGAGAATAACATAGGTTATACAGGATGTCCAAAATGTAATATGGCAGCTGTAATAAAATATTTTCAATTCCTTTCAGTCATACCTGATCTAGTTTTTAAGCATGTAGTCCTTATAGTTTTAAGCTATTCGTTATAGGTACTTGTCTGGTAGCTAATAGGTAGTTTAGTCTGTTAGCTGGTTTTCTCAACTGTGGAAACAAGGAAGCAGTCGTTAGGAATATGTGGTAGAACCTGTATATTGCATCAAATCTACGTTGAACTATATACCTACTGTTTATAATTCTAAATGTTTGTACCTCTACTCTATGCTTATGATTATAGAAGTACTTACTCAAAGACACGAAAACATTTTATTTTTGTAATCATAATTTTAAGAGTAAGGTGCTTATGATAATTAGTAATTATCGTTCTCGATCAATATTGTTTATCAAAGATAGGCCATTGAGGTCTTATAAACTAAATAATCGTTGATAGCGCACGCATAGCGTCACTTACGACCTTATCGCGACCCTGTCTTTGATAAAATTGTTTGTAAAAATGAGCACTTACAAGATTTTTTTCCCAAAGTAAGTTTGAACCTATACGATGACTTTACCCAGAAGTTACAATATTTAACCTTTAGTGACTGAAATAAAGAATGAAATAATTTTACTGTCTTTGTTTCGTTGTTCATTACTGCATATTTAGTAGGTACCTACAGCCCAGAGAATCTCTTAGAGATACCTAAGTTTAAAGAAATAAACATCATGACAATGCCATGCCAGTATATATATGAAAACTTGATGTATGTTCACAAAAACATTAATTTATTTCAGAAAAATAGTGATAATCATAATTAATACTAGACTTTAAAATATAAAAAAGCTTGGGATGAATCAGTTCCAACTCTGCTAGGTATTCCTTGCAAAATCAACAAGGATCATACAAAAAAAGCGCTACTAGGGCCCAGCGAGTTTATTGTCAGTTCTTCTCGGACCGTGAACTACCAAATTTTCTTCTTGGACTTAGGTTAGGCTAGAATTCACCTAGCGTGTAAGACAATTCAAAGTGATCCTTGTGATTTTATTGAATAAATACAGGGTGTTACCAGACTACTTTCGAAAACTTCAGGGGTTTAAAGTACCCTTCAATAAAAACAACTCTTTCTAAAAAACCAACACTCGGAGCGCGAAAAAAAAACAGCTGTTTCATACATTTTAGCACAGTAAGTTAACTTTTGCATGGAACAGATGTTTTTTTTTTCGCGCACAGTTTTTGTTTCTTAGAAAAAGTTGCTTATATTGATGGGTACTTTAACCCCCTGAAGTTTTCGGAAGTAGTCTGGTAACACCTGTATATTTAGACTTGATTTGACTAGACAAGAATCTACTAATTGAAACATGCAATGAAATAGAGTCCAGTGGTATCGAGTCGAACTCACTCACAAGAGGTCGTGCAACATTGTAGATATTTATCTCAACAGAGGTTGGTTCAGCCTTCAGATATTATGAGGAGACGATTCGTCTGATAATGCAATAAGCTTTAAAAACATTGCATTGCAAATCACAACTACTTGAAACACGCATTGCAGCTTGAAACACCTTTCACATTGCGACTGTAAAGGTGTTCGCCCACTAGGAGTATCCAGTAACTTCTTGAATCTGGTAGCGGAGTTTTTTGACGGCCTTCAAGTTTTCGTCATGGCATAATCAACGGCTATACTAGTATTATAGGTAAAGCTGAAAAGTTTGTTTGTTTGGTTGAACGCGCTAATCTCAGGAACGACTGGTGCGAATTGAAATAGTTTTGTTGTGTTATATAGTCCATTTATCGAGAAAGGCTATAGATAGGCTATAATAACATCACGCTACGACCAATAGGAACGGAGCATCAATAAAAAATGTTGGAAAAACGGGAAAAAATATATAACTTAAACGCGCACACAAAGTTGCGCGAGAGTCAGCTATTAAATAATAAACAGATGTACCTATTAGAAATTGATTTTTCAGATCGGTGTCCAAGCCTTATCCAGGCCCATTCCATGCCATTTTACCTATATTGCTATTAACTTTATAAACCCACAAATAAGCTCGTAAATTGCGTAAAGAGAGCGCTGGCCTGGTTCGGTGTAACAGAGTCATACCTAGGTACCTATAAAAATTGTATTGAAGTATTGTTATTTCAAGCTTGAAATGTGACGTTTTAGAAACATGATGGTTTGTAAGAGCTTGTGGTAAGGCCACAGTCCACAGATGCTACGTCGTCAGGCCATTTGATACTGGATGACCATAATATTTATTTATTACTAGCTTCCGCGCACGGCTTCGTCCGCGTGTTACCTTGTGAATCAAAAACAAATCTATCCCGCGAGAACCGTACATTTTCCGGGATAAAAAGAAGCGTATGTGCAATTTCAGATTATAATCTATATCTGTGCCAAATTTCATTCAGATCCGTTCAGGAGTTTCACCGGGAAAGAGTAACAAACATGCATCCATGCATCCATACCTACATCCATACATACATATACATTCTTAAAAACTTTCGCGTTTATAATATTCTTAGGATTCTAGGATTAAATATATATTTAATCCTTACCTATATCTCCTTCCTACTTTAGAACAAAATGTTATAACATAATGGCAGCGATCATGGAACAAAATTTGTTCCATGATCGCTGCCATTTCCGTAGGTACTGTTACTCTATGATACTTACAGTTGGGTATGGGAGTGTTGCTTTGCTTAACATCAACACGCTCACCTTGAACCATGGTTCTTATGGTTCTTGCACCATCAGTCAGGGCCACGCTTGAAGACCAAGAACTCATCAATGAATATAAACGAACCTAGAGAAGTATACAAAAGGGCTCTCAAAAGTGGTAGATTTTTCAAAAACAAAACATGATTACGACGTAATAATCCCTAGGCCTGGCAATCTCCTCAGATCTCTAGTTACTTAGATCTTTGCGAATATCTAATGGGGGTGGTCAGTCAGAGGCACGTCCACACATTATAACATATTTATGTACCTATATCACATGTACATTATGTGAGGTCTTGCAGCAGTCGCTATAGCCTTGTAGGTTGGTATGATTTTGATAAATAAGGTGGATTCGTGTGAATAATGAGAGGTAAAAGCGCAGCGGCTAAATCAAATGATAAAAATTCCAATATGACGTTTTTTTATAAAAAACTAGCAGTCCGCCCCGGCTTCGCACGGGTATTTATATATGTATATACATACATGGTCACGACTGTAATCCCCAGGTTCGGTAGATATCTCCTCAGATCTCTAGTTTCTTAGATCTTTGAGGATATTTAAAGAGGGTACTCACACTCAGAGGCACGTCCAAACATGATATTTGACTCGATATCGCCGCTTATAAGAATACTAACATATAACACAAACCTTCGAATTTTTGGTTCTAGGGTATGCCGGTTTCCTCACGATGTATTCCTTCACCGTTTAAGAACACCGGCATTGCGCACATAATTTTTTCAAATGGAAAAATTCATTGGTGCACGACCAGGTTTGACCCACGACCTTCGGACCGTGAGGCAAGGGTGCTACCACTACACCACCAGAGCTCTCGAATTTAAAAAAAAAAAATCAAAATTATAATACACACTTGTCATAACCATGATACTCTTCTTTAAAGAAAGAATTTATATAGAAAGTTTTAGTTTTATTATTTTAGTGAACTTTTTTTTAGAAGAGCGCTGGTGATGCAGTGGTAGCACCCCGGCCTCACGATCCGAAATCGTGGGTTCAAACCTGGTCGTGCACCAATGAGCTTTTCCATTCGAAAAATGTATGTGCGCAATGCCAGTGCTCTTAAACGGTGAAGGAAAACATCGTGAGGAAACCGGCATACCCTAGAATAAAAAATTCGAAGGTGTGTATTCTTATAAGCGGCGATGGGCTTGCAACCTGTCACGTACGGAATACTAACTACTGTGCAAAATGTGGGCATGTACCAAATGTCATGTTTGGACGTGCCTCTGACTACCCTCTTTAGATATCCTCAAGATCTAAGTAACTAAAGATCTGAGGAAGATATCTACCGAGCCCGGGGATTACAGTCGTGATATTTTTTTTTTTGCTTTTTTTTTTACTTCGCCCTCCCGTACACCCAGTGACCCCTACATTGCATAAAGCTAGCCGAGAGCAGGGTGAGACTCTCACGCAACTTTATTCTAATACTTACATTTTTAATTTCGTGGTATCTTTCGCATGGAATGTCCGAATTGAGTAATTCAAAAAGCTGTATAAAGGTATTGAAGCAGTCTAGAACATGATGTGATTTATTTTGATAAGGATTAATACTAAGATACAAATAAAGAGCGTTTTTCTAAGCGTAGCCTTCAATTAAAATGTTAAAATAAAAGAACTCTTATTGTGGCATAACTATAATAGTTGGACATATGCTATCCCGACACTTTTTGTAAATAATGATGTGTTCTACAAAGTCGTAGTACATTATTTTATTCTATCGTCAATAGTTTTTGCAGCGCACGCGATGTAAAGAATATTTTAGATATTTTTTTTACACCTTGGGTTACATTATTGAAGTTTTAGTAAGGATCCCTAATTTTTTTGAAAATATAATATAGCCTATGTCACCCGCTGATAATGTAGCTTCCCAACAGTGAAAGAATTTTTCAAATCGGTTCAGTAGTTTCGGAGCCTATTCATTTCAAACAAACAAACAAACAATCAAAGTTTTCCTCTTTATAATATTAGTGTAGATAATTTCTAAATTAACTTAGGTATGTTTTATTTTCCAGGGATGAGCAGACCTGCTCCAGAAGATGTTTGAAGGCGAAGGACGACAGCGTGTGCGCTAGGTGCGGCGGCGACCAGCTCGGAGGGTACATACCTTGCATCTGCCAGGACTTCAAGTAAGATTTACTTGCTGCATAGCATATTCCGCTCCAACTACACCTTATGCCCGCCTTCCACTAAAAAAGGGTAATTAGCGGAAACTGAGCTAATGATCTGAGCGGATTGAAATTGTATTGAAATCCGCTCATTCACAGTGGAAGCACTCCTATGAAGAAAGCCTCGGAGTCCGTACGGAGCCCGCTCCGCTCGCAGTGGAAGGCGGGCATCAGGCATATAATAATGTCGTGAGTTTTTACGATAGTTACCGTTTTTCACGACACGTGGTAGGGTGCGACGCAGTGTCGTGCATAGGCGTTTTGACCATCCGAAGGTCGTGCGTTCAAACCTGATCGTGCATCAATGAGTTTTTCTATTCTAACTAGAAATCTGAGATGTCTACCAAGCCTAATTAGAGTCGTGATCATGTTTTTTTGTAGTTTGGGTACTCTTACAACTGTGCAATTTGAGGTCAATTAAAAGTATTACAGTTTATGATTGGTGTGATGTTTCAGGCCAGTTAAGTTCGAGTCTGGCGCGTGGTTCCTGCGCCAAGTGCACCGAGCTGCCACTCTGATGCCCTGGTCCTTATCCACCGACAAACTGGAGCAAATAGGTGAGATTTAAGAGCATAATTTTCTGACATAAGTGTAGCTTTAATTATTGTCGAACGAAAGCGCGAGGCGAGTGATATGACAATAGGTAAATGATAAGACAAAGATGTTTAGATGTTGGGGCTCTGTGGGGCTATCTTCGTCTTCTTTTTATCGTGTCATTAGTTCTTTTAAACCAGTGTGGTGAAAGGATAACAGTGCACCTCAGCGAGACTCTTTTCGTGCATTTGACATTCGTCTTTAAACTTTTTCATAGCGCGAATAAATCCTCTTTAGTTTCTCTCTTACCGTGGTAGTTAAATTGCCGGTGGAATCGGTATTTTTGAGGAAATAAAAAGTTGTAAGCCTCTTATTTCAAGAATGTTTCCATCCACTAGACGAGGAGTATGATGGGCGCGAAAGCCCTGGCCCGAGTGCACGCGCAGCACAGAATGATGCCACGGTACGAGAGTTCCTGGAGACGCTAGCAGCCAAGCTGACCGGTGGCACCCTCGAAGGAACCAGGGTCTCGCCGTTGTACGACCATCCTGCATGTAAGTACTATCTCAGTACTATTAAGGTACGAGTAAGCAGCGGGTGACGTGAGGCAGCGGCGGACGACGTGTCGCGGTGACACTACTGGTTTCTATGTAGGTACCTATTTCTATGAAATTCCCTCCGTAGTTGGCGACGAAGCTAGCGACGCATTTCATAGAAATACTTGAGAAATACATAGAAACCGGTGGTGTCGCCGCGACACGTCGTCCGCCGCTGCCTCGTGTCGCCCGCTGCCAACTCGTATCCTTACTGTGGCACATTTAATATGCAGTTGACAACATGCGCAATATTTTTCTGAGATAGATAATACAAAGTTCAAATAGCCATTGTGTTTAACCGCGAATATCGCCATAAAGCGAGGCTCCTATTCCGATAATGGCATGGGTTAGACGTGCTACGGAGTGTTGAAGTGGGTGTGTATACCTAGTACTTATCTCATTACGTGGATAAGAAACATAAGTAGGTATAAAATAGAGAAGATAGCTATAAGTATGTCCATATTTTATTGGCGATTGGTACGAAGAATGCTTTAGTGCTAAGCTCTAACCTTTTAAAACTACAAAAAAGTATAAATAAAATAGACCATAATTATGACAATACTTTTAACGCTATCATTGCTCCTACAGCCGGCCGTCTAAATGAGAAATTTCTAGATTTTATTGGGCCCTACTTTATCTCTGATCTAGAAAACTACAGGATATATTTAATAGAGGGTCTAATAATATATAAACTTACGTAGATCAGCTAATGCTGGAGCAATACCACGTCCCGCTGAGAACTGCGCTCTCGACTCTCGCCAACGCGCTACGCGACGCGCTTACACGTAAGCTAGCATAGCATAGCATGCACTGTGTGACTGGCTTTGTTCTCTTCCGTTTCTATAACTTTTATAATTATCTTTTGAAGCATCTTACGGGCATAATACATCAATCATATCGAAGTAAAAAAACTGATAACTCTACCCTCAACCATCTTATTTCACTGTTTATTTTTCTCAGACCATGGTTTGTTTCATTTTTGTAAACAACAAAACTTACCTAACACGGTAGTTACTGCACAACAGCACTGCATGCACTACTTGACTACATGGACTGCATGCTTACATTAGAATGTATACGAGCACTGTTTTAATGCACTTTCTTTGTATTGCAATCTATAACTTCCGTTCAAAAATTCATTGTATCATATTGGCGCCTGCAGATAAAAATATAGCAACGCGTTAATACAGGTAGATGCTAGTAGATTTTTCTCAGGCGTTGAGTAGCATTTTCATAAAGTTCTACTTTTATTTACAACAAAAATTCTAAACAAACATAGGTAAGTCCTTATGTACTTTTTATTGCATAAATTAAACTCAGGCAAAAGTGTTCAATTCTTATACCTAGGGTATAAATATTTACCTAGGTACTTACGTAACTTTCAGGTCTTTTTAATGCAAATAAAGCTTTAATTCATGAAGAACTAACATACATCGAAAGGTTGTTCACACTGACCAAACAAAAAAGATGCTGTTTGGCAACAACTAATTTATTAAAAAAGTAACGATTGCGCTACCTGCGCCTGCGCCGGGCGATGTCATTCACCCGCAGGGTAGTCTGGTCAGTTCAGAACTAATTAATCTTATTGTAGGTAAACAACATGTAAAGTATAGACATGGGTGTTTTCGAAGTTTCACGCAAACTGATACAATAATTTACTATATTTAATACATTTGAGTAGTTCCAGATCCAAAGGTCGTTTAAAAAAATGCGCTTTCAGACTCAATCAAAACCATTTGTTGAAAGAAATATCGTAATAAACAAAATTATAAAATAATTAAACAATCTACATGAGTATAAACAATACGTAGATGGTACCGAAGGCGGTCACCCATCGAAGCACATACCTAGTCACCCTGCAAAACGTCAATCTATATTAGCCGACTGTTATCGAAGCTTTCAAGTATGTAGGTAAGTAACTACTTAAAAATATTTATAAATGTTTCTAGGTATGTTTGTGTTAAATAATATCTACAAAACAATGCGAAGCACTCAAACATTCTGTTCGTGTTGCCACGTGTTTTGACTAAGGTGTAGGTAGAGTTTGTGAAGTTACGGCTTGTAGAGTTTGAAGCTTTGGCTCTACCCGGTATCTGATAACTCTTTGACAGTGCGAGTCGTAAGGTCTCGTCTTGGCAGCATTTTACATGTAAATGTTTTTGGTAGGATCATCTTTATTAGATTACTAGCTTCCGCCCGCGGCTCGCCCGCGTGATACCTTGAAAAACAAAAACATATCTATCCCACGGGAACCATACATTTTTTCGGGATAAAATGTACCCTATGTGTTATTCCAGACCATAATCTATATCTGTGCCAAATTTCATTCAGATCCGTTCAGCCGTTTTAGCGTGAAAGAGTAACAAACATACATCCATCAATCCATCCATAGGTACATTCTTACAAACTTTCGAGTTTATAATATTAGTAGGATATATTATATGGCTAATAATGATGATGAATAATATCTACATGTATGTATGGAACGTAGGTACGCTTCTGACCTAGTGTGAACCCGCATTAATTATGGATTCAAACGGTGTAATCAGCGTAAGATTATGGATGCACGTTTCCGCGTCGCTGGAGGCGATCGAGGCTACTCCATCCATACCATCACCTCGCCGGTTGCTCAAATATCTCAAGGGGACTCTATCGTCAACTACCCGCAAAGAATCTCAAAAATATTCTACGTCATCAAATAGGCCGAATATTTTTTTGGTGTCAAATTAGACTTTATTTGTTGATGATTCTTCACTTTCTTGATAACTTGAAAACGAGCATGAGTACCTATAACGTTTTGTTTTTTATTGTAGTTTAAGATAGCATTCAAAAATTCTCCCTAGAAGAACTAGGTATATTTAACAGTGTTAAGAATTACATGCAAGGATATAGAGGTAATAGCAGTTTCAGGGCGTCTCGGCAGAACGACAAAGACATAATCGGAACTAAATGTTTATCGAATTCATTAGAATTAATTATTGTTTCATCACTAAATTCAAATTATCGTGTCATTCGTAATCGTAAATGGTGTAATAGTAGGTTTACGAGATTGATTGTCCAAAAAATGTCAATCGTTCCATCTTTTGAAACGAAGTAACACAAACTTTTGGTAACAAAGCATTACCTGATCGTGAAAGCATCAAAATTAACAAGAATTTTAAATTATCGTTATCTATTTAACGTCATTTCATTTTACGGAAAATAATCTTTTGTCAGTGGAACAACTTTAACAGACGCGATTAAAAGGAAACAAAATTTTAGTTAATTGAGCATATTGAAACTAGCCCTTAGAGTATAGGTTTTGCATGATTATTGTGTCGATTTATCGATGATAATTTTGCGGAGTAGGCCCCCGCACGATCGCCATACCGTCACGGTCCATCCGCACTGGTACTGCAGTAGAGGGCAGTACCTATCCGGTTCCATAGAATCGCGCATAATTTACGACCGGTGAATGCCTGCGAGATGATCCTCGTACCTCGTACTCTAGGGTAAATAGGTATAATTATAGTAAAGATACAACGGGATAGAGAGGTGCTGGAAGCGTTTGAGAAGTATGGAAAGGATTAGCTGGACAGAAAAGGTCACAAATGACGAAGTACTGGAACGTGTCCAAGAGAAAAGGATTCCTTAACACCATAGAAAGCCGAAGAGGAAAAATTATTGGACATCTTATACGATATGACAGCTTTATAAAGAACACCATTGAAGGAAAGGCAGAAGAGAAAAGAGGAAGAGAAAGGCCTAGAATAAGTTACATGAGCCAAGTAAAAGAGAAGGTTGCTATCATGTCGTATAAGGAGGTAAAAGAGATGGCGTTGACAAAGACAAAAAGGAGAGAACTGCATCGGTTCACCAACAAGAACTGAGCTCTTAAAATATAGTAAAAGAAAATAAAATATAGTAAAGAGGCCTGAGGCGCATTATCAGCCTTTCATAACACTGGATTATACGAATTGAGGATACAGTACCTATATTTTGGCATAATTATGTTTTACAAATATCATATTTATCCGCTTTATTATAATGTTCTCCCTTAAAAATTCTTTGTTTCGTGTCTCTTCTATCAGACTATGTGCATACCTTCACGAATAGCAAAGTCCAGTGGAGTTCAAATCATCAGAAATCACTAATTCACGATTGTCTAGTCCTTGGCTCACTTAAACAATGTAAAACCACGAATTGCATGCAACATGTAGGTACTTTGTGTTGGTTTCACCAAGTTTGAGAGGAAGCTTGCTTGATAGCCATAATTACATAACAATTTCAAACGGAAACTTTACGAGTTGAGCAAAAATATTAGGGAAACTAAACTTCTATAGAACCGAAATGGGTGGTAGCTACACGTATGAATAAAAGCGACAGGATTGGTATGTGAATTAAAAAACAGCCAAAGTAATTTCACTGTTGAATGTCAATATTTAATCACAAAAATAAAATGAATCTTAGTGCAAATCCTCCTATAGTACACATTATCCCTACTCTTCGAGCTTTAAAAAAGAGCCCTATTCCGATAGCTTTAAAATACAAATTATGGCAACCCGGCCGCCCAATGTAGCAACACCGCTTTCAGTAGTGCCACTATGTCATACCAAACGCTCTATCCGTATCCCGGCACGCTATAGGTAGGTACTGACTGACGGTTCTCCTTTCAAAATTCCCTCTCTCTCGTCTGTGACGTTGCGCGGTGCGGAACGCCCGCCATTAAGTTCTTTGTACAACTCTACCTGTTTTTATATAATCAAGCTCGGCTATTGTAATTTGTACCTACTCATAATTATTTTGAATAAACTTTTATCTATCTACCATATTGGCTGCCCAACGAGAGGGCCGAGCCTTGTGCAAAAAACTTGTGTGAATTTGTGTTACTACCTACGTGCGTGACGCCGCTTGTAAAATGCCGCGCACTCGACGTCAAAGCCGGCTAAGCTTGAACTCAAACCACGAGTTTTCCGATGCCACCGGCCCAGACGCCGACGCCAACGGCACCAACGCCGTCACCATGGCACAGATTCTACATTCCATGCAACGATCACAAGATTTGATGTTTGAGCGTCTTTCAAATATGACTCGACAGTCGCTCGTCGAGCCGGCCGCCGCGACTCCCGCCGCCGCCAGCGCCTCTGGGAACTTCGCACGTTGCACCGCGCGATTCTCCGGAGCCACCGACGATGTCGACGCATTCATCGATGCCGTCGAGGCATATAAAGACTGCGCAGCCGTGTCCGATGGGAACGCTCTCCGGGGCATGGCCATGCTGGTGACGCACGATGCCGCCGTGTGGTGGCAAGGCATCCGCTCGAGCGTTACTACATGGCACGACGCCGTCGACGCCCTGCGCAGTGCTTTCGGAGACAGAAAACCGCCGCATCGAGTATACAGAATGCTCTTCGAGACAGAACAACGAGACGAGAATACGGACATATTCATCGCCAAGACCCGCGCTTTGCTCGCGAAGCTTCCCCGCGGCGATCTAAGTACCAAGGTAGAACTCGATATCACTTACGGGTTACTACACAAGCGCATTCGAAAGCGAGTGCCGCGGGAAGACATAAACTCGTTCGACGAGCTTATCCGCCGCGCCCGGGTCGTCGAGGATGCGATCACCGAAGGTAAAAGCGCAACACCGTCTGTGACTGCCGCCGGCGATGACTCACGTCATCGCGGACAGGCGCTTGCCGCCACCGCCACCGCCGCAGCTCGCAGGCCGCGGGCCGGCGTCCCGACGCCGCCGCCGCCCGCGCCGCCTTCGTCTAGCGCGCCCGCTGAGCGTGCCCCCGCACCTCGCGCTGCGCCCGCCGCCGCCGACGCCGCGCGCGCCGCCCCCGGTGCCGCGCGTGCCCCCGCCGCGCCGCCTGCGCGCCCCGCCGCCGCCGCCGCCGAGCCCCGCGCTCAGCAGCGCTCCCCGTACTGCGTGTACTGCAAGCGCTACGGCCACCTACGCGACCAGTGTCGTAAGCTACAGCCGCAGCCCTCCGCAAACTCTGGTGAGTCCGTTCCATCATGTTATCAGTGTGGACAGTTGAACACGACCCGTGAAAAGTGTAACAAGTGTTCGGTTCAGAATAGTTTTAATAGTATTGACACTTTTAGAGACATTACCAATAGTGTTAACTGTTCTGAAACCAGGCCTGTCCCAGTATTTTATAATAATAATCACAACAATAATTCATGCCAGGTATACTCTCACAATGTGCCTGTGCCGGACCAATGCATACACAGTCTCAGTCAAAATCATGATTCAAGCCAGGTATATTCTGAAATTATGCCTGTGCCAGACAAATGTAATAGTCAGAATTATTGTCAGGCAACTGTGCCACAAACTAAAATATGTCTTAGTAATATTAATAATATTGACAGTCAATCACATAATTTGTTAAAAGTTAACCGTGAGTCAGTCCGTCCAGTCCTTGCTATCCAAGTGTTAGGTGTGTGTGGCACTGCTCTTATTGACACAGCTGCTAAACGTTGTGTTGCCGGTCACAGCTTATATGTCCTCCTCAAGTCCAGAGACCAACGGTTCAAGCCGGTTTCAATGAGTGTTAAACTTGCGGATGGACATGTCCAATACATGAAAACTTTGGAAGCTGAAATAAAGGTGAGCCTCGAACAAAGATGTTTTACAGTGCCCTTTATTATTTTCCCGGACTCCACAAACAATGAAAGTCTCCTCGGAATAGATTTCTTAACGGCAGCAGGAATTGTTATAGATTTCACAGCAAAGACTTGGACTTTTTCAGACAGTCCTGACTCCTTACACCAGCTTCAGTTTGAGCCACCACGTGCACCTCGTGTCACCACCTGTGCTGCGCTCCAGCTGCTGAGGGATGATGAAGGACCTGACCTGGCTCATGATGAAAGAGATATGCTCACCCAGCTGCTTCATGAAAATGAAGATGTCTTCAAGCCAGGGGGAGACCCGACTCCTTATGCTACTCATCGCATTGACACAGGTGACCACTTACCAACTGCTGTTCCTCCGTACCGACTCACTCCAGCCAAGAAGGCCATTATGGAGAAGGAGATTGACTTAAAGTTACAAGCCTTTGATATTCGATACGAATACACACCTGGGAAAGCAAACGTAGTTGCAGACACTCTAAGCAGACCAATCTGTACTGAAGATAGCCAGGACAGCTGTGGAGTATGCTCAGTCATAGTGGACTTGCCGAGAAGGAACCCTGAAGAGCTGCGCCACAAACAACTTGCTGATCCTGAACTGAAGAAAGTTATTGATGATTTGGAAGGCCTAGAGGAATTAAATTCCCACAAGTGGACTGACAGAGGCTATATTATGAACCAAGGAGTGCTGTATAGACATAATCCAGACTCAGAAGCAGAAACTGCACAACTAGTCATACCACATGACCTCAAGACAGAGATACTGAAAGAGTGCCATGATTCAGAATTGGCAGGACATCCAGGTGTTGATCGCATGTACCATAAAATGTCTCAATTGTATTATTTCACAGGAATGAAAAGAGCCATTGCTGACTATGTAAAAGTCTGTGTCGATTGTCAGCGGTATAAGTGAGCGAACACCAAGCCTGCCGGCCTCCTACAGACTCCGATCATGAACCAGCGCAATGAAGTCATCGCTATTGATCTCTTTGGCCCCTTGCCAGCAGGTGAAAATGGAGAACGATGGGTTCTACTCGTCGAGGATACGGCGACCCGCTTCGTAGAACTGTATGCACTCCAAGACGCCACCGCCGAGGCCTGCGCTCGTACATTAATAGAAGAATACTTCCTCCGCTATGGACTACCCCGCCGTGTAATTTCGGACAATGGAGTTCAATTCATATCTGGAGTGATGCAGCAAGTTATGTATGTACTAGGAATTGAACAAAATCTTATTCCGCTGTATCACGCCGAAGCAAACCCTGCGGAGAGGAAGAATCGAGACCTGAAGGTACAATTATCTCAGTTAGTAGGTGATAACCACCCATCCTGGCCAAAGAAACTTCCCGTTATTCGATATGCTATGAACAGCGCCATCTGTCGGACGACCGGTGTAACTCCATCATACCTCATGTTCGCAAGAGAAATGAGGTCACCCACAGAAGTGCGCCATGATCTACGTTCTGTTCTAGACAAGGAGAATTTCGTGCCGCAAATAACTCCCTACCTAAAAAAATTCGCAGATTCTCTGTCATCCATCCGCGAGCGAGTCGAGATTCAGCAAGATAAGCGAACGGCGTACGCCGATCAGTCTCGACGACCTGCAGAGAGTTTCGCAGTAGGAGATGTGGTGCTTCTCACTACACATCTACTAAGCCAAGGTGCCAAAGGTCAGACTTCCAAATTCATTCCACGAAGAGATGGGCCTTACGTCATAAGTGAAAAAGTAAGCCCTACCACATATAATATCGCTCGCCTGGATAAGCCCCAAGACTCTTTCGGTAAATACCATGTCAGAGACCTCACGCGGTTTAACCGTGACGAAGGACCTGCTCCAGCACCTGTATATCCTAAGAGGAATAGAGGACGACCGAAGAGACCGAGCCAAGATCAACTGCAAGCCCAGATCACTAGTCCTTCAGAGGGACCACCACCTGGACTTGAGGGGGAGGGTATGGCAACCCGGCCGCCCAATGTAGCAACACCGCTTTCAGTAGTGCCACTATGTCATACCAAACGCTCTATCCGTATCCCGGCACGCTATAGGTAGGTACTGACTGACGGTTCTCCTTTCAAAATTCCCTCTCTCTCGTCTGTGACGTTGCGCGGTGCGGAACGCCCGCCATTAAGTTCTTTGTACAACTCTACCTGTTTTTATATAATCAAGCTCGGCTATTGTAATTTGTACCTACTCATAATTATTTTGAATAAACTTTTATCTATCTACCATAAAATTGATTAAGCCCGATGTTATTTCTCTCGCCCATTATGCAGTATAACCAATATTTTTGTCCTATAGTGTACACTTACGGCCATAAAAGTGCAGCAACCCAAACCAGCACGCTAGGCTCAATGTTCACTTTTTATTGCACAGCGATCGTGGGATCGCAAATTCAAAAATAAGCAGTTCAACCAGTCGCTTTGTGAGAAAATGTAGGGTCGATTTAGGGGCAAAAAATAAAACACTGCCTCTTTAATAGGCTTTTACGGAGCCTAGAAATAAACGTAAATGTATAGAAGTTAAAATGAAAATGAAGATAAATATTGGACGCAACGCGATCTACCTCAATGTAATGTTAATAAGTACTTACACTTATGTAGGTAATACCCAAATTAAGCAAAGCCTCTAGGTAGGTACCTACTAAGCTTTGCTTAGCTTGTTTTCTATGCATCTGCCTGTTACGAGTGTGTGTACCTTTACATTTAATAATGAGATGTTCAGTCAGTTAGAAACGCTATTTTTGTTTAAATTATTTATTTTGTGCAAAATGTCATGCCTTAGACTACCTTTACTCTTTAGATTACTATCCTCAAAGATCTAAGTCACTAGAGGTCTGAGGAGATATCTACCGAGCCTGGGGATTACAGTCGTTTTTGTTTTTATTTATTACAAACATTCCACATAAAAAACTCATCAAGTGATTATTGATCGATCGATATTGCCAGCTTTCGCAAACCGATGAGAGCGAGGTCGCCGATGAGAAAATAACACAATGGGTGACATTGTCGATCGATTTCTGAGAACATTTTGCTTTTTGCAATCGATCAGTAGAGATTATTTCCTTTTAGCTCATTTCAAAAGATGAGATTGTTGATTTTTTTTATCATGATGTAGGTAATGTGTACGAATAAAGCGCATGAGCCACTTTAATTTTTACGCCACACTGATCTGAAAGAGCTGGTGACGCGGTTAGAAGAATCATGATGTAAGTTAGGTACCTATTTTATATTTGTACTTAAATCTTATGAATACAATTGATAAAATGGACGTTTCACACACACAGAAAGAGAAAGGAGAAAAGAAATAAATATAACACAAAAATAATGATAAAAAGTAAGTTCATATTTACTGGACGTTTTGAAACAATAATTCTAACATTTATAACGGTAATACATATAAATGGTTAAAACATAGTTCCTTTTTTATAACATTTCGATGATAAAAAAAATCTTTGATAATAATAAGTACCTGGGTGACCGAGCTTTGC
The DNA here is from genome assembly GCA_963675405.1 of Cosmorhoe ocellata. NCBI lineage: Eukaryota > Metazoa > Arthropoda > Insecta > Lepidoptera > Geometridae > Cosmorhoe > Cosmorhoe ocellata. The sequence goes on along the minus strand of OY776245.1, from coordinate 11,828,503 downwards.
TCGTTTATTAGGGGTAAACGACGTTTTATAAAAATGAAACCTAGCTAGATCGATTTATCACCCACAAAACCCTCTGCATACTAAATTTCATGAAAATCGGTCGAGCCGTTTCCAAGATTCAGATTATATATATATACAGTCGTGGTCAACTAATTAGGGACATGCAAGATAGTGAAGAACAATAACCGGTTATGTACATACAAATATAAAACCCTATTGATTTCTCAGTAACTATTATTTGCATAATTTGGTCCGATTATTATGCTTTAAATGGCTGTAAATAAAAGAATAAATAAATAGAAAAAAGTATTTAATATCAAAGGTTGAACATGTATTCAATTTTAAGGTATAATTCTGTAGCTGGACATTTAATTAAGGACAGTAAACTATAATGAAAAATAGAGTTAAACAAAACTAATAATCTGCAGTATTATAATATCTTTAACAGCTCCATTTTATTACGTGTAAAATCAGTACCCAGTAGCAAAACCTTTGTTAGTAATTACCGCTTGACACCGATGTGGCATAGACATTATCAGTTTCTGGCATGTTTCGACAGGAATGTTTGCCCATGCCTCACAAAAAGCTTCATTAAGTTCATCTAAAGTTGTGGTACGATAAGTGGCTACTTTTTTCTTGATTTCGTGCCAAAGGTGCTCGATTGGGTTAAGGTCCGGGCTATTTGCTGGCCAATCTAGCACCGATACTGACTGACTGGTAAGAAACGACTTGACTGAACGGGCGGTATGTTTTGGGTCGTTATCATGCTGAAACGTCCATATAATAGGGAGATGCTCCTCAGCATAGGGAAGCATCGTTTCCTCCAATATTGCCTTGTATTGATGTTGGTCTAAGTTACCCTGAACTTTCCTCACAGGTCCCACTCCACGTCCAGAAAATGAACCCCACATTTTAATGTTTCCACCGCCATGTTTCACCTGCTTTTTTGTGAATCTTGGATTCATTTCCGCTTTTACTGGACGCCGTACGTATTGCCTTCCATCTGAAGAAATCAAATTAACCTTGGTCTCGTCAGAGAATAATACATGTTGCCATTGGGCGTAGGTCCAATGTCCATATTTACGTGCAAACGCCAAACGAGCATTTCTATGTTCTTTCTTCAACAACGGTACTTTGCGAGCCACTCTTCCGAACAACCCTGCTTCTACCAGACGTCGTCGAACGGTCCTAGCTGAGACACCAGCTCTTTCGTCTGTCCCAAACACTTCGTGTTTAATTAAAATAGAGCCTAGAAACGGATCTTTCTTAGCTAACCTGGCTATCATTCTATCTTCTTGCGGAGTTGTTTTTCTCGATATTTTTGTTCTGGGCACATTTAAATCTGTGTTATTGCGTCTGACATGTTGCACTGCATTGTATACCATAGTTTTTGAACAATTTAAATGTTCTGCTATCCTTCGGTATGGCCAACCATGCTCGACAACAAACTTCATGATAATTTTTCGTAGTGTTGGATCGCAACTTTTATTTTTACCCATTTTTCTTCAAAATATTTTTCAAAACTTAAAATAAATATCGGGATTGCCGCCAAAACTACCACGAAACAATAAGAGAAGAAGTAAAAAAGTATTGAGATTCAAATTTTGAAAATAGAACGCAATATCTCAGTGTCCCTAATTAAATGGCCAGCCAGCATTATTTGAACAAATAGCACTACGATAATCTATCAGCTATACTGTAAAGAGGTTTAATGTTTAAGAAGTTGTTATTGTTTGTATAATCGGGCACATAAATGACTAATTATACTTACATGTAAGAGATATGGAATATGGTTTAGACTCGTTGGAAAATAAAAAATAAATTCACAATTCGGTTTAACCAAAGAGTGTCCCTAATTAGTTGACCACGACTGTATATATATATATATATATATATATATACAAGAATTGCTCGATTAAAGGTATAAGATATCACGACGTTAAATAGGCATCTAACTTTAAAACGCGTCCACACTAGTGACAAACTGTCGTGACCTATTCTCCGTACCGTAAAAAACACGCGTGACAATTTGACAGATTTTTGTGAAAAAGTGGGCGTGTTTCGGAAACAGACACGGTCACGTGATTGTGACACAAAAGAGGATGGACAAATATATTCTCTTTTAAATACTAAAAAAACACTCTTTTAAAATTACGCTACGGAGTCAATGGTGGTAATTCGGTTGCTTTGTAAAACTAACTTAAAAAATGCTACCATAGGTAGGTACGATCTTATTGGCTTACTCTATAGACCAAATTAGCGTAATATTTTTGAATGACAGTTTTAAAAAGATCTAAAATTGACATAATCATTCTAATTTAGTTAATTTTCCACCTTTTTCACGTAGCTTTAGTCAACACCAATTTACATGGCTTCTAAAATAAGCTAAAACATCTCAATCATACGTCAGTTTAGTCAAATTTAGAATTGTAATCATTATAATGTTTACGCTTATTTAGTATTTGATGTGAACAAAATATGGTCGCGTATATTTCAGCATTTTTTTAGTTAGTTTTAGTTAGTCCGCGGAACAACAGAATTACTACCAATGAAGTCCGATCAGTGCCATTTAAGAAACCTCAAGGGTCATCTTACACCTGCATCACAAGCGTTGTATAATCAAATTCACATAAAATATGGCGAAACGCGACGGGTAATAGAAAGGTGTAACTTATTGCGTTTGAAGGTTTCATAAATTGGTAATGAGAATCGACACTGTGGGTATTTTGTTCTAATAATACTTATATGTAGTCATGGGAGATTTTTTTGATGTTTTGGACTGAGAAGTTATAGCTCTAGTTTTATTATTTTCTCTTGTTTTTATTAGTTTATTGTATAATTTTGGTGGTTATTTTTCCAATAATGCCCAAGTGCTTGACACGGGTGAGATATGTGAACTAAAGTGAAAGTTAATTTCTGAATCCATCGGAAAATATTCCAAGAATTTTGAACAAAACAGTCTTTTGTTTGAAATTGACTTGACAATTAGACTGACTTTGTGCCATTGACAATACTAATAATTTAAAAAACTTGACATTGACAAAATTGATTTCAAAAGAGATAAAATTAAGAAGAAGAAGAAGAAGAAACAAAAGCCATAATAGGTAGGTACTTTATGTCCTTCGTTTTGATATAACATCTTAAGTCAATTCAAAATGATTGTTTTATCTCTATTACAACCTGTGAAGCTTTTACCACAGTAGTTTGAAAGAACTAGGTACGATGAGAAGAATCCGTATTACACTAGTAGGGAAATCAATTAATAACATTATTCAAAAACTATGTTATTGTTTTTTATAAAAAGGCCATTTTTTAGCAGCTTTTGCGTGGATCTTCAGATAAATCGAATAAAATATTCGATACACAACAATTAGCAGCAATAGCATTCGTTCCGCTATAAGTCACTGTAATAACATGGGCTTAGCTTCCGTTCTCTGGAAGCGGCAGTCGTCATAAGATGGCCGTAATATAGCGGAGACAAGAGGGCAAGATAGAACATTGAGCGCATAGCCCAGTTGTTTTAATGACTAATACCGCAAACCCATCAAATGTAGCAAGATTATAAGATATAGGTACTTAGTAGGGGACGCCAGCTTAAAGCGGGTACCCCGCCCAAATCAGGTAGGCTTTTTAAATTTCGCGCCACTTACGCTAGACTGAATGTGTGTATGAAGAAAGGTTGCCCAGGTGTCAGCCAATCGTAGGCAGTCTCATCACATCGACGGATCAAGCGGTCGCAAGGTAATTTAAAAACAAATTATTTTGCGGATGTTGTTAAAATATTTAGTCTTTTTTGACTACTGATTAGTCCATTTTGGTTCGTGATATGGGCTTACTACTTTAGTGATAATTATTTACCTATGATTGACCTTTCTTATCAATATGGTGGTTTTCCGCCTGTTATGAAACTTTCGGGGTTATGACAGTGCAAATACAAAGTAAGTCTTTGGGCAAATTGGGTAGGGGCAAATCGGGTTTTTACCCGATTTGCCCGTTGCCATATACCGAGTGTTAATGTATTAATTTTCCAAGAGGTGCTGCAACAAACCTTTTTCTTTGTTGTCAATGTTTTTTTTAAATTAAGTACCTACTACGGTTACACATCCATGGTGGGTTTTAATTTTTTATGTAAATGAAAAAAGGGTCAAACGGAATCAAAATGACTAATAACTATGACTATAGGTGTGCTGCAAAGTTTACGTAAATCCACCAATTAAAGACTAGATTGAATGTGATGATTGTGAGATGTGGGTACATGAAGAATGCACGTAGTAGGATCATACTATTGTGACGTGTGTCAAGAATTGAAAAAAAAATTTAATTTTACAAATAGGTGTGTTTTTTAAATAAAATAATTAAAATACTGTAAACAAGGTTTTGACAGCAGAGCATTAAACCAAAACTATAGATTTTATAATAAATTACTTGTTAAAGTTGATTGATATCACTATTTTAATCACTACCCGTTTTGCCCAAATGGCCTACCCGTTTTAGGCACCCCCTCCGGGCAAAACGGGTTTTTCGAGGACTTTAGTTTTTAGTTGTTTTTATGTTTTAAATGAAGATTTATTTTAAGTTTCAAACTGTTTTATAGAAGTTAGATAAACAACGAACCGTTATAGTTTGACTAAAAGTTTAATAAACATAGAGAACCTGGATATTTTTACTTCCAACCTTAGCTTACCCGTTTTGGGCTGGTCTCCCCTACAAGTATTTGTAGAGGCTTCGATGTATCTACGAGTAGGTAGGTACCTAGGTTTGTAATGCCTTCTTTAGACTGCGCCTACGCATTTTATGAATTAGGTCTTAGGGCGATGATTGTGAATTAAACTTTTTTAGCACCTTTTTTCTCCGGAATCTTTATGGATAGAAATACAGAAAAAAAGGAAGTATTATTAATCTACATATTGTAGGTAATATAGCTTAATCTATTCGGCTTCAATTCTCGGCTCAATTTTGAAAAATAATTTGAAATATCAGAAATAAATCGAGCAACACCTAACCTAAAAAATCAATTGTCATTTGCCACCGCTCTTACATTCTACGTTTCTCAAGAAACCGAAACTTAAGTTTAATCATAGTCACTGCTACATTTCACCGACATTTAAAACTACTATGTGGGTCCAGTAACGGATCTAAACTACCTTTGAATTTTCTATTTTTATTAAGTTGCTTTATTAAGGTAATTTAGGAATCATAATGAAACAATTTTAAGTGTAGTCGTGTGGTGCCTATTTAGATTTTGCAGTTGAAAGGTTAGATTAACTCATTTTTAGTATCTGTTTTTCTAACGTGCTATTACTATTTTTGTAATGCTTGGTTTTCTGATGTATTTTTAGAAGCATACCTTTTCAAAATGAGAGAATTCTGCGTCTAAATATTATATATCTAAATATTATCAAGAGCGTCACAAATAAATTTTAAAAATTCTTACCGATGCTAGAGTGAATTTTCAGGATGAAAATAGGCTACATTTTATGAGGGTACCTCGCAGACGAAGTCGCAAACGGAAGCTATCTATTTTTTTAATGATTTTTAATCAGTTTGTGGACTTTACCACCACATTATTTGCAGTGAACTATAGTCAATAGTCAATAATCATTTATTCAGTCAAATCACAGGGATCATTTTGAATCGTCATGTCGACTCTTGTCTTCAAATTCAAATTCAAATTCAGTTTATTAAACTCAGAATAACATAACAGATAATAATTATCCAATGCGTTATATAGGAACAGATAAAATATAACATATACTAACATTTAGACATACTAGTAGGTAATTATTTAAAATAAACTTAACATAAAAAATTATACAAAACATTATATAAAACAAAAACAAAAATACAAACTTTAGCATTACTAACCCTAAAAATAACAAAAATATTCACAAATAAAAACAAAAAGTCTTGTGCAGCTGCACCATAGAACTCCTGAAATGTATAGAAACAATTACTTATTAATCATCTATTCTCTGAGACTAGCCTCATAGCTCAGTTGGTACTAGCTCTGCCTTCTGCGCTGTAGGTTATGGGTTCGATCCCCACCCAGGACAAACATTTGTGTGAACGCAGATGTTTGTTCTGTGTCTGGGTTTTATTCTGTATTCTATGTATGTATTTACAATAAAAAATACCTACGTATAATTAATCTATCAACTAACTGGTTACATAACCATACCCATAGTAGGTACAAACTTTGCTTAGTTTGGGGCTAAATGGCGTTATGTGAACTGTTCACCAATATTTACTAGTATGATTATTCAATCCCTAATCACCTTGATGGAATTCATGGTTCTAGGAGAAACAAATAGTTTACGCAACGCGAGTTACCGAGAAACCGCGCAGATTTGATTACACACGATAATTCGATCGATTAGTCGCGCGCGCACACACGTGGAGCCAATATCGCTTTCCAATGCCGGCTGAACATTTAATACAAGATCGATACTATGGAGTTCTATTTTTATAAGTTCTATTTTACCCGACTGCGAAGAAGGAGGGTAATGTGTTTGGGGTGTACTTGTTTGCGAGTTCCTTTGGCGGTCGCTGAAGCCCCAACAGCTGAACGGGTTTTGACAAATGAGATATCGTTGGAATCATCTGGATGACTAAAATAAAATAAATAATAAATCGTATACCATCAAAAAATCACGGTACTTAGTAAGAAGATATTTTCAACGAATTTCAGTTGATTTTTGAAATAAATACTAGGTAAGTAGGTACTTATTCATTATCTATACTTCTATACTTAATATGTATTTCTGTATTTTTGTTTGTAACGAATAAACTCAAAAACTACTGGTCCGATTTCAAAAATTCTTCCACCGTTAGAATGCTACGTTATCCCTGATCCCTGAGTAACATAGGCTATATTTTATGTAGGTACCTCACGAGCAAAGCCGCGAACAGAAGCTAGTTATACCTATAAAAAACACAAAATACGTATAACTGTTAGGAGAGTACATTGTACAAAATGTTTTGTATGTGGTGTGTTATAAAATAACAGCTCCCTTCTTGCACTACAAAAGTAAAATTACCGAAATTTTGTACCTATATTTTAGTGACCATCTTGATTTTCAATGGATTTATCCATAGTTCTAAAGTTATGCCTAGAATAGTCTATGATATTTTGTGTTTTCTACTGCTGTTTCCATGTGCCAGAGTGAATTACGAAGTAGCAGGTATGTAAATAATAATTTCTTCGTCGCGTGTGTGTCACGTGTGCGTCCCGCTGACACCGGCAAGGTCACGTAAGTGTACGGTATAATTTCATTGTTTACGACTTGGCAATTGTCATCATTGGCAGGTAATGACTTAAATCGGCCCGTGATGACTGGCATGCAGTTATAATGACTTGAATTGGCTTTGAAGAATAATTCTGTCCTGTCTTAAAACCTTCTCCTTACAAAACAAACACAAGAAAAAAAGAATTAGCGAAATTGGTCCAGCCGTTCACGCGTGATGCCGTGACTAAGGGAAATAGGATTCATTTTTATACATATATACGAAAGAAGAAGAAAGATTTATATATCTAAACTCCTCAAAATTTTAGTTGACATTTAAACTATTGGATTGACTAGAAATAAAAAGTTGTGTTAATATTATAATACCCACCAAAGAGGCAAAAATTTACCTCATATTAATTTATTCCTTATAGGTAAGTACTATTAATTTACTATTTTTAAAACTCTTCATATTTTTTTAATCATACCGTAATCAATCTGAATCAAAATTTTGATTGCAAGATAAAGTATTTGAGAGTATTGCGTGAAAACTCGGGCCGGGGCCGGTTGCACCGATCCATTAGATTAAAAGATAATCGTGCGGTTAACCCCTGGTTAATTCCCGGGGTCAGTTTATGTAGGTTGAGTTGAATGTCTTGTAAATCTTTGACAAGTACCACTCATTCATTGCTGCATTTTGAAGTATTTACAGTGACAAGCTATTTCCTAATCAATCATTGTTTGCTAAAGATTATTTTCTATTGTTAGAAACTTGACGTCAACAGAAACGCAGACTGACGTCATGCAACTTTGTACGACTAAATAAGCCACATCAAAAGCTCATTGTTTGGTAGAACTACCTCTACCTTTCATGAGCCTAAACTTACTCAGCATTTAATAATGGTTTCTCTCTGACTACTATTTTTTTTGTATGGGCCTTACCACAAACCGTCATGTTTCAGAAACTTTAAATTTGAAGCTTGAAGTATTAGGTACTACTTCAATTAAATTTTTATAGGTCATAGTACGAAATATTAAAGTTTATATTATTACCTACGTTGATATTCCATAAGAGGTTGTGTTAAGATCCCTGACTTTTATTTATACTTTATTGTACACGGATTATAATGTTTAATTAAATATGTGTGACAAAAGGAAGTCTTAATGCCTAGGAGGCATTTTCTACTAGCCAACCTTGTCTGGTAGTACTACCTTAGAAAAGGACTCAAACGGTATCAACTACCTACGTTACATTTGACACCATTAGGTATTTCCGATGATCCTAATACAGTATCTACTTACTACAATCAGATCAGGGGTCTTGCTCGCAAAAACGATAAACGATGTATCGGGACAATTATCTGGCTAAAGCTGCTCCTAAATTACATCGTTTATATTATTATCGAGCATACGACACGAACTTCGACATCGATGTATCGCACGAACATTTTTGCGAGTAGGGAACGGACGCATATATTGAAGCACTATCGTATCGATGCTAATTATCGTTGTCGGTTTTGCGAGTAGAAGCCCAGAAGCATGTGAGACGTAACGATTATGTGACAGCTCGTCTGTTTTCGGTTAACAAGTGACGGCATAGTGCCACCGACCGGTTTCTACTCAGTTAACTCGCACACTGACTGGGCCGGCACACGCGACGCGCGCCTCCTTGCACGCGCTCAGTATATTTCACGCGCGAAATAGTTAACCGAACTTTTTACTATAAAACCTCTTTGATAACTCGATATAAAAAAAAATAGTGGTAGTGTTGTGGAAAATATTTTTGACTGTGATTTTTCGCAGTGGTTTGTAAATTCATCGTCAAATGGTATGAGTTTTATGATTTATTTAAACAACTGGATAATTAAGTGACGCATAGTTTTAATTTTTGCGTATAAATACTACTTTAAGTACCGACTTTACTATTATTTGATAAGTAGGTGATGCAGGTAATAATTAAGACGTCATTACGACCAATTTTCTCATACATCTTTATACTTTTTATGATAATTTTATTGAACGATTATTTAAGATTTATCATTTACTAAAGCTAGAAATTTGAAAGTTTGTATGTAGGCATTGAATTCTATTTGACTATGTAAAATACCTATTATGGTATTGTTACGCATTCTTTACTATTCTTGTTAAGTTTTTAGTTGTATAATGAACACGTTTGATGAATTTATCTTAGCGACATGACTTATCATTAAATTGAACGTAACAAGATAAATAAAATTAAACATACTTAGGTACCGAATACAGTATAAATGTTTCACACGATTACACTCACTATTATATTATAATACAAAATGTTACTAGGATAACCTTTTGATTCTATGCAAATTTCTAGTTCTAGGGTACCTAAGGTCCAATTTCACCAAACTTTTGGACATTTGGAAACAAAACATTAAGTACCTGATTGAGCTTCAAAATTAACAAGTATCTCTATCTATTTTACGTCATTTCATTTTACGGAAGATAATCCTTTGTCAGGACATAGTGGTACACAAAACATATACTGTTATGCTACTGACTAACATATGCTGTTAGTCTCATTAACATGGTGAAACTAGCCCTAAATATGCCGGTTTCAACAGCCGGTTGCGTTAACCGTAGGTATAAGTTGGTGAATGTCGATGAAAAATCCTTATTATCAAAACAGGCAATTCCTTATGAGGTAAATTATCGAAATGTAGAGCAAACCTCAAAATGCTTTTAAATTGACGCAACTTTTAGTGCATTTTGATTACGATTTGGGAAGTATTTCCGTTACTGTTGTAACTTGATGTTGCATCGTAATATGTAATAAATATCATCATGTATCATGATCCAAAACTATCAAAACCATGGTACCACAGCACCAGCAGATAAAATATTTGGAAAACATGCAAAAAATTCTCCCGCCGCGGGAATCGCACCCGCAGTCTGAGTAAATATGCCTCAGCCTCATAATTTTATAAAAGTTGTTATTTTACAAAAAATCCAATTATAAATATCTGCGCTGGTAACCTCAGTGTGACTTTATCAGCTATACACTATCTAAGGCTATGTTTACACTGATGTCACGTGATTGACCTTGAGACTGTATACCTTGGGATTGGTAGATACGCGTTATTACATGAGATTTTCTTCCACTATGCTGATTCGTGGATGGCTCTATGGAAGACAACCTTAAAAATACGTCATATAAAACCTACATGTAATTAAATTATTAAAAAAAACCTGAAAATCATTGCTAAAAAAACTCGGTCAAGTAACCTTTCAAACAAAATAAAAACTTAATCAAAATCGGTTCATTCGTTTAGGAGCTAGGATACTGCAGACAAACACAGAATGACTGATACACAACTTTGCGTCAGGGTTTAAAAAGGGGTTAGTAAAGTATGAATAAATGGGTAATAAAAGAGTGAATACGAAATATTGCTGATAAAAGAGAGTGGAAAATTAACATGTTGCTGACCCCACATGAAGTGGGATAAGGAAGATAATAATGATAATGACGATTATAATGATAATGATGATAATACTAGCTTTTTATTAAGCTTGAGGTTACAACAAACTTATTACTTTGTTTATAAAAACTTGAATTGTAAACGAAAAGGTAACTGAAGATCTTTGACGTCAATGAGGTAAATTGGTGAGACATCTTACATGCTAATGCAGAGTTCAATACCTATCATCTTTGTTTGTTAGGTTTTTGTCCATTATTCGCGATGTGAACCAACCAGTTTATGAGCAAAAACCCAAGTTACGAGATGAATAGTCTTTTTTTACATACAGCAAATAACAAATTAACTACTTATAATTTAACTCTGTCGCTGGAAGAACTGGTTCCGTAAGTCCAAAGTACAAGGTTTTATCACTTGTCTACCTGCTCTTTAATTTTTCATAATAATCCAATTTTCTTGGATTGTACGTAAATTAGTTTTTAAACACAGTTGACTGTCATTTTCATGCTTCCGTGCTTTGGAGGACTTGCAGTGATTAGTCAAACCTTGACGTGGGACCAAAACGCCAATACCTAGAGCTAATTCAAAATTAACCTTTTGCTTACGAGTGTTCTTATAATACTAGCTGTATCCTGCCACGCTTCGTGGTTGCTGATACGCAGTTGACCGTTAAAATGCTGTTTTCTCGCGGTTGCGGGCGGGTATGCCACAGATGCAAAAATAAATAAAAACAATCTTTGAAGCGGGTTGTATATCGCGTCAAAATTTGAGCTCAATCGGTGCAGACTTTTTGAGTTTTTGAAACGTACACAAACCATGGATGACATGGTGACATTCTTTCGTGAATGTGTCCGAAAAATGCCCTCTTTCTCCATAAGTCCCTTGAAAATCTGTTAAATTGTCACGTGTGTTTGTTACGGTACAGAAACAATGTCAAAACAGTTGATCACCAGTGTGGACGCGTTTTAACATTTTTTTATTGATTACTGTAGTTTCTAGGTAATCTATTAACCTTTGACAGCCACGCCAAAACCACAAAACAATTTTAAGAAATGTTGATTAAAAATACACAGGCGTAGGTAATCATTTTTAAACATTTTTGTACGTATTTGTAGATTTTTGTTGTCACACAGTTCGCTAGCGTTTGTCTTTTAGTGACTTGGCGATCAAAGGGTTAAAGAATTTAAAAGGTTTCCTCATTGGACAGATATGGGAAAACTGAGGTTACTCTAATGAATATAGAGTCTGAAGAGATAGAGAGTCTTAATGTAGCCATGTCTTAATGTGGTACATAATTGAATGTTGCCATGATTATAAAAGTGCAGTCACATTTATCTAATCACAGTTGCGTGCGAGTTCCCACGCGGTGCTTCAGAATTAACTCTAGTTTTGCAGATAATAACTTAATCACTGAAAGAAAATATATGTAGAGTAGAATTTAATTAAAGTTTTAGATCAAAAAAAGCTGGAGGAAGTCGACTCTATGTAAATAGTTCTTAATGTTTTATCTTCTAAATGACCGGCCCTAACAGCTCAGTTGGTAGTAGTTCTGCCTTTTGCGCTGTAGGTTGTGAGTTCGATCCCCACCCAGGACAAACATTTGTGTGATGAACGCAGATGTTTGTTCATTATCTGGGTGTTACTTATTTACAAAAAAAGTATATTAGTAATCTATCAGCTATCTGGTTCCAAGTATAGTATAAGCTTTGCTTAGTTTGGGCCAATATTTATTGTACGTGTGTTTGTCACCTTAGTCTTAAACGGCTGGACCGATTCGGATGAAATTTTGTGTGTGTATTTCAATGGGTTTCTGGATGGTTTGAATATAAAATTGGACCCGGTAGGTAGCGCTGCTCTCGGGCAGGACGCGGGGGTCCGCTAGTAATCTTAAATACCTTTAAACGAGCAATTCTTGTATATAATAGGTATAATCTGATACTCGGAAACGGCTCCAACGATTTTCATGAAATTTAGTATGCAGGGTTTCGGGGGCGATAAATTGATCTAGCTAAGTTTCATTTTTAAAAAACGCTTTTACCAAAAAAAAACCGAGCAATAGGTAGGTACCTACTATAGCACCAGGTACTACGAGTATATACTTATGTTCATAGCTCATTCAATATACAAAACAGGTACCTACCTAATCATAGAAGGATCAGATTGTAGCGAACAGACACACCATCAGTTTACGATGTCAGTAGACATTCGTGTTCACTAAGTAGTTTTTGTGCAATGACTTTGATTGCTATGGCGTGATCAGCTATAAGTAATAACTACGCTATTTACTTGTAAATCTCTGGATTATGCAAGCTAGAGAAAAGCCAAGGTCGCATACCACTAATGCTTGGTAGGTACTGCAAATACACTGTGACAAGTTTTTAGGGTTTTGGGAAAAACCGAGATAATAATATAAACTGGGTTTTCAATCACTGTATTTTTGTTCGATTAATTAAATACTTTCCTATAAAACTGGGTTTTTTTTTTATCTTCATTGATAAACAAGTAGATACCTACTCTATTCACTATGCGTGTATGAGGCAAAAGAAACCATGGATTGAATGAAATAAATATGCACTCAAATTAATGTGCGGTAATAGATATAAAAGGTAGGTACTTTTTTCTGATAATTAGACTCTATTCAAAGATGCGAGTTCAAAAAAAATATTACTCGTCGATTTGAGAACCTCTTTCGTAAAGATTATGTGGTCAAAAAACGTATTTGAAAAAAAGTATTACGCGTCGTAAACCTCTTTCGTTTTTTATTTTCGTCGGTTGAAAATCTACAAGCGAAACGTTAAGAAAGTCGATGAAATTCCTAGGTAAGACAAGCAATCTACACACGTCGGACGTGAGCGAAAAACGACAGGGATGACCAAAAAATAGTGCCAGTATAGGCCAGTATAGTATATTCATAGGACCACTAGGACCACATACGTATAGAAATATTTTTCAAGGCTGTGCATATCACATTGTTTCGCTCATTTATCTCGTATATCTTTTGTTGTTAATCATTTTGTTTATTAGTCCGCTCCCTAATAATAAGTATGTTCCGGTCTCAAAACGGCCCTAACGGAAGACCAGCGCTGGTTGTTTACATCCAGCATACGCTGAGCTAGGGTCCGTTATGCAACATCTTTTATGTATTTGTTTTTATTTTTTTTCTGTTTTTAACTTCTTGTGTGTTGCAAATAAACATTTTTCTTTCTTTCTTTCTTTCTTATCACATGAAGACAACGTGGAGCGCATTTTATTAACTTTCTCATAGTTCCGCTGTGAGATAGAGTGCGCGAATCGAGAGTTAGCAACTATAATTGTGTTAGTCTAGTAGCGTGCTTGATAACAATGACTTTTATTGAAACAGATCATCATCGGATTAAAGCTGTCATGCTGCGGCTAAATAAGAATTATGTTTTTGTAAGAATTATTATTATTATTATTATTAAGAGCCTGTAGTGTCCCACTGCAGGGCAAAGGCCTCCCTTCCTTCTCTCCAATCATCACGACTTTGGGCTACCGTGGACCAATCCTTTAAGTAGGCATCAATTTCGTCCCTCCACCTCCGCCTTATTTTTGTAAGAATAGGTTTGTTAATTTGCTAACTAATTAATTGTTATAAGAATAGATCTACACAAATGTACACTTATCCCTACCAGTAGGGATAGCTGAATAGAGATAAGAAATTTTCTGTGCGCCTATCCTTACCGGTAGAAATAGACCTACACAAACGTGCACTTATCCCTACCAGTAGGGACAGCTTGGTAGGGATAAGTGTACCAGCCGAAATAATCGGTTAGTTACTAAGTAAATCAATCTAAAAAAACATTTTTTTTTCAAATTAATTTTCATCACTGGTTTGTAAAATCTAAAATCAGTAGACGCTTTGCTAGAGTGTGCTAAACGTTCTCAATGATCCTTTTAGATTTTTCTCAAACACATCACATTTTCATCTGACAAAAAAAAACAAAGGAATCGACGCATACATTTTTGTTTGATTTTTTTACCTACAATATACCTACCTCGACGTTGGCATTGGTCCCATTTCAATTCTAAAAAAAACCTAGAAAATATTATCTAAAAACTAGTATATTTAGTATGTATTTTTTATACTTACAAAATGTAATATTATAATTACCTAAAATGGTATCAATATGCGCGATTGCATTATGCGATAAAAATCTAATGATGTAACCTCAGCGGCCGCTCACCGGGTCACAGAGTCACACACTTCCTCCCCAAACAGCCTTGGATCAAGTCTGGGCGGATTTTTGCATATTAACTAGTTACTATTATCATTATCATCATCATAATCTGCTTGAAGTTTAAGATACTACGAAAAATAACGAAACTAATTCTAAAATGCAATGTTCGAAAAACAAGAACAGATAATAATCAATTTCACAGGTTAAAAATAAATAAGCAATGTCTATTGAGTCGATTAAATGAACCACGCAAATATTCTCACAAAAACTCATTTCGTAATTTAAAAAAATAAATACACACATGGTTTAACCGGCTATCTTGCACATTACGCTTACGACACCGCTCTAACAGATAAGTTGTATTAAATACATATTACGCATTGCAAAAGTGCTGGCTCTCATCAGTTGCAAAACCACTCATCAGTCACACTTCATAGATTAAATTAAGCGAGTGCCAGATAACAAGTGAACCTATTAACATTATTTTTAAACGTTTGCTTGCTCTTATTCTAAATTTTAATCTTGAATTTATTCAAATTAAAACTGCGTTCATGGAGTTTTTATATAACTTAAGTATAAAATGACCGTTATAATATAGGTTTCTGGTTTTGAAATAGAAAGTGTTATATTTGGCAATTCATGGTAGATAATATTATATTACGTACATCAAAATTGTATCTAATAATGCAAGGTAATTTTTAAAAGAATTTTCTAATTTCTACACAACACTGATAATATAACAACAGTTGGTTAGGTATGTATGTGTTATAAACATTTGTGTGCTATGAATACATACTTTGTTGTTTGTTGATTTCATAAAGCCTCTTAAATGACACAAAGCCCCGCTTACGCACTGTTGATATTTTATATAAAATTTTCCTACTCAGATACAAGTTTCACCTCGAGTCAAAGACCCGAGAAAAACTGGAATAGATTTATGTTCTTTTAAGGAATCAATAGGTACTAATAACGCCATCAACTATTCAGCGAAAGTGAAAATCTATAAAACTTAGTAGTGGATTATCCACAAGACGTGTTAAACAGATAGCCATATCCTGCAGTGTAGGATATGGTGGGTTTTCACGTACCTATGTCGCTTAGCATAAAATGTAACAGCGGATAAATATAGGTAGCTTAGCTAAGAACATAGTGATATTACATAAAAAAAAGAAGAAAAAATACAAAAATGCTTACGACTGTAATCCCCAGGCTCAGTAGATATCTCCACAGACCTCTTATGACTTACGATCTTTGAGGTTATCTAAAGAGGGCAGAGGAGTCAGAGGCACGTCCGAGCATGACATTTGGCACTTGCCCACATTTTGCACAGTAGTTATAACAAGAGTAGGTATAATGCAAACTAATAAACAATGATGTGTAAAACGAATTAGCATTTGGGTATGAGCTTGCAGAAGTGAACTATGGTGACGGGGTTTTCAGGCTGCCCGAAGATAACTGTCGTGGCCTAGTTTTTGTTACAAAATTTTATAAAAAACTACGTAGAAAGATATAAATGAAGTAATAGTTAAACCAGATTTGAATGAAGTCGCGGGTATTAGGCTGTCTATATCTTCTATCTATAATTACATTATAATAAAATCGTTTAACTTTGCGTTTGTGCCCGCTAATCTCTGCAACGGCAAAACCAAATCGAATGCAGCTTCCACTAATGTATGGAGATAAGCTTGGATTAAAACTTAGGCTTTGTTTCATCAAAATAGGTTGACAAATAAAAGAAACCTTATCCATTCGTACAGCCCCAGTCACAGAGTATTAAAAAGTAATCTAACGCGTAGCGAGTATCAGCTATTTATAAATAAAATAAGATGATTTAAGACCAACAAAGGTGCAGACGTAATGCAAACATTTGATGAAAGTGGTCAGACTACGCACTTGACGGTCCATGAGGAAACTCACACATCAGAAAGTGCTTTGTGAGAACTAGGTACGTAATGAAATGACCCGAGGTTACATTGGAAATGCACTAAGCTTTGAGAGCGAAAGTTCGTCAGGTATGAAAATATATGCTAGGTAGTAGGCTCAATTTACACCGCCGCGGAATGGAATGGCGATTCCATGGAATTCCATGGAATGACGATTCCATGAACTTTATATCAGTTGTAGGTATAACATACAAACTAAATACCTACAAGTCAAAAAATGTCACGCATCTTCTGGAAAATCCTCGCGCATTCTCGAGAATTCCCCTACCTACTGTCGGTGCCTTCTCGCTTATCGAAATCCTAACTTAAAATATGTTTAAAAACTTTACTGGAACATTGGGCAAATTACTCATCATTTGCACTGTTATCGCCATTTACCTTAAGCACCGTCCTTGCACGTGCCACAGATATTTTTCCTAGAAACAACGATGTAAGGCCTACTTGGCTTATCATAACTTGCACCTATTCGAGCTTCGATATTCCGTGATACAGTAATTTTAACACAATACATGTATCCTTATTACTGAGCCTCGTGAAACTTGTATGAACATCTCAATTTGTATAGAGTCCAAATTGTTCGTCAAAAAGCGATTTGTCTTCCTCAGTACACAGCTCATCGTGATTTCATTGAATAAGTAGGTACCTACCTACTTACCCAGAGAATATAAAATTTAAAAAAATTAGATATTTTGATACTGAAATCATTTCGTATCAATTGATATTTTCTGGGCTCACAGTTGTTCACACATAATATTTACCACGGCAAATGACTCACACACGATATACGAGTAATAAAACGCTGTTTATTTAGATAATAACACTGAATTGGAATGTATAAAATCATAATTTGTGAAATCATTGTATGTATTTAGTAGACTCAAAAGATGAGACTATAATAATATTGATTACCTATAGCAATGTAATTTATAGAAACTGTAAAGTTGTGTTTAAAGAAAATAACCTTCGTTCTGGTGAACGTGTTTCGATTTTTAATAAATCTCAATTATCAAGGTTCTCTTCTTCGGACATGAATATAAATTGTCGAATTTTGATCAGTAGTATTCGCTATGAAATGTTAATTTTGCAAGCGGTTTAAAGGTCGTAAGAGCAGATAGTCGGCTACATACTACATCAAAGTTATTAGCTAATCACAATCGCAATTTTAAATTTGGCGCTTCGGTAGGTAATGTTTGCGTTTTCGTGTCAAGAAAACTGAAATTTATTTCATAATCCATCATAAACTTCACAAAAACAACATAAAATATAATGTGCATAATCAAAGCAAAGAGCATCGAGCAGGGTAACAAAAAGAACACACAAAAGAAGATCAAATCACGCATAATGAGCTCATTTTCCAAAAGAATAACTCTCGTAAATACCTACTATTTTGTACATTCGATATTAATAAATTATCTTATGAAGGAGAACGGGTAAAGGTAACCTTTGGAAAAACTGCAATCTCGATTTCAATATGTATAGGTAATATTTACATACTTAGGTATGTACCTATAACATCGCTAACAACAAAATACCAACTGACTATAAACGCGTAGCTTACTGGTCCTGAGGACTCTAAAGAACTGAAATTCGAAGAGTATTTCCTTTAGTTTTCAACCCTATATTCCAATTTCATGGAGCTCTAGCAAGGATCCTACTAATGTGTGGATGTATGGATGTCTGTTTGTTACTTGTTTACGCTGAAACGACTGTACGGATTTGGATGCAATGTGGCACAGATATAGGTTAGGTATAGTCTGGAATAGCACATAGGCTACTTTTTATCCCGGAAAAATGTACCGTTCCAACGGGATAGATTTGTTTTAGTTTTTCAAGGTTTTTCACGCGGGCGAAGCCGTGGCCGGAAACTAGTTTAAATTATTTTCAAAAAAAAAAACGTATGCGTTGAACTGGCAAATTATAAAATCCGATATTAATAAAATCCTGTCAGACTTCCTGTTTATTACCAGAGACAATTAAAAAGAGCTTTTCTAGCATTTAGAGAGCTAATCAAGTTAATTGGTATACATTTATTTATTTATGCGTTCTATTGAATTAAGTAGGTATATTTGGTTATACATTTTGGGGTTATTTTCCTGATTTTTGTAGCCAGTGGTAGGTACCTACCTATTATCTCACATGAGCCACTCGTGATTAATGGTGAATTATGTATCTACCTGTGTTCTTGTGGTCTTGTGGTCACGTAGGTATTACCAGCCTACTTATGAATAGGACTTAACATTGAAATGATGGCCCTTAGACTCAATACCTATCTATAAAAACAATGATGTCACTGCCAACTGGATGTACCTACCTACCTGCGTGCGATCTCGGTAAACCATTACCTATATCCGTATTTATAAATAAGTGTTTCCTTTATGTATAATGATGGATAAATACTTTAGTTTTTACGCATCTTATAATAAAGGTAGTCGAAGATAACGATTCGTGATTGTGTAGGTAGGTTACGAGGAACACGCCGAGCCAGTAAAACAAACACTTGCAGTTGTTGCTTCCATTTTTCAAATTGTCAATGAAATGAAAACGTGAATTTTTTCTACTATTTACAAACAAAAGTTACAACGACTAAACAGTTCATTTAGGTGTTTGTTTTTAAACACAATCAATGGCGGATTGCGTAACTGCAACAAAAGGAAACGACCAATAAACTATACATATTGATATTTACTTAAAACCTTTCTAGCAAAGTTTTATGTCAAAACTGATATGACAGTCGTGAAGATATGACAAGAGTAGTAGTAGCAGTACACTAGTAGCCTGAAAAAACATAGTTTTAAAAAGCCTGGGCACATTAGCACCAAAACTAACCCACTAGCTAGATAAATAAGATTCCTGAATTGTACGAAATGATAACCTACTAAATAAGATCCTTATATTGTACAAACATAGAGCAGTAAATGAATATGAATATCTTTCGTTTAGCTCCCGTAACTTATAACATGACATAGGTTTTTATTCAAAGTTCCAAGTATTTTTTAGGCACGCAGGTGATTCAGACAAATTGCACCTCACACGTTGTCACTGCGACAGTTTGAGAACTAACTTTCTACTAGACTTTTGTTTTTTTAGTCTTGCAATTACCATTCAAGTTTAGTGTTTCCTGGGTTTATTAAAAATTCGAAGATAAAGCATCTAGGTACGAACGAAATATCTTCAGATCGATTTGTGGTTTTTCAATACCAATCTGGCTAACTAGTACTTACGCTTGCATTAGTAATATTCCAAGATCTGTAGCCAATATGATAGGCTATTCTTTATCCAGATCCTAAGTTATTGGTACCTACAAGCGATTTAGCTCAGAAGAAAGATAGAGAAGTATCTACTTAATATATTTAACTCATACCAATTGACATCACAAATTTACTTACCCTTTGGTTAATTTCGTAGATAAAGATAAGATAATATGCGTAATGAGGTGACAGTGTGCATGCCATAGCGCTAACGATACAAACTATGGACTGAAAGTGATGCGGTTTTAGTGTTGTGATAACCATCATGTGGGAATACCTGGCGATTTTACTCATCGGCTTTTGGCTGGGCGTGGCTATATTCCTCTACATCTCATGCTACTGGCTAGATGAGATTTTGGGTAAGTTTGCTCTGATTTTCGAACGAAAAAATATGCTAGTAAGAATAAGAGAACATGATCACGACTGTACTCCCCAGGGCTCGGTACATATCTCCTCAGACCTCTAGTGACGTAGATCTTTGAGGATATCTAAAGAGGGTAGTCAGAGGCACGTCCGAACATGACATGCCCACATTTTACACAGTAGTTAGTATTCGATACGTGACAGGTGACGGCCCATCGCCGCTTATAAGAATACTAACGTATGACACACACCTTCGACTTTTTGGTTTTAGGGTATGCCGGTTTCCTCGCGATGTTTTCCTTCACCGTTTAAGAGCACTGGCAGAATAAGAGAATTATAGCATTATTGGTTCAGTTCGTAGTTCTGCCGTCTGCGCTGTAGGTTGAGGGTTTGAACCCCAGGACAAACATGGATATTCTTTATACCTATACAGAAACATTTATAACAATAGTTTATAGCTAGATGGCGCTGTGTGAAATGTTCAAATCTAGTGGTAACTCCGATCAATTAATCAATAGGATTTTTCTCTAAGGCAGAGACGACAAAGTCGCATTTTGTTTGGCCAAATCACAACGTAATGTCACTTTGTATTTTCTGTAGAAAAAAACGCTGTTGACGCAGGAATAAAACACAATCACATCGCGTAAACAGTAACATACAGCCTTTATAACTATTTGTCTCAAAAACCTCGACAATACTAAAATGGAGACTTCAAAGGACACCCAGTCGCCGTTATTGAGCAGTTAAACATTAACACGGTTTTATGAAAATAGCTTGCTGGATGTGGGCCGTTAAAAACAAATTAACAGCTGATTGATTTTATATGTTTGTAGGTCACTGAACTAAGGCTAAAATTATAATAAAATGAATTGTATTGTAACAAACACGATTGTAATTTCCGCGCGTACAGAGTGCATAGGGCTTCCATGCAATACATTCATAGCAGAAAATCCTACTAATATTATATACGCGAAAGTTTGTATGGATGGATGTATGTTTGTTACTCTTTCACGCTGAAACGGCTGAACAGATCTGGATGAAATTTGGCACAGATATAGATTATGGTCTGGAATAACACATAGGCTACTTTTTATCCCGGAAAAATGTACGGTTCCCGCGGGGTAGATTTGTTTTTGTTTTTCAAGGTACCACGCGGGCGAAGCCGTGGGCGGAAGCTAGTGATATTATAAAGTGATTAAAAGGCAGGTGTTGTGTTGACATTTTGCCGAGCTCTGGATGCAAGCATACTAAGTGTTTGCACAAAACGTAACTATACAATTTCTGATACGAACAAGGTGTTTATCCAAATTGTAGCGTAAGGAATAGTCCACAGTGAAACACTTGGATAATACGTGAGGTGAGGTGGATGGATGTTAGATTGGACAGACTTGATGAGAAATAAACAAAGAAGAATATGATTATTTATAATTATTTGCTCATTTATACCTAAAGTATTGTGTTTACAAGATAGCGATGGATGAGTTCAAAAGTCAAATAATCACGAACATAGTAAATGATGGTAATTTATTATTGTTTAAGTTGAAATAACCTGTGTTTTAATCGGTCAATTATTTCACAAGTAGGTATACGAGTATTACGCGAAGATACCTGTGGCTTTACCACAAGCTTTTCGGGTAATATCAAAGTAATATATTTAGGTAATAACCTTGATATCTCGTCTACTATAAACTTAAAAAATTGTATTGAGTGTTACTTCAAGCTTAAAATGTGACGTTTGAAACATAATAGTTTGTAAGAGCTTGCGGTTTGGCCCCGATCAAGTTATTTTATGACCTTGACTTATTCTGCGAAAAGGAGCATTAGATTCAGTATCTTTTAAAATAATTCAAAAATATCTGGTCTGTTACTTCTGCCTATAAAATGGCAAGACGTTGAACTAACCAAACCTCAGTAGGTACTCACCGCGTTACGGCTAGCAAACAATTTTGTTTGATTTGACGTGCCAACATGCATAGCATATTGCACAACGCTTTGAGATGTGTGTGACTGGATGGCTATCCTAGTTAAAGCATTTCCTTAAATTTTCTTGATCGGCTATGCAAGAAGGCATGGATCATACGAATTTATTTCCACCTTTTGGTATCCTAATTGCTCATTCTTAGACCAATTACATAAAAATAAAAAAATAAAAGTATACAAAGAGTATATAAATTGCAGGACGACCTTGATAACTTTGCTCGCTACTGTTTGGATAATAGACTTCACCTTAGTCTGTCTAAGTGCAAGTCCATCACCTTTACTAAAAAAATTAAGATCGTCAACTTCAACTATTCTCTCTGTGGCACATCACTAGAAAAGGTATCAATCATAAAAGACTTAGGTATAACCTTGGACTCGAAACTACATTTCGATATTCATATAAATCTTATTGTCAATAAATCCTTTAGGTTATATAACTTTGTGATGCGCACTAGTATACCTTTTAAGAAGACTGCTTCCTACCTACTTTTATATAAATCTTTAATTAGGTCTCAGTTAGAGTATGCTACTTCTGTATGGAACCCTCTATATGATAAATACCACATCCAGTTGGAAGGTGTTCAACGCAAATTCTTGCGATCAATGCATTATCGCTGTTTCCGTTCTAAGTCCTCCTACGACGCACTTCTGCATAAATACTCATTACCTACCCTTGAAATGAGAAGAATGCTCCTAGATCAAATGTTGTTATTTAATATCTGTCACCACAAATTTGACTGCACTAAACTCGTGAACCAAATATATATTCATGTACCCTTTCGCTCTTATCAACGAGAAGCTCGAAAACGTAACCTGTTTGCACCTACGCCTTGTAAAACGAATGCTGGTGAGCGCGCGCCTTTGCAGCGTATTATGAAATCATATAATGACCATTTCTCGACTGTTGAATTATTCTCAACCTCACCCGCGTCGTTCAAAAAACAGGTGCATGACCTAACTATGTTGAATCTTCAGCATGATTAGGTTATGTACCTGCCTATCTTCTTCTTGTACAAACTCATTATCTCTTTAAGCTAAGTAATTTTATGTATCTAGTCCGAGACTTGCTGTATAATACCTACATACGCTATTATTGTATTGTACTTCTTAGATATAAGCACTACATTACACTTACCCACTTAAAATGTTTGCCCTTTCAATTTGTTACTTACCTAATTTGTGGATAACGGGGCTGGTTACATTCTTAGAACCTAAGTATTTACTAGTTATACAATCCATAGTTAATATGTGAATGTAATTGTTTGTTGTCCTTAATAAATAAAAATAAAAAAAAATAAAAATAAAAAAAAAATAAAAAAGAGGCTCTATCTTTTTTCAAGCCGTCATCTAAGTATTTTAACTTGTCATTAAGTATAAAATATTATCTCATCGCTTTATCTCACTCGATTTAAAGTAGTAGGTAACTTATTATGATGAGCGATGACCTTTATATTTACTTACGTGCACCTACCTATTGAGTCTGAACTTTACTCACAAGCAGGACCCTTAGTGCCTAGGACACTTTTTTGGGTAGAGTTCGCTTCCCCCCACGCTACCAACTTCCCGACTAATCGGCTGTATCTACAGGAAAGATAATTATGGTCAGATCAATAGGTGCAGAGCTAACTAACCCGCGAGTTACCTCACCACGTTAATCTTCATCGTTTTTTCTATATTGTTATTCAAAATAACTTTGAGAAGATTAATAGTTTGCTATCTTAGTTACTTTTTATGCGAAGCAAATTAATTTTATACCTTAATATGCGTTAAACAAAACGATTAGTTCAACATCAAGTTGGTAGGTACCTCACACGTGACTTCTGCACAGTACCCACTCACATAGTTAGAGCGGTTACGCACTGCGTCTGATCCGAATCCGTTCCGAACCCGTGAAAATATGGTCCGGAGTAGTTGTAGAACTATTTCTATGGTAGCTTACGCACTACATCCGTTTTCCGTCATCTGATTTCTTTCCGTCATTCGTCATGACTTACTTTACTTATACCAAAAGGTCTCTTTGAGATAAGTTTAAAGAAATAAACATCATGACAATGCCATGTCAGTATATATATGAAAACTTGATGTATGTTCACAAAAACATTAATTTATTTAGGAAAAATAGTGATAATTATAATGTTAATACTAGACTTAAAAATAAACTCGCTGTACCCACGGTTAGGCTCACTAAAGTAAGTAAATCCTTTAAAGGGCAATGTGTACGCTTCTATAACAAGATCCCAAGTGACATGCTTGATTTATCAATTGGAAAATTCAAAAATGTAATTAAACAGAAACTGTCTAGAAAAGCTTACTATAAAATATCAGAGTACTTAGATGATAAAAAAGCTTGGGATGAATCAGCTCCAACTTTGCTAGGTACCTATTCCTTATAAAATTAACAAGGATCATACAAAAAAAGCGCTAGGGCCCAGCGAGTTTCTTGTCAGTTCTTCTCGCACTGGGGATAGGGCTGGAACTGGCACTTAGACTCACCTAGTATGTAAGACGTTTCAAAGTGATCCCTGTGATTCTATTGAAAATAAACATATTTTGATTTTGATTTTGGTGGCTCCTGAATTGCTTGGATTTGAGATCGGACTATTTCGTAAGCAATATCCGAATTCGGTCACTTTTCACGGTTTCGGTTCGGTTTCGGATCGGACGCAGTGCGTAGCCGCTCTTACTCAGATCTTACTATTGTAAGAAACCTACAAGTAATCAGATAGTAATCTACAAGTAATCTATCTTCAGATTTGCCACCACTCCGCAACGGGTCACAATCCAGCGCTTCAAGCCGTCCCTCCAGCGGCGCCAGTAACGCCCATGTTCACCTGAAGCGGCTGGTCACCAGGGTGGTGGAAGAGGCTGCAGCGCTGCCAGCGCTTGCGCGGTACGCGTCTGACCCTCACACTGCTACTGTCGAGTCCTCCACTTACGAGGATCTTCTGGCCAGCGCTATACTCAACAAGGTATGTTAAATTGATTAGTTTGTTCAAAAATCTGGATCATCTTGGATCTTTTTACTTTTGGCAAGTTTGACTGTACTTTATAGTGAGTCACGACGTGGTAGGAATTATCATCATAACAACGATAGACCTGCGTACGCGACACCATGTTGCACGACAAAACGGGAACCATCTACAATTGATACTACTGTATAGTTTTATTTTACGTACCTAGGTACCTACATAATAGTAAAAGTGATATGTTTCATTTTTTAACGTTGTGAGCATCATAACCTTATTGAAAGAAACCTTATAAACGTCATTAGTAGGCATTCATCCTTAACTAATTTATGGTTGTCACGTTATGAGTGCTTCCCCGTTCGACTCACAGTTAGCTATTTTTTCTCGTTCGACCCAAAACATTTACATTTTGTTCCCGTTTCTACACACACCTAGGTACTTGTTCTTTATCTCTAATGTTTAAACTCAAAATCCTATTTTCAATTTATAAAAAAAAACATCAATAAGTATCCACAACGAAGGCCCCTAACTTTATACTTACTTAAGTAGTTGAGTATTTTTTTTATATTATAACAACTGGACATAGTAGAGTAGGTATAAATAGGTATCAATATTATTTTTTATCCACGCAATCAAAACGGATCTTTGCCAAATCAGGTAATAAATATTATCATATCTATCTGTATTTTATTGGTAGTTTATTTCAATAAAAATTGATAGCTATGCCTACCTACTGTTATCACAAAAAGCATAAAAACCTAGCCACCTTTTACCTAAATATAGCATAGATAGGTATCATACTATGGGAGTTAATTTAAATTTAATTCTTAAAAAATTTAATCCTCTAGGTCTTAAGTACCTACTGCATTCCATAAGGGTTGAATTTTGGGAAACTTTCTTAGTACCTACGCCAAACAAGCGCCAAACGCCCTGTAAAGAACACACTGTCCTAGTTTCTACGACCAGCGGTTTACGTGTGTACGTCAACCTGTCACTACTTTACAATATCAATATGTACCTAGTATATAGATTTTATGGCATACCTAATGACACATCGGACATTATTAACGTGTTATTTATACGCAAATTTTGGCATTTCTAGCTGTAGAGAAATTACTTCGGACGCAAAGCGGATGTCCTACTCGGTTTATCGTCCCTTCTTCATTTCGTTAAACTATAACAAAAGATTTGCGATACCCTATCTGTTTAGTATCTGCAGATAACGTGAAGTTATCGCGATAACATAAAGCATCGAACGAAAGATAGTTTAAACTCAATCCTGCGCTTTAAAAGAAATGGTAAGCCATAAATAAAATATGATAATTAAAATTAATCATCAGGTAGGTACCTAGAATAGCTCAGAGCCGCGCTGGCCAGTTTGTGATGCGGTTCTGTTGTTGAAGTGCAGTGCAGTGAAAAAATTCACAATGTTGGGATACCTTTTTGCGTTATCTGTGTTCAGTTTGTATGTTATTGCGACAATTTTGGTTGTAAGTACAAATAGTTTTATAGAAGCAAGAATCAAATTTCCATCAAATTATTTTATATCGTTTCATTTTCAATACCCAGTGCTTGTTGTGAAAATATTAACCAGTGCGTTTTTACAATTTCAAATTATTTATTATGGCTTACCTACCTATCTGTCGAGTGCCTGCTGATATACCTAGTGGCTTAACTTTTCAATGTTAAAATTAATTATACCATTTATTATACAAATTTAGTTACTAAATCGTCATTAGGTATCTACAGGTATACTTACATTTTAGGTCCCCTGACATTTCAATGGTGGTCAGACCATAAATATCTTTGCCATCTAGTTTAAATTTCGCGTTTATCCTCCGCAGATGATTATATAAAGCTCTTCTTGATAAATTTGAAATTGTAATTAAAACTCATATCATCGTAACAGGTCACACACCACTAAATTTTTCAATTCGAATTATTTATGTGCTGTCAATTTTCTTATGCCTCAAAAGAAGTAACTAGAAATCTGATAAGAAATTTGGCAAATTTGAAGATTGCAGTCATGAGCATGATTGTTTTTTTTAAGTAGGTACGTACCTATTAGCACAATAAAAACAAGAATGTGACAGATCTAGAACAAGTCGTTATTTAGACAGCGTTAGAGCGTTTAAATCTTTTTTTGTGTAAATAACTGGAAATATAAAATGCACGCAACGTTTTCCGGCAAACATTCCGCTCACGTGAGTGAAAACTTAAACTAGTCTAGTCCAAACGTTAGTCATAACAGTAGGTATAAATCACAGTGAAAAGCCCATAAACAATTATACACATCGTAAAACGCGAGATAACCGAAGCTGGTTTGTTTACTTACGGCGAATGACAGAAAATAAAATGACAATGCACTTCGCGTTTTGCAAAATAACTCTCAAGCTATTTGTTTTTTCACATAACAATTATTATAATCATAAACAAGTTGGGAGATTTAAGAAACCGGGTGGACTTTTTTTTTAGCATAATTGATAAAAACCGCCCACCACAGCACATTTTTTGTGGGGTAATTTTTTAGCTCAAAGAATGCTTTCATGTACCTACTTTCCGTTAACTGTTTTTACCGTTTTGAGTTTTAGACAACCCTAAGTCAGACTGTCATGTCAACCAGCGCTCCTCACTCCGTTTCGCAGTGCGAAAGTGCGTTCGTGTGAAACAGACCTTTTTTCGAAATTCGCATTGTTTACCAAAACACTCTTATTGTTTAGTTATTAATGGTGAATGTTGCATGCAGAGAGTTTGAAAATGTACAATTTCTTTAGCGGCTTTGTGAACTACTTTCCCGATGGAAATCCGCCGCAGGTTTTTGTTTATTAGTTCAAGCGAGATGTGTTGCGTATTGCTAATTATGTAAAATATTTGTGTTGTTATGTAGGTAAGCACTTTTGATTCAGGATTTTTTACATTTTTGCAAATCATAAATTAACGGCTAATTGACTACCAAATATCCATCTCTTTCTGTCACCAAGAAGCCTACTATACTATTATAAAGCAGCAATCTTATAATGTACTAGGTATTTCAAACTCATTCTATTCCTCAACAACTAAGTTCTCAAGTTATTTATTTATAATTACTTTATTGTACACATTAACAATTATGTGTGACAAAAGGAGGGCTTAATACCTAGAGGACATTTTCTACCCCCTCTCTTGCAGACTTGACTCTCCGCTTGCAGAAACAATGACAAAAATACATTTTCATTTTTAACTACACTTTACACAGTTATAATTTCCTTTTCAGGTGATCGAAAGGTTCCAGAATGAGAACGGCTCTGGTGGTAGGAGCAGTGGGATCCACTCTGCCAGCGCCAGCCCCACGCCCTCGGAGCGCTCGTCTCCACGGTCCCTCGCCTCCAGGAACATAACGCATCACTCGAGAGATATCACGCCTCCTGTGAGTAGCTAACCTTATAACCAGAAATCTTGGTAGCAGCTTCCAAGTTGTGCAACTGTGTTGAATTGGTTTTTGAGCAAGAAATGGGGACCGTTAGGATAAGTCACCCGTCGTATTGAAGGTTGAAATTTAAAGCAATTACCTGTGAATGCACTTTTGCTTCCAATTCTTGAAAGGCACTGCACTAGCCATTTATCTGATATCGATATATCTTTATTTCCATAATAGCAGGTTAAGTAGGCTTTAGGTTTGAAAACTTTGAAAGAAGTTTGCATTAAAACATGTCATTGGCAAGGCTGTGGCCAAAAATTGAATTGAAATTTAGGTAATGGTTATAAAAAAGCATTCGTGTGCAAGCATTGCAAAAGATAGCTCAAGCTCTACTTGCGACGTATTAAAAATATGAATTGGCAAAAGTGTTAATTTAAATGCGAGATAATATATCAAAAAATCATGGATAATCATCATAAAGTATCTATTAAAACAACCGCTTGCAGACCCGGAATCCTATCATACGATTTTTTATCGAAATGTAAAATGAAGTTGATGATAATCCATTCGATAATATTGCTCATAGCTGTAGCAAACATTTATGTACATACAGTGTTTCCTTGCCTTCTGTACATCCGGTTGATTGAACCATAGTTTTTTATAATCCTCCATTTGAAAAAGTTTAGATATTTAATTTATTTAACTTAACTACACATCGCTCATCTCCAAATTGTTAAAAAAAGAAAAAAAAAATTGTATAAACAAAAACTTGAATCATGCGCGGCATTTGACCTTGGAATTTTACCAGAACCAATATACCTACCTTAAATACTTAGCTTATTAATAGCCATGTAAGTTAAGATAGAACCAAAGCTACGCGAAGTACGAGCTATGTTTTGAGCTTGGAACTGTAATTATCGACAATTATTATAGTTCATGTAACATCAGAAAACATCGTGAGGAAACCGACATATTCTAGAACTAAAAATTCGAAGGTGTGTGTCATAGGCATAGGTTAAGTATTCTTATAAGCGACGATTGGCTTGCAACCTGTCACGTACGGAATACTAACATGCCCACATTTTGAACAGTAGTAATCGTAAACCAATCTTAATTTTAATTGATACCCGTATTTTCTAGCTTCACGAAGATGACGTATCTGATTGGGAAGAGGGGGAGGCCACAGACGAAGCCCTGGAAGTGCCAAGGAGAGTGCCCTTCCCCGAGTTCGGAG
This sequence comes from Cosmorhoe ocellata, assembly GCA_963675405.1. Lineage (NCBI taxonomy): Eukaryota > Metazoa > Arthropoda > Insecta > Lepidoptera > Geometridae > Cosmorhoe > Cosmorhoe ocellata. Next base: position 11,798,501 of record OY776245.1, on the reverse strand, counting down.
GAGACATAGTGCATCACGCCGGTACGTATTGTGACATTGGAGCTCATAGCATAACCATTCGTAAAACCTGGAATATACACGCTATATAGATCAAAGATCTTGAAATACTGGATTGTGTACATTCATAGCTCGCAGCACCTCAATGATCTATTTTCATCAATATATTAATCCTATAATTTTAAAACGACCAAAATGAAAGCGTTAATTAAGCAGTGCGGGACTGGGAAGACATTAACGACTAGTGTGAACCTTACATAATGTAATAGCTACAAACAATCCTTGTTACAAAAAAGTATTACGCAATAAGCGACTGCTTTTTGCAGAAATATTTCATACATTTACGAGGCATTGTGTTTGCGCTGCCTTCACATGTCACACTCATCCGTAATTCGGGTCAAAAACCTAATTATACGTAGATTTAGATACACTTGCACCTAATAATGTTAAATATGACTCCATCTTTACAGATGATAACGAAGAGCAAGAATTTGACGAGGTATCCAACAATGACCTTCAAAGTGCTGACGGAACATGGGAAGAGAACTGGCTTTTCCAAAAGAAGAAGATAAAGACGATCCAGTCTGTACCAGTTCCAATGCTAGTACCAAATCCCAACGCAGATTACAGAGCTATGATCGGCGACAGAGATGCAGACGATACTACTGATTTATCAGACAACGCTAGCGACATCGAGGAACAAGGGGAGTACAAGAGTGACATCAAAAAAGTGCTAGATTCTAAACACGTTATCGGTGGCAAGATCAAAGTCGATGATGAATCTGACTATGAACCCGATAGTCTGACAATGGACAATGATAAACCCGTTCAAAACGGATATAAAAATGATGTAGCAGTAGACGTTGCCGTTAATAAGATTAATGAAGACGTAACTATTGTACAAACTAAAGATACGGCGACAGACGAAGTGGACGGCGTCGGAAACGTTACTGAATCGATGTTACTACTGAGGGTTGATGACGGGCCTTTGCCTAAAGCAGAGTTCAACTTGAAAGAAGAAATTCACCGATCATTGATGAATGGTAATGCACTCTACTCAAATGACCAGTATGAAGAAGTTTTCGATGACAGTATAGAAAGCATCGCTCACAACAAAGGTAAGAACTCCAAGAACAGAATTAACTGTGGTATGTATTTTAGATGGTAATACTAATTTATGATAATGTTGTTGTAGAATCGAATAACAATACATTGAATCATCACGAGCGAGAAGGCGAATACGAAGAAACAGTGACAGTCCCAGTGCAACGATACGCCGACAGCTTGAGGAGGAAGCATTTCGAAGACACGCATTATGAGTAAGACTATTAAAATCATACAATGAATAAAAACACTTTGCTGAGACTTTATTTAACCTTTTTTTTTTTTTTTTTCAGATTGCATACAGAAATAGATGATATAAATGAGGATGAGCTAGTACCAGGTATCCATTTTTATTATATCAGAGCATCAATTTGAAAATGTTTGTTACATAGATTTCATCAGTCAGCATTATAACATTGTGATTTTTTACTTGGGGACGAAACTGTGCTTAAGTTTCTTGATATTTTTTCAGGATCTGTAGCCTACAGAGAACGTAAAAAGTGGCTTAACTGTGTCGATATGCCCAACAATCCATATTCCCCAGAAGCCATACAAAAACGACTATTAGCTAAAGGCACGTCTTCACTCTTTGACATGATTACCAGTAAGCAAGACTTTGATAAAAACAATGAAACAACACAAGATACAGAAACATTTGACGAAAACTATAATAAAAATGGCATTGAGGAGAATGAACCAATGAATGTATCAGCTTCAGAAAATACAGACCATATTGGAACAAACAGAAGGTCAATAAGTCCATCCCCAAAGATTCCAAAGGAAGTACTAGCTGATGAAGTTCCTCAATACAAACGGTAGGTTAAGGTTATAATTTGCAGAAAAGGCCTTAATACATCGAAGAAAGAGTAAAAAATAAAGTTATTATGATAATGGTTTACAACTGACATTACCTATTGCTTTGCAGATACGGCCGTGATTATTACATAAGAGAGACAAAATCGACCACTGGCGGTCGCAAAAAGAACAGTATAAGCGATACAAGCTCCCTATCGTCAATGAACAAGTCTACCAGCTTAGACAATTTCGATACAGAGTTCGCATCGCCTGTAAGTGCCAGCAGCTCGTTAAGCGACCTCGAGGCGTGCGCCCTTCATCAGAACATCGTCCGCGCCGTGCTTAGTCCCAGAAACGCGAGCCCAAACTTTGCCATCAACCCCATCTTTGAACATCCCGATAAACAAAATGATACCGCTGACGTGTATCATGCGAAAGAGCACTATGTCGATCGCAAGCCCAACGTAAGACAACAGAGTAGAAACGTGTGCAAGGGTGACGGTTATGTGGAAAACGAGGATATAGTTAGACTTAAAATACCAAATAAACCCGAGATTACAGAGGAGCTATTCGAGACGTACACGAACGTTAGGCGGAACAACACGCTGCGAAGCGACGATCTGTACGCGCGCGCCAAGCGGCGGCCCGGCCTCAATTTCACATTCGGGGGGAGTTTAAGGTTAAGCAGAGGCTTTCGAACCGATCTATGGTGATAGAGCCACTTCTGTAGTTCCAATTATCTAATACACCACCTACAATCTCAACAAAAAGCACTTCTGATAACTCTCAAATCGAATCTCTACTGTGTACGATACATACATAGCTTCTAAAATTGGAACAAACAAAATTAGGGTTTAGTTTAGGCTGACATCACAACCAACTTTCATAAAAGATCAGATGGTGGAAGTACTTGCATCACATAATACAAATCTAAAATATCTTCGTTTTGACACACAGGGTATGCCTGATGTGTGTTGGCATGTTTGTGGAATTAAAGAGCTGACTAACAGCACTATGCACTAATACAAGAACATTTATATAGAGCTGCACTCATAGATTTGTGTTCTTCCTTTTATTCAATTTTTCAGTACTATTTACAACAGTAATACTACAAGACATTAGTGGTGAGTGTTGTATGATTTTGGCAAATGATGTATGACTAACCGTTGGCTTGCCACTGAACTAACGAGGATTTATAAACGACACTACTTCATTAACAACATCTTCTGCATTTGCTTCAATCATATTCATTTCATCTTTTTCTTTCAACTATAATATTATCGAGATTTCATTTTCACACTACTTTTTGCGATCGCACCATTTCTGTTTTGATCGATAGCACTCAGCACTTTGTGTCTAATATTATTAACAATATTTTATAACAACTATTAACTCTTTTTAACGCGTTACTGCATTTTTAACTTTAATGCTTTCATATTTAACTTTATATTATTGAATTTTTTAACGTTTATTTATACGATCAGAACATGTTATCGTATTAATTATACTATGTTATTAATCCAACACGCAATTTTAATATCAAAGGCACATTTCAACTTTTAAACTATTTACAGGGATTACTTATAAAACAGTTCCACGGGATAGCAACAAATCAAGAATACAATAAATTCGCTGGAAAAGATCAGCTAGAATCTATAACGACGATGCCAAATAACAGAACTAGTATTTTAATCGAGTACGAAGACTACAACGACAACACTTTGTATTCGGCAAGGCCAGCTATAGTCGATGACGAAACTGACGAGAAATTCGAAGAAATCTTACAATCGGCTTACAAATCAGAAATCGCAGTAAATGATACGGAACAAGACAAAAACGACGAACCTATAAAATCACCAGTCAGTATCGCCAACTCGTATCTAAGCACGAGTAGTTTGGAGGATTCTATTAAAATCTACAATGTACAGACAGGTGAAGTTATAAAATGTAGGCCCGATGATAACATATCAGCAAGATACGAGACTACGGCTGACAGCGGGGAAAACATCGATATAATTGATAAGAGCATCCCGGGAGATACTTCTGATAGCATCAGTCAAAACGACGGTTCAGACGAGGAAGCAGTGATTATTGAAAAGAGTAATGAGGAGAATTTGGAGATCTGTGAATTAGAAGATATACTGCCCCAGCTGCCGAAAGTTAAGGAACTAGCTAAGAAATTCGGCAGCATGGATAACTTAAATGAACCTGTGATTGTGAGTATTTTGATTGTTAGTCATATTTATCTGTGTATTTTATCACAATTATATAAGTATCTGTTTGTTTAAGCCACCAACGTACGAAGAGATAAGAATACAGTATTACCCGCGGTATGACTTCTGTTAAATTCTCCAAATTCGTTCTAAATAGGATAAATATTTATCAAAACTATTTTTGTCCTTAAAACTCTCTTTTTAAAGATTTTGTAAAAAGATAAAACCTCTAAATTTTACAGGTACCCCAACCTTACTCGAAACGGCGGAGAAGCAAAGAGAATATTCTAAACGACCTCAAAGCAGACAGACAAGCCAACAAACAAGTTTTTATGCACAGTCTCACAGCGAGGAGTATCACCAAAGAGTTCAGGGAGGGGCTCAAACTGTCTATGTCTACACCAATCAAAGTTCCCGGAGGCTCTAAGGATATCCCCGATGGCGAAGTGACGAAAGAATCTAGCAGACCCGGCAGTCCAATGCCAGAGCCTGGCACGATCAAAACTAAATTAGCGTTCTTTGAAAGTCTCAAAACTAAGTTTAGCAGTAAATAGTCTAAGAATGAGGAAGATTTAGATAAGGTCTTTTATGAGTGCAAGTGTATATTGCGATGCTGAGTTCGACTTTGTTTCACAATCGAAAGGAAGAATCACGGTTCTATACACTGTGTTTTAAACAGTATTTTGACTCACTTGTTTGAACCAAACAATTGATGTAGTCAAAAAACTGTTCAATGTTCATTATTTTTTTTAGAACTCCTTTCTTCTAGTTATATTCTAGTAGACTTTATGGATGATCATGATCACAGTAGTTATACAGGGCTAATGATAATGGTTAGTGTGATTTTTATAAGCTTCTACAGCAGTTTCTGATTTGTTCAACACCCTGTTTAAATATTTAGGTTATGGTGTAAATACATAGTGCCATTTATTCATTATTCGTAAGTTATTTAGCTAATGCCAAAGTTGTAAATAAAAATTGGTTTAACTAAATATAATTGGTTCAACTAACATTAGTGGTTATATGTAGTTTAAAGTGTCATGTCTTACCCCTCGTTTACATCCACAGACATGTTTAATACATGTTATCAACAAAGTGTGTAAATATGTTTCAAAGAAGAAGCATTTTCGACAATCGTTGACGCGTTATCTGCAGTTTTATATACTCACAACTTGTTTTAGAAGTAAACAATAAATGGTAAAAGTTCGATACACGTATAATGCATGTTTTATACCTTGATGTAAACGTGGTGTTAGATGTGTATTGATACCGTTTTAAAAGCTACGGGACCATTGTTTGAATTGTGATATAGAACATTTAATGTTTCACACGACAAAAAATATTTGGATAAAGGTGTAAGTATTAAAATAAAAATATTAAAAAAATTCATATGCCCATTTACTTATTATTCTTATCATTAACATTTAATATATAAATATAAATATGTTATAACAACATACAGGTAAATACACCGTGAAATTTTAATGGTTGTTTTCCCGCGGCAGAACAACTTGCCATAAGGAGTACTTTCTAAAAATAGAGTAAAAATTAAAAAAAGATGTTTTTGTTTTAAAATAATTTTAAAAATATTTATCAACTCGAAAACGTGAGGAACCATAATAACATTAGACGCAACTTGTAGGTACTATTCGAATCGCACGCGCCGCCGGCCGCCTTCGCGGAGGTATCGGGATGTATTACTATTGGTTCGTGGTCGCTTTCGAATTAAATTTTCACAATGGTATATCTGTATTTTTTGTTTCTAATATTTAATTTGTTTATGCAACGATTGTATTACCAAGACAAAACCATTTCGCTGCGGGAAAACAACCATTAAAATTTCACGGTGTATATTAGGTACAATGTTTTAGATAACTATAGTGTTTGCTATCATGTTATCAGTCATACTATTGAGTCACTGATTATGAATAAGTATACCTATCTATATTAGTAATACAATGCATACAGTGCAAGGTGCCTTTGAGGCGCACTTTAATCTTTTCAACACACTGGTTCAAAAGAACTAGAGATACGAAAAGGAGAAGAAAAATGTTAATTAAAAATCAGCTTACCAAAATGAACACTATTTACTATAAATATTATCTGCCAACGGACGGAGGTAAAACCGTTACAAAAAAATTCAAAAATTTTCAATATCCCACTTCATAAAAATACTTATAAAAATAAAACTAGATCACTTAGCTTGTTTCTGTAAAAAGTAATATAATCTTGGATATATTTACTGTGTTTTACACACAAAAACAAGGTCTATAAATTTACAAACATAAAATCTTATTGGAATTACGTAAATACATCCTGCAGGATATACACCTCCTTGGTCCTACTTGACATAAATACTTATAAAAAGAAAACTAGACCACGTAGCTTGTTTCTGTAAAAAGTAATGTCATTTGGGGTATTTTATCTGTGCTTTAGGACACTAAAACAACCGAGAATGGCAACAATTTATTTATATGAGTGAACTGCCGACACCCATTGTTTCGCTAGTCTATGACGTCATCCATGACTCACACTTATACATATTACCAAAGACGCAAGGAGATATTTTAACGGATTCTACAGACCGGAAATTTATCCCGCTTGCTAATAACATAAACTTGTTCAAACAAAAGTAAACTCTATCGCACCGAAATTTGAAGTTCAAGTGGCTCGGCTGCAAGAACGCCCCGGGCGGGGCGTTTCCGCCCGTTTTACCTATTTTTTCCCCGCCGTTTCGACAGGTTTGCACACTGTCGTGGTTGCGGGTAGACTGGAGTATAAATATAATTATAGGTAAATTGTAATGCAATAAATACCCGTTTAATAATAATGTGTTCAGATCGCGTAAGTTTAAAAACATATATTATGATCACTATTATTCTTAGATGGATCTCCTCATCTCTCTTCTAGAGCCCCTTATCTGTGTACTTCGAATTTTCATTCGGCTTACCATTCAATAGAAAATACCCAAAGTCTTATGAAAAGGTATCCTCTCCATATCCTCAGCATATTTCCGTCTGTAGCACCAGAGGAAGTAATCTATCAGACTGGAGTTTGGCGGTTCCACAGAGTCTGGGGCTAGGTCTTCAATCTTCTTCTTAAGAAGTTCTACCGCATGGATAGAACATCCTCTGATCTCTATTTCTTTGTTGGAACCACTTGGTAATAGTACATCTGAAAAAAGGTAGACAAATCAGGGCCGGTTTCCACCAAAGCAGAGAGGAGACGAGAGGAGATGTGCTGCAGATCTGGCAGGTTATTTCCACCAAAGCGGAGAAGAAGTGTAGCGGAGAGATGTGAGCTTTGTTTAACAGAGATGCGAGTTGTGAGAGATCATTCGGGTGTGCAGGTGTGAGAAGGCTGCGCGGTGAGCGAGCGCGGCGCGCCGCCCGGCCGTCGACAAGACACATCTCCTCTCTGCTTTGGTGGAAACCAGCCCTTAAAGGATGAAGTTGATCATGTTTGTTTTGTATAACACTGCAAAAACTATCACTAACTATATCACTTACCATCCCTCAACAATGCCATTAAATCATCACTGTAGCTCAATGCTCCAAAGTACACAAGTACTTGAGGCACTCTGTAGTCGGCAAACATTGTTATCCTATCAATATCTTTGAACTCTCCCGAGCCTGATCCACCAAAGAAGTTCCACACATCCGCTATCAATATCTGAGCTCGTTTGTACAATGATACTTTTGTATTCTTATAAAGTGCTTCATCTTGGAAGCAAGGGAAGTTGCCAACTATGATTTCTAAAAGTTTCATAGCCGACTTATTTGCTTCTTGGAGACAGGTGAGGAATGTTCCATTGTATTTGTTCAGCAGGACTGCCCCCACTTCATGTAATACCACAAGTCGTTCTTCGAAAAGCGGGATTGTTGCCTCATTGTCTCCTCTCATGATAGTCTGCAGTTGTACCTTGGTGATCTTTGAATAGTATTCAGGATTTGTGATATCATGTCCTTCCTGAAAGTTATGACAGGAAATTAAATGAATGTGAAGGTAGTTATAGCCAATATTCAATAGTCAATAATTATTTATTCAGTAAAATCACAGGGATCATTTTGAATAGTCTTACATACTAGGTGAGTCTAGGTGCCAATTCCAGTCCTATCCCCAGTCCGAGAAGAACAGACAAGAAACTCACTGGGCCCTAGCGCTTTGCATTGTTAGGGACACCTAGCAGAGTTGGAGCTGATTTGTCCCAAGCTTTTTTGTCATCTGAGTAGTCTGATATTCTATAATAAGCTTTGCGAGACAGTTTTTGTTTAATTACATTTTTGAATTTCCCAATCGATGGGAGAAAATATGAAAATGCACCTTATATTTCACACTCTTCAATTATGTACAGGCACAATTGGAATATTATACAATGTGCAATATGTCAAGCAGGTCGTAACTACCTTCACAGCTCTGGCTAATGCAGCTTCCAAGGCATAGTACCCAGAATGGCCATCTACGGTCCATTTTTGGGCTCCTGTATAAGACCAGAAGCAGAAGTTCAGGGCGTCAGCCACAAATATCCAGTCTACAGCCTTAGGGTCAGCTGTTGAGAGACAGCTGATGTTGGCCCCTGTGTCTGGGATCTGTAGCTTGTTCCCCGACATAGATTGGAGCATCTATAACAATATTTCAATGCATATTTATTTAGTTCGGTGCTTGGGACTAGATGGCGTTACATGAAATTTTTGCCAATATTTATTTATTTTAAGTAGGTATGAGAAAATATAGTAGGTATATGATTTCACTTCAAAACATTGGGTAGGTACCTAACTAGGTACATTTTTACTAAGCAGGTAGGTACATACTAGGTTAATGACTAATATTAATTTTATCTAAGATACAGATATGTAACCTACTGAACAGTAGGTAGTTACCAAAGGTGGTATCTTGCACCTAAGTACCTATAAGTTATATTACCAACTTAAATAAGTGATAAGTAGAGTAGGTACGTACAGTACAGGGTACAGGTAGGTACAATAACCACGAAACACTTAACAGACGAAAGACAAGAAAACATCTGAATATTCTAATATGGGTACTACTTTGTAGTTTATTGATTGTTTGTTTGTTAAATTATTCGCTCATTTGAGCAGGCTTATAGTCATAGACCTTACTGCCTAGTCTTGCGTAAATTAATTTCTTCCGTTTTCTATAATCTAACTTAATCTAACCGCCATTTTCTCCTTGGCGGGAATCTGTAGTTTATTGATAAAAGGAATGAGTTCTTTGAACCGGTAAACTAACCTCTTTACAAAGTTTGTCAAGCCCATCCTCTTGTATTTTTACGTGCTCGGCTTGTTTAGCGATGAATTCTCCAGATTCAGCTGGAGGTAACACTCCTAATCGCACCATTTTTAATCAAAAACACAAAAAGGATGGTGAAACAGCGCTTTCGCAATGAAAATAAACAAACGTCAGCTGATGCCAGTGTTGCCAGATGAGACAAATTATATTATAGTGTTTGGTGCTCAAGCAAGAGTGCTCAAAATTCAGTGTTTGATACAAAATTACAATAAAAGTAAAAAAATACAGTGAATTGATTTTCGCCCGTTGAAAAATTACAGTGTTCCCATACACTGTAATTTTTTTTAGTATTACAGTGTACAGTGGATCGTGTGAAAATACAGTAGTCTGCTGTAAGTAATTACATACAATATATACATACACTGTAAAGTGTATGTATCTGGCAGCACTGCACTGGCTGATGCTGATGCCGAAGACCGCATGAGTGAATGTCAATGACAATAGAATCAGATGTCAGCAGAGTTCACAGACAACGAACGAATGACTGCACGGACATCAATGGACACAGATCAAACACAGTCGCAGGTGACTGACCTTTTGAAAACTGTTCACAACAAACAAAACTATATTACACGTTTACGCCTCGATCTATGCTTTATATATAGGTAAATACCCATACGAATTTAACTACCTCTAATTAAACAATTATTTCATTAACGTAGACCAATTTCAAAAAAAAAAAAATATAATAAATAATTAATATGTAGTTCAAAATTTTGACAGTGACATAAATTATAGTGACATAATTATATGTTCCATTTACTGTTTGTTTGTTTTGTTATCCTAAAAAAACGTTCAACGCCGCGCGCCGTCCGTCACTCCGTGCACAGACGTACTAGGGATACTACGTATCAGACGGAAAACTCAGGAACAATCCTACTCGCCGTAATGAAATCTGTGGATCTTGAATCTCATAGATTTTGACAAATAAAACCACAGATCTTTGAAGCATCGTGCTACCGCCATAGATAATGAATTTCCTTATTTATTCCATTCACTCATTCTACTGTATTATTCCTCTTCTTTCCTATTTACTTAAATTTTGTAGGAGGTATGCGGAAGGCACGAAATAAAATATCATCTTGATCATTTTGTTATTTTTTTTATTTTTTAACTTAGTTTTATATTTACTAAATGCTTTTGCCTGTATGGCAGGTAATGTTTTGTTGGCTAAACTAACGACATTCGTACTTTCTTTACATTCGTAACTTGAGACCTGCAACAAATTTAATAAAATGTAATTATGCTTAGTAATAATTAATTATTGTACAGAAATTAAAAAATCTTATGTTACTACAATGTTGGTCAAACAAAACACAAAAACTTATTTAATCTGCAATTAAATTGATTTGGGCCTCAATTAGGCAAAATATTACCTCTTGCTTTACAGCTTCTTATATTAATTCCTGTTCCTATGTTCAATTCTGAGATCATTATGTTCAGAGTCTGCTTTGAAGGCAAAATAAATATTCAATGCAAAAATTTATAACATTTTGGGCTTTGCTTCATGATAGACAGGGCTATCTATTTTTCTTCATTTAGGAATCTTCTTGCATAAATATGTTTGGTGCACTGTTTAATTTGCATCCACATTATTTTATTTGTTAGCGGATTCATGTTTTCTGTCAATTTTACAAAAGATTTGTCTTTTGAAAATTGCATGTCTCTTCTGGCTCTACGGCTGAGTCCAATTGTTTTTTGACTTCACAAATGCACTGTAGAGTCTTCTACAATGAGGAGTAAGACTTTTCTTCTTATTAATGATCTTTTTCCTCATCAGTTATTTAGGAGTGAGATGTACAAGTACTTCTGAAAATGGAATAATTTAAGGTTCAACACGGTAAAACATTCTATGGAAACTTGAATATTAAAGTTTATCCTAACTTTTCATAACACTTCATGTTAACTTGGTTGCAAAATACATACTTAGTATGCTATATTTATTATTACCTTTAAAAGCCGGGTTTTCATCAGCATCATTCACAAATTGAACAGGTAAAGAAGTGGAAGTCATACCAGTTACATCTGGAACTGAAATATTGGTAAAATAAATGTATTGTATTGTATAATAAAGTAAATATATTTAATATTGAAATGAAATGCTCACCAATATCAGTCCGCAAACGTTTTTCTATCGGCATACTTTTACAATAGGAATGATCACGTTGAATTCTCTTGCAAGAATAGTCATGATCTGAAATCTTCATTTTATATCCTGTAGATTTCATTGCTAATAGTTTTTCTAGATGCAAGTATATTTTTATGATAGTAGGTCGTGTTCAATATTGAACGTTCGTATAACTATATTGGGAATTTTATAAAGAGTCACGTCCTTTCGCCTGCTATCACAATTTACAACACAGCACCTTGTGTACATTGTTGAGTATTAGTTGCGGAAATTAGTCAACACAAAACTTTCCTCGATCACAATACGAACAAACAAAACAACAATGGCGTTTGCATGCGCCCGCCGAAACGGCCGAAAAAAATAAAATATTTGAATGAAAGTTTTCGAAAAAATATTCGTTCCGTTCACACTATTCTCAGACGAGGTTGTTTCGTCTGTGGTTCCGTTCAAGTTTTCCCTTTTTTAGGAGATGAGAGATAGACACAGTCCCAACTTTTCTGTGTTGAGTTTACCGCCCGTGACTCCGTGATTCTCTTTGGTCATTCCCATGTGCGGAAAATTTAATTATTAAACATACAAAACATAACATAACAAACTATAGCTTATGTACTAAAATGCCACTCGACGTTCAAGGCACGTTTGTTTCCCAGAAAATAAACAGAATCAGATGGATCCCCGAAGAATACGTCGATACGAAATGCTTTTTCACTGGAAGTTGGGATGATACTGCCAACTCTATTAAAGTCTGGACCCTGGAGAGTCCTCACGAGGAAGAAGAGGTGGAGTATCCTCGAGCTATCTCAGAGTTCCTTGTTGACGGAGACGTGACTCAAATAAAGTTCACAGATAAAAATAAAATCGCCGTTTCCCTGTCAACCGGTGAAGTAAAATTACTGGAGATAAGTGTTTATGACAAGCAGTCCCCTCTCAGAGAAGTGTTTTCATGGAAAAAACTACATAGTTACGAGTAAGATACATTAATGCCTTTGACAAATGCTGTACAAAAGTTTCAATAATCAGAACTTAACCTTACTATTCTCCTTTTCTTTCAGTGAAGAACAGTGTTCATGCACTTCGCTAGATACAATAGAAGGAGATATAGCTTCCATTGGTGAGGACGGAAATATCAAAGCCTTGAGCAGTCGGAGAGGAGAGGTCACTCGCACTATTGCTGGTGCAGATAGCTGCTCTTTACATTCCATATGCTTTATCAAACATAATGAGGTTAGTTTCTACATACCCAATATTATAATAGTGCATTATTATGAAAATCTCATATTATGTCATTCCTTACATGCTGTCTTATGTGAGCAAAAACGCAGTTCATCGTGTCTCGTCCCTGACTGACTCGCACGACAACGTTGGCCACACACACATACATACATTGGTTACTTGATATTAACTTACGTCATTGAGACACATTTATTATTCACCTAGAACAACAGTTTGTCTGAAATTTGACTTCTATCTCTTACAGATTATAACAGGTAATATCCGAGGACACATGAAGATATGGGACCTGAGATCACAAGTGGACAAACCATCTGCCTCGTTCTTATTAGCTGGTGATGAGCTAGCAGCCACATGCATCACAAACCACCCTACGCTCCCCCATATTGTATTAGCCGGTAGTGAATCAGGAGCTTTGGCTGTCTGGGACTTACGTATGAACTCTTTCCCTACGTCGTTACTCAACGCACATTCCGCTGGAGTTAGCGAAATGCAATTCCACCCGGAAAACCCTCACAAACTCATCACGAGTTCAGTTTCTGGTGAGATCTGGGATTGGAATATGGAGTCAATGATCAAGAGTGCTCGGGGACCAGATAATCAGCTGGCTTGGATGCCGTTAGAAGATAAAAATGCTATGATGGTGAACTCCTTAATGCCACCACTTCACAAATCCATAAACACAGTACACTGTGATAAGGGAAGGATTTTGTGTGGAGCTGATAATGAAGCTGTGTATTTAATTAAAAACTTTAAGTATTAGCCACTGAGTTCAATTTGGTGAAACAGTTAAAATCCTTGGATCAAGTCTGAGAAAATAATTGGTAAGTTTTTGATGTTATTTTTGATAAAGAAATAAAAATAAAACACACATTTGGATTATTAAATTTTATTTAAATATCTTAGACAACTTAATCTAATGAAATATCATTCAAAACATAATACACAAGTCAGTCTTTGCTTGTCTAGTTAAAATATTGGTAAAATTGCTTGAAAGAAGCAATTATTTATTTACATTATCCCAATCATTGAATAAAATATCATTGCAATAATAAAAGGCACCATCATCATCTTCCTGCCCTTTTCCCACTTTATGTGGGGTCGGCACAACATGTTACAATCAAATCAAAATTAAATTATAACTCATTGAAATCCATTAAAATGTATATAAAATCCTCCCTTAAATATGAATTGAATGCCTAAATGATAAAACAATGTTGGGTCTGAATACTATTATAAATTTAATGTGTTTAGTGCACATTGCTATTAGCTGAAAAATTGCTGCCAATTTAGACAGGTAATACAATTTTCACAAACAAATGGCACCAAATTTTAATTCTTTAGTTTAGCCATAACTGAAACCATGATAAAATAATGAATAAGCTACTGTTTGTTTGTTGTAGTAACCATTTAGCCATTTCTCTTTTCCTTATGTGTTGTAACAGAACGAGAAAAAAAACATTAAACTTATACTAAGGTTAACAACTGTCTTTTGAATAAAGGGATAAGTAGGTAAGTATTTCTTAATTGATTACACAATTAATTTGAATATTTGGCATCTCATTCACATTAGCTTACCAAGAGTATATTTTTTTCTATCATAGGTATTATTGAATAAAATTAAAATCACTCAGCTTGTTCAGAATAACAATAATACAGCACTATATGACTGAATATACATTAAATTAAACTAAATGGTAAATACATAAGTGAGCACTAATCATCAGCATTCAATCTATTGGATCAGATATCTCCGAACCAACTTTAATTGACTGTTGAACCCAACCTATTTACATTTTGGGGTTATTTAAGGTTCTTCCATACACAGACACGTTAGGTAGGTCTCAAAGATAATACGGAATACCAATCTGCATCCCAATTCTCGTAATCTTTCGAATAGAAATAAGCCTGCTCAAAAAGTTGATATTACGCATCTGTTGTAAGCAATATAGCACCTACTGGTATTTCGCATCTCCTATAAGTATAGGTAGGTACTTACTTAATGTCGAATACCAACCATCCAGCTATTAAATCTATCCACAGATTTCTTACAATATTGTGATGATACTCGTAATGACATCTTTACCTAATAATATTTTTAAAACGATACATACATTACTAATTATACCTAGTTCAACTTCGATTCGGAATAAGTTGTCGATTTAATACTCGTAAGTGATAACGTCTTTAACCTGATCCAGGTACTGACTCAGAAGTCAGAATACTATTCGTGTCCAGCACAGCATGACCTTCCAAGTCAAGGTACCTCCTAGCATTTACAAGCAGGTTTTAATTAGCGCCTCTCTCTCTCTCTCTCTCCATGCTATGAAGTTAATTCCTTTGCACTAAAGAACAAAACCTTGTCTCTTAATCTATGGTTACATGTGCTGTATGACATAGAAAGAAGGTGCCAATACAAGAAGGTTAGCATTACGCAACCTATCACCGCACTGGTTCTCACTAGGTCCTTTCCACCTCGAGCTCACTGACACTGGTTTATCAGCACCCTGAAATCCTATGCCTGAGGGATATTTAGCTCAAGTGTGGTGGTTCCGTCGATGTGGTGGCGGCTTCCTCTGGCTGGCGGCGAGCAGCGAGGCTGGCACGGTCCACAGCTGGTCGCACCACCGCATCAGAGCCTCGGTCACGTGGCAACTGTTCGCGGCGGTGGCCAGTTGTGTCTCCAGGCTGTCTGATGACTTTATCAGAAGGCTGGAAGGATAACATAATTATATATTTAGTAATACTAATAGTAATACAACTCATGTGTAATAAGCAAGAAGTTAGAAGACGGTGGCAAACTCTAGATTTTAAATGCATAATACAAGGTCTCATATGAAATTGAGGGTAGCTGATAAGGTCTCTTTAAAACGTCATAAAATTTGTATGTGACATGTCAGATTTGCCCTCATGTCAGGCCCCTGTTACCTGCACGAAAGAGAAGTTGTTTATAGCCGATGGGGAATTAAAAATGGTCGCTACTTCTATCCTTATCGGTACTTTATCGACTTTCTCTCCGAGAATCATTTGGAATGGGTTGAGCAATTGAAACGAAAAGTTCCATCACCGGATTTGTGAAGCCAACATTGTGTCACGAAGGTTACAGTTGGCCCAACGAGTCAAGGCATCCGTGAAGTTAGCCGAAGTTAGTCGTTTTTCGGGAGCAATTATAGGTAAGTATGGAGAGGGGCGGTGGGACTGTATATGCGCAAACTCGCACCTGTGGCTAACTTCACGAATGCCTACGGATCAAAACAGATCTCCGTTAGAAGACTGTACCTTGGCGGGAAGAGCGTGGGCGCAATGATCATGGCTACGTTGTGCTCGCTCATCTTGTTGGAGTCGCTGCAGGCCACGATCTCACGACCCAGGCGCAGCAGGTCGCGCAGCGTGGCGCGCTGCTCCGGGGGCAGCAGCAGGATCAGTAGGTTGAGCGCTCGGCCTCGGGTCGGACCCGTTAGGGCTGAAAAGAATTTATAAATAACAAGATGGCAGAACAAGACTGGCAAGAGTTTTGGTTGGTTCCAAAGTGCCAACGCACGGCCAGATATTCTGCTAAGCAAGCAGTGGGTCTAGTTTAAAAGACGATCATAGTCCATGGACTGTTAAAGGTTACCGATATTTGACGTGCCCTAAAGAAGCGCGAAAGATGTTTATGAAAGTAAATCAACGAATGTAAAGACACACTTAAAAACTGATACAAAGAAGCTCAAGGTTCCTTAACTGGATGACAATGCTTTGAACACTCACAATAAGTGTGATAGAATAGCTTCATAAGCTCCTGAGAGAGCAAAGGCGAAGGCAGAGCTCGCAGCAGCCGCTTGTACACTGCAGCGAGGTCATGGCTGCTGGCCGTTTCGAATGTAGCTTCCACTACGTCGCGCTGCTCATACCACTGCCGCTCAATCTGCTGGCAAAGAGCCGCGATCTGGAAGGTAAACCACATTAGCATCCACAATCCATCTCCTTGTCCTGATCCCACTTCAAGTGGAGTTGGCACAAATGTTATTTTCTTTCAGTCCTCTTAGGTATAGGTCATCCAACGGATCTAGGCATTCGTGAAGTTAGCCACAGGTGCGAGTTTGCGCATGTACAGTTCCTTCCCCCTCCTCATACCTCCAATTGCTCCCGAAAAACGATACTGCGCAGCTCTTGCGGCTAACTTCAAGAATGCCTAGATTCGTTGAGCCAACTATACTTCAGACATTTTTAACCGACTTCAAAAAGGGAGGAGGTTTCTCAATTCGACCGTATTATATGCTTTTTTATGTTTGTTCGTAGATAACTTCGTCATTTATGAACCGTATTTGATGATTCTTTTTTTGCTGGAAAGAAGATATTTCAAAGGTGGTCCCATGATAAGGAAATCAGGGTTTGATGATGGCAGGCCAGAGAAATCGAGGGGACCTTCCGAAAATCGTAGGGGCGACTAGTGCGGTTGTAAGTTTTTATGTTAAACGATTATTTTCCGATTGGTCCCATAGATATTTCATGAAAATCGGTTCAGTAGTTCGGTTTTTTTCAACGTCCCTAGTGCAACATTGATATCGGTTTGTTTTTAGTTTTTAAAACGTAATTATTCTAATCCGAAACTATCGTGAACTTACCCTGTGCTTATTGCCGGACACACGGAATAGGCCCTCGTCATTGGTCCTGGCCCGGAGCGCGGCCGCCAGCGACCGAAAGATGCTCGGCACGCAGCTCCACGTCTCTTCCCACAAGATCATGTCTTTACGGACCAACGTCTCCAAAGACACACCGAATACTGAACCCTCTGGAAATTAACATAGAAATGGTTTTGGTTTAGTTGATATTGAAGGAAGTTAGATTTTATTTGTCCTTTCAAATCACATCGAAGATAAGTTATGTAAATCATGACCTTTGTTTCTCTTCCATATTCCAAGCAAGCTTCAACTTTCGCGATTTATCACATACAGTACGTTGTCATCTGCCACTTTAGGTGATGATGCCATCGAAATGATGCAACGCAAATTTGAATTGGATTCTACTATCCAATCAAATGACTATATTTATTTTATATACTACGGGACGATTTCTACCTTCTTTCCTCTTCTTCTTGGGCGGCTTCCTCTTTAAAAACGGCAGCGAGTACTTGTCAAACAGTGCAGTTAGCTCCAGCCAGAGCAGCGGCGGTAAACGCTTCAGTTGCGGCTCGTTGATGCTCTCAATGTCCACGTTACTGTCTTCTTCAGGCCACTCCTAGAAATTACCACCAATAGATACTTAATTGATTGGGTTTTTACATCTAATCAACTCTACGCTGTAAGGACTGCTTCAGTGTTCCCTGGTCTACTGTCTGACAGAAGATCTCACCTGACAAAGTTGAACTAAGTCGCAAACGACGCGCTAGTAAAATTAGGTCTCGAACACACTTTAGATTCAGAGATTGAAGGGCGTGTACCGCGTTTTGAAGTTCAGAATGATTCAAATGCAAGGACTTTCTGATTTCACATATACGAGTATTCTAAAACGGAGTCCTTACCTCTTCACGATTGAGCATCTGCCTATCGAGGTTGAATTTGTGCTCGAAGCTGAGCGGTTGCTGTACGGATGCAGCGCTTTTCGCCCGCGACACCGACGTGTGTTTGTTTCTGCGAAGAAATAGGTAGTAATTAATGTAGGTATTATAAAGAATCCTACGGCTGGAATCTCAAGAAAGCTTCAGTTAGTCTCGGTCCTGTCGTTTAACTCTTTGATCAGTTCACTTATAGTGTCGGTCTTTTCAGTGATACGAGTTGGTGACGTTCCCATAGGAACAGGAGCTCGAAGGATCGAAAAAAAATCATTTGGTGCTTACATGAATGGGTCGTTGTCCTTCAGTATAGATCCATTTATTCGCTCTTTTCCTATTCTTGGCCCTTGGACTGTGCCGTATCTTTGATAGCCTAGGAGTTCAATACCCTCTGAAAAGAAAAGGTATGTTTATGTTTAGTTAGTATTGGCTATGACTTACCTAGCCAACCCATTTCAGCGCTATGTTCAATAGAACACACGATATTACTAATTATTATCAATGCAGCAGTAAGGTTGATATTGTGCCTATGTCATCGGTCACAACAAATGACGTAGCTGACGAAGACATTCCTCAGAGCGTTAATGATATTCATAATCACAATGATCATAACGTTGAGGTCGCATATTTTAATGATACTACGCCACTGATGGAAATGAATCAACAAGTCATTAACAAAAACTACACCTGCGATCCTGAGTACTTATTTCCGATGATGAAGCACTCGGATGTTGATGGCGTGATTGCAGCATTAAGAATTGATGACACTGGGAATCGCTTTTGACATGTTTTGTAAAAAAGCAAGGAGCAAAAAATAATCTATAAAACATAGCTTACCAGTATTGGTGGCGATGTCAGCCCAGTGAAGATCGTTCGGCTTGAAGAGCTCATGCATCGGCAATGGGGGAGAGAGGTCCGAGGGTGGAGAGAGACGCGAGCGTCTTGGCGCAGCCGGTGCTGACGGTGTCCTAGCAAGCGGGGCATGTGTACCAGCTGGCGGGAAACTATCACTGTAACAATTATACATACATACATACATAAAATCACGCCTGATTCCCGACGGGGTAAGCAGAGATCACGGATCTCCACTTGCTACGATCCTGACACACCTCCTTTGCTTCATTCACTCTCATTACATTCTTCATACATGCGCGTCGGTTTAGGGTACTCTTGACCTGGCCTTTCTCTAAAACGTCCCCAATTTGATCGAGGTACGTACGCCGAGGTCTTCGCCTTCCAACTGTCCCATTCACACTCGCCTTAACAACAAGTTAATGTTAACATCAGATATGACACATAATGTGCTAAACAGTAGCTTTTTATGGGCCTTCGTCGTAAAAAGAATTATCTCTAGGTATCGAAGCGGCAGGTATGGAAAAAGCGTTCGAAACTAGATTTTACTTTCGTGAGAAACATGAAAGTATCGAAACACGTGCAACGACGAAATTGCTAAGGAAAAATATTAAAGAGATAATGACGTCTAGAGAGCGAACCGACATGTTAGTGAGAAAAACCACTAAACAACAATTCGTTAATTGCCCAAGAATCTCAAGATTCACTTCACGAATCTGGGAAAAGTTAAATGAGTCAGAGGAATGCGTTTCACGAGTCTTGCAATACTAGGTACTCGTACTGAAAATAAAATTCACTTGGACACACGCACGGTGGCACCAGTGATCTATATTATTTGCATAACTATGTTACGTTCGTGGTAGTTATTTCTGATTAAGAAATGTTGAGATGACCGATTTCAGATGAGGACCATCCAATGAATAAATTTGTAAGCCATCACGTCTCGCTACAGATTTGTTCCAAGACACTAAATTTTAACGCACTCGAGCAAACACCGTCTCGTAATTCAGAAACATATTTTGGTGGCATTTTGATGTATCAGCAGCTCGAGCAAAGTTGTCTTTATGGCGTTAGGTTAGACAAAAGAAACTTGCACTAAGTCCGGGGGTCTGTAGCTCGAGCAAAGTTGTTCTTATGGGGTTAGGTTAGACAGAAGACACTTACACAAAGTCCGGGGGCGTGGCAGAGTCTGCCCACTCGACCGGCGGACTGCCGGAGCCGCCGCTCGGCAGAGAATCCAAGGAGTCAGGAGTCGCGCTGCGCGACCGCGGTTCGCTACCGCTTGAGTTCTGCAACAAAACAATTGACATTTCAAAATAATGTAACAAAATCATTCTTATCTGGATTTCGGAAAATGCTTATAGTTGTAAGAGCAAAGGCATTTAGAAAATCAGTCATTTTGAGAAAAGTTCAATTTGGAATTTGTACCTAACGAGATTAGTACCTCGTTTGGTACAAATCCTTTAGGTACAAATCTTTATCAAAAAATACTTTATGAATTTCAGTCCAAACAGACCGAAAACGTGAGACCTATATGACTTGAACTACTTATACAAATATTTTTTGAAAATGCAAAACTCTCGAAACTATAATTACCTATCAGCCGTTGTCATCAACTGTATAAAATGCCTGTTACCTACATCCATTGACGTCTTGCGGCCACCTCAAGGTACCAAACTATACAAAGTGAAGACCTTTGTGCCGTCAGTTTTGTCCGTGCTTAATTTAGTTTAGTTCCAAAGTATATTAGAACTTTCGGAACACATCAACAGCGATTATTCAAGCACCTAATTGAAGCTGCAAGAATACTGTCATGAACATTTCCCCTGTTCTTCTCTAGCATTCAATTACGCTTAATACCTAATTAATAATTTACGGAAACAAATTCACCGTCACGTCGCGATCATTGTTGACTAAAGCTTTTTGTGCAATTAGAAAGCATTCACCGTGAGAACCGATTGCACTGATAGAAATGCATTTCTTTGGTAAATGAAGATTTTAGTAACTTGTCATGATGATAAACTGTGGGATGAGACCGTCTGGCTGGTTTGAATAACAAGGTATTTGCTGGCAAACCTCATGTATATTCAGTCTACATTATAGAGCCTGCTTGCCGATATCTGCCGTAGTCGTAAGTTCACATATAACATAAAATTAGATGTGTATTTTGTAATCCTATAGGTATTTTATGTTATAACTGCTATATATTGATTTGAATCCTGTTTAATCGTACAAGTATGTAAGTACATTAGTTACGTTTACAATTATAATCTCACGCCATACCTACACGTTCACGCATCGCAAATAGTAGCTTAGTGCAGCGGGGCATCCTAGTTATTTTTGCTCAAACTATTCTTCTTGAAAGCTCACTTTAAAGATAATCTTTAGCTATTACAATGATATGAGAATCTTTTATGTAAACCTTGTACTATGGTCCATTAAATCATTGTCTCTTTCCAAAACTGCAATTAGAACATTATCAGTGTTCCTTAGAAATAGTAATTTTAAAAGAGAAACCAAGATTACGTCTACGATTGTGTATTTGTCCCCACAGTTAGCTACTTATGTAATTTCATACTCATTTAGAAAGCTAATAGATTAATGACTGTTGGATATATTTAAGACGAATTTTGGTGAAATTTCTATCTATTATGGCGATGGCGTGTGACGCAATAATGATTCAGCTATTATTTCCAAAGCATCACATAACCTGATCCAGATACACTGTTGTTATTTAAAGTTAATTAAAGACCTCAAGAGACAGTTTAATTTTTGTGGTTCCGTGTCCCAAACTGTCCAACCAAATGTAACCTCGCGTATTTTCAATATTGACAAAACTAATCTTGATTGACAAATACTCTACAATTTCCTAATTCCGATCACCATTCTCCACTAATTAGACTATTGTGTCGTACAACTTCCTACCATCAATCGATTAGAAACGGCTCGGGCTATCAATATGCCAAGTTCACCTTGTAAGGGCATGCGCCCAGTCACCGGACCAGTTAGTCAGGAAGTGAAGACTCCGGACGGGCATGTGTGTCAGTGGTGGCGACACCTGCTGGATTAATAGCTGGTCTATTAGCACGGTGGGGAAACCGACAAGGCGTCACGCTAAGTGATGAGAGTTTGCCGCACATATCCATTTATTTATTGCTTCATGATACATGAGCAAGTAGAGGAAGGCTGAAGAAAAAGTGGTTTGATGCACATAAATTCCAAAAAAAAAATGTGTGACAAAAGTAGAGCTTAATGCCTGGGGAGCATTTGATGATATGAATGTAAGAGGAGTAGGTAGACTCAGAGTCGACGAATGATACGAGTGAGTGTAAGAAGAAAACATGTGCCGACCCCACTTAGCGTGGTATAAGGGCAGCAGAATGATGCGATGATACACTATGAGGTCTTTCGCATTTTATAAGTATAAACATGAGTCCCAGATCTTTAAACGCATCAGCTATATTTAAAACGTGCAAGTGTTTTAATTCAAATGCAAATAAGACTGATAGATGCAGAACAGCCTAGAACAGCTTAAACCGGAATAGCGTCTACATGTTATGGTTTTATTGCACCGGTAGCGTTGATCTTGAAACAGGAGACGTCTATCGTCACAGTTCACAAACCTGTCTTGTATAGACACCATTAAAAATAATTCCTTATCCTAAAACATCTATGCCTCATTTGTCTGTACCAAATCCTTTATTTCGAGGTCTATAGATAAAAATCAGTCCACCTACATCATAAGGATAACCTCCCAAGGTGAATGACTCTAAACAAAGGCAGCGTGGATGGCATCATGCCTTATTAGAATCACTTACTTGGAAATCGCTGACAGACGGACCGTACGAATAATAATATGATATTAGAGACAAGAATGGGTATTACTTGTTGTCCAAGATTAACAATATGATACGCGTAAGCGCAAACAAGAGCGCCTTCCTTTGTCAATCGTAAGCAAATGATCAAGTTCTATTTTCTTATTACCGTGAACCAGGCCAATTATTTTTATCTAACTAATGCATGTGTGATATATAATTTTTGGACGAGCCCCCCTTTAGATAACCTCAAAGATCTAAGTAATTAGAGATCTGAGGATATGTCTACTATGCCTGGGGATTGCAGTCGCTATCATGTTTATTTTGTAATTTTTTTGTGTTTGCACTGCCGTCCAAAGTTCTCTTCGAAACTTGAAAACCTGCGGTATGATAGCAGCACTATATTCGAACGTCGACCTAGCTGAATATTATTTACGCCACGGTTAGATAAATATTACTCTCAAGATTGCTACTAAACATAGATAATCCATAGCATTAGTTTTGGATTCCAGTGAGCCGTTTCATATTCAATGAGCCAGATAATATCAAAGATTATGACGGATAAACTGAATGCCTATAGCTATGAACGCCTTATCGGATAAATTCTGTTACTGGAATTAGCATTGAATAATTTTGTTTGCGTTAAAAGTGTTTGTTTGTGTACAAAAATACATTTTGCTTGTTCGATTATCTACTTATAGATTTTATTGTGCGTTCGTCTTGCTAGGCCCAGCATTTTGAAAATTGCAAGTATTGCAACCCTAATCATTCTATTACCGCTTAATAGATTACATTGAAATTGAACTACACGATACTCAAGGATATAAGTGATAAATTAACCGGAGCTAAAACACGAATTAGTTAGAAAACCTTGGTTAAAAATCATGTCAAAAACACCTCTGAAAATTCAGAAATTCCCTAATTTATCCAGAACAGTAAGGTATTTTGAATTTCTATTTCACATGTATGTAAATCAGTTAATTTGAAACAAATCAACCCAACCCTTTTTTTGAAATAAGCTATTTACTTGAACATATTTATGTTTTTTATAAATTGTCGCTTTCGTTATGTAATTCGGAGCAGCCATATTATCATGCCGCACTCTACTTACTTGTCATTTGGGTATTTGGCGTCGTGCTATGTCTGATTCCGCGGAGATCCGCGTTGCTATACGGACCTTTGTCACTTTTTTTTGTAACTTCTACGTAAGGAATAGTGTGACGAGTATTCTGGGCCTTAAATTGTGTAATAGTTTGCAAACGTTCAATCTTTTAATTGTAAGTACCTACATCGACCAGCGTACTTTAGATACTTCGTCTTACCTTGGAGTTAGAAATCAATAAGTGATGTTTCGTGTGCGTTAGACGTAAAATACATAGCTTTATATTTTTCTCGGCAAGATGGATAAACTGTGTGAAAGATGACATGGATAAGAAAGGTGTGAGTGAGTACTGAGATGACAGATGATATAGAGGGAAATGGAAGAAGATCACATGTTGTGCCGACTCCACATAACGTGGGGAAAGGGCAGGTAGATGATGATGATGATGAATAGATACTATTACCATAAAATCTAATCTACTTGATTAGATTTTGCCTGTGGTGTCTACTCCACATAACGACAACGATATAATCGGAAATAAATGTTCGTCGAATTCAGTCGAATTTTGTTGTCAAATTCGAATTATCGTATCGTCCGTAAGTGGTGTTATAGTTTTCAAAAATCGATTGCAGTATAATTATGGTGCCGATATTTCGTTGATCGTTTTGCGGAGGAGATACCCCTGCATGCATGACCCGCCCATCTAAAGATTAGAAGGAATCCATCCTACAATAGAACTCCTGGTCTTGTCAACCAAACAGGACCGACAGATATTAGCAATTAGTGATAATTGATCGCAAAATTCATTTCGTTTTCGCAAAATTTAAGTTTACGCAATTCAGAAAAATAGAAAGCCAACCTAAATTTAATAAGAATTAGCAAATGATTATATTATGAACCTCAAACAGAACTTGATCTGGCTTGGTACGTCGAACTACTAGTTCCTTCTTGGCTAGTTCGGTGACCTTATTGAATTGCTTGAAAATATCTTCCAGTATGTAATAACATAAACTGGAGGATACATATCTTAGGAGATTACCTACATTCTGTAGCTAGTATTGCCGATGGTGGAGAAAGAGTAAGACTCAATTAAAAAGGCCCTATAATCTACGTTACCAAGGCATCCAAGTATGTTTTGACCATCGCCAGTCCCTTGCAGTTCTCAATCTTCTCGCACACCTTGGCTCGCATCGTTTCGCACAACATTATCACACCATCCACTGCAGAGATCCACACACAGCACTAACCGAACGCACTATGCCAACTTTTGAAACCACCGGACGCTCTGCAATTACGCTATGAGTAGCAGCAACGTCCGTTCTGTAGGTACTACTGAATTCTTCACACACTAATCACTTGTTTTACACAATTCCTACGTGTTGCGACAACTTTTCATAATAATTTTCTTCGTCTTTATACTTTTTAATTATCGTTATTTCGAAATGGTTGTCGAAACGCGCTACTTGCGTCGAGAATGGAAGTAGACTATTCCCTAAACCTTAATAGCATATTTATCTAACGACGTCCATTGGTTATCTAGCTGGCCCTAATTTGTCTCAAAGTTGGCGAGGCAATAATAGGCAACAAGTTAAGGTATGTAGGTACCTACTTGCTTACCTGAATTATATTTTAATGGTTTCTAACTAAATTCCGGTTAGTTTTGCCGACGATACCGCAAGCGGTTCCATGAAACGAATTCACAATTCAAAATTAAGATTATGTAGGTACCTATTTACCTAAATTAATGTTCTTAGAATTCGGTATTTGTGATTGAATTAGTAAGCTGACCCACTTCCCAATCATTTTGTTGACATTCAAAAAGCAAGTTGCTTTGTTAGATAAATAACTAATTGAGAATAAGGTATTAGGCTGTTGAGAGACTAGCGAAATTTATCTACAACGAAATAGTTTGAAGAAGTTTGAAGAGAGGTAGGTATTGTGGTTTTAGATAAGCACCAGTAGTTAAGTTACTGGTACAAAAACACAGTAGTTCTAAAGATTAGAAAGAAGAAAAAAGGTCTACTTCAATACTCGTATAAGTACCTACTTACACCGGTAGGTACCTGCCTATGTCACGATCGCCAAAGGAACTAAATAAAGCAAAAGTAGAAGAGTGCTAGAGAGTGCTCTGCTTCGGATCGATTAACCTATAAACGTGTCAGTTACATTGATGCACTTGTAACTTGTATTGGTAATCTCGCACAATAGTGGCCGAGTCTGTGGTTCACCACAAATGGGTGAGTGTTTAGAGATGCGCACTGTACAAGTAAACAACGTACTCTCTGAGGAATAGATTCTCGTTGCTCGTACGGCAAATATTCTTGGTGTAAATACCTATTCAAATTTAAACTAGCAGCTAGATGGCTTTGCTACCACTGCAGCACTGGTAGAAGATTAGTTAAAGGATTTAGTGAGTCCAGAGGTTATTATCCTACAAAATTTACATGTGTACCTACACAGTTAGGTACACTTTAAAACAAAGGCGGTAATCAATTCGATTTTAAATTGAGTACCTAGGTGGCAAAAACGCACGGTATTCATCACCGATGTGTACCGATCTTTATAAATAAAATATCTACGTAAGTTGCTGTGAAAGCGTGATATAAAGACATATCTCAGATTGACCGGTAAAAAACTGTCAATTGACTAGTTTTCCAGTTTCCAACCGAGCGAAACTATGATTGAGAGCAGCCGGCCAGAAAGCTGCCCCATCAGAGCACATGTCAATCATTGTAACAGCTGTAGAACTGACACAGTTCGCATTTCGCTGGGCTGTGTCGCGGTTTCACTACTAATACTGAATGAGAAACTTACTAAGATGATATAACAAGTTACATACCTAATAGTATGAATGTATTATCGATATGATCATCGGTCGTCCGAAGCTTAGAATAGGTTTAAACCATTGCTGATTCACTACCTATACCTACTTCGTGGTTTTTCGCTTTGTTACTGAGTCACAAAGACTGCATACGCTTTTTCATGTTCTTTTTTCCATTCTACTTTTAATCTTTCGAATTCTAACTTGAGTTCAAAAAAACATTGAGCATTATGCTAAGGTGCAGACAGATGACACAGCGGGTCTAAAAGCTTTAGATGAATCATATTTATCGTAGGTAATGATTCAAATCAGCTGGCAATTCGGGTAACGATTGCTTTCAAAAGAATTACTCGGAGTAACTAGGCTTGTTGTGCTGTATTTACAGCTCTGTACCCCTAGTATGAGTTTTTGATAGTTTACAAAAACTTTTTTCGAATATCCTTTCATACATTTACCTCCATCGTAAATGTTAAAGAACTAAAATAAGGTCCATGAAATACCTATGTAAACTCACCTCCAAATCCCTAAAAACATCTCGTATATCGGGCTTCCTGGCTCTGGAAACCGCTCGTTTCCTTCTGACAGTTCTGTTGAGTCTTCTGACTCGTCGTCTCACTGCCGCCGCCTGTTCCCTCGGCAGAGGACTGACCGCCTCACCCAACTGCGCCTCGGTAACTTCCAGACCTGCCTGGAACGGCGCCGCGAGGGAGCCGAGTCCTGCTGCTTGAAGCCATTCTGTCTCCAATTCTCCTTCTGTGGACAAAGAGAACGGGGTGAGTTATTATGTAGCCGTTTCGCACGTGACTCTGATTATCATTCTCATTAGAATTGGAATATAATCTTGCATTTATATCTATGGTACTGATAGTGGCAAAGATTCATAACGAATAGGTAATATGCGCCAAAAAGATGATCAATTAACCTCGCAACGCAACTCTTGCAACTCAAACAGGAACGAACGTGATTCATAAGATCCTTCGTAATACTACAAAGGAAACTTTATACAACAGCATACGAACGAACCAATACACGCATACCATATCTACACATAAGAAGGTAAAGAAACAGGGTACTATAACTGGAAGTTACAATTACAAAAATGCAAAAAATTTTAAGTAGGAACGTAAGTACCTATATCTCTGAAATTATCTCTACCAAACAGTATACCTTCGTTTCTAAAAAAAGAGTAAGAATATCTTATCGTCTTTTTAAACTATCGCGACTTGGAAACATGTTTAAATATATACTCTCGGGACTTAATCGCGTATAGTGAAACATTCTATTTACCTCGACGTTTCGATGATATTACAATCACCGTGGTCACGAGTAGACTCTTGATTGTAATATCATCGAAACGTCGAGGTAAATAGAATGTTTCACAATACGCGATTAAGTCCCGAGAGTATATATTTAAACATATCTTACCGTCATTTCCAACTCAATGAAAGAAAAGACGGAATCCATTCTCTACTTCCTAATGACGATTCACACTGTATTCGGTGGAGAACCTACGTAACATGTGGAAACATAAACATCAATCACACAAAGTAGGTACGGTACACCAAAGTACAAAATAAACGGGAAAATAATCTGCCTTTAAACACCGATTTGCACGTTCTTGCCGGAATAACGCGTTCCGTGTTTTTTGTTGTGTGTACGTCTGCAATATGGTCATAAAATACCTGCCTACGATTATTATCCACGTGCGATGTGATCGATGCTCTGTGAACATGATTTGTGGATGGAAGGCCAGAAAACATTTTATATTCAAAAACAATTTAAGAATTGATACATAATGTACCTATAACAGATTGTTTTTCTCATGCGCCTATGTAAATATTATTAACAGAAATATACACTATGTTAATATGTATACACACTATATAAGATATATAATGAAACAGTTGAGCTATCTAATTGTAGCGGGTAACTTTGCAAAGTTATCTTAGGATTTGCCTGTATTTTTATTGTATTTATATTAGTTTGTTAGCACTACCTGTCATTAGATTAATACATATGTGTGTACGCAGCCTTACCAGTATATCATAGTGTACATAGTCACTATATTGACACCAACTATAGTGTAAAAGCCTTGCATTATGCGTAGTAAGTACCTACAACCATTTTCATCCGAAGGTTCTCGTTCTCTACCGGTAGAAATCTCTTTCTAGAGAGATATTTAAGAGCACCCATTGTATAACATATTTTTAAATGATCCTTTCTTTTATGTATTTATTTTTTGGGAATTTGAAATTTATGTTGTATGTTTATAAGGATGTCTCTGCTACACAGTTTTTTTAACTTTGGCGGTAGTCAGCCCTCCATTATAATTCTACATTTTTTTTTCCTGATAAAGTTTTTTGTATTGTATTTTGTATTTGTATTGATGTGAATGCTGATGGATGCTTACATTTAGCAGATTGCTAAATATAGTATGTCTGTTTAACCGTCTGACTCAGTAGTTAGCCAAAGCAAGCTAACAGATAAACCTTGAACCACGTACCTACACTGGATATTAAACGGACGGTTATTATACTAACCATTGGTTATTGTAAAACTTTTTGTCAGTTTTCTTCCAAAAGGGGGCTGTTCAGATTACTTACAATATTTTCAGTATTTTAAAGGCACGTACAAAATAATTATATTTGGTTGCATTTCGAAACAGAAACAAGTTTGGAAACTTCACAGGTCTAGTCTAAACGTTAGATTTTTTTAATATCTTCTTGCATTTCACCAATCCTTAACAATTGTAAACTAGTTAGAGCGCAAGTGCAGCATGTAGGTATTAGTTTAAATTAACACTAGCGTTATTTATAGCTAGTTGCAATGCACTGGGCGTCGGATGCAACAACCGGATAACTCAAATAACACATTAATTGAGAAGTGCCTACCCTTAATTTATTTAATTGTTGAAAGCCAGTTTAATTCAAATGAATGCATCTCTTTTAAACAAAAGTGTTAATCTGAATTAGACAGCGCATTTGCTGACCAATCAGGACACAAAAATACCTACTAGTTATAAATTATTAGGATATAGATCATAGATTTTTACTTATTAACTACGATACATAAATATGACTTAGTTACATAAATGAAGGACTATTGTGTCACAATAAGTAAATTATAGTTAAATTAAAATATTTACATAGTAATATAGTGTAGATTACAATTGTAAGCACTGACGAGCGGATAGCTTGTAAAGATAGTCAAAAACAGTCATCAATTTCAAAGATAGATGAACAAAAAGCTTATTAACATGGCGTTTCTGAAACTTACCAACAACATATCTTGCCTGGAAGCGGCACAGAGCTCCCATCACACACATTGATCATAAAGTCACAAAGTCGACTCTTAACTCATACATAATACTTTCGTTTAAAGTGCTCAGTTTTTCTTTACTAATTAAAAAAATATCACAAATTAAGTATTAAATTTTTGAGACAAAATTTTGGTTGCTCTAATTTAAACCACAATAATTTTACAATAGAATAAGTCAGAATGCAATTAGCTAACACGTCCAAATTGTATGTTTGCCAAGCCATTTGTAAAATGTGTAAATCTTTGACGAAAATGACGTATTTAACGCGTCACGGGATGACTAGTTGGCTGATGTACAACAGCCTAAAGTTGCTATCATATCGGTCTATGCGCTTTTGCTATTGATGTATTATTATAGTGTATAGGAATAGCTATAATACTTCAATGGTTTTTGCGGAAGTCATTCCGGTTTTTGTTGCTTAGTGATAAGAATAATTGGATGATCGACGATGATGATACAAATATCGATAACTACAAATTACCTATTTGTTATCGTAATATAAGTAGATTATCCAGCGGAGTATTACCTCTTATTTTGATTAAACAACGACTTTTAAAGTTCTAACGGACATTTAACTTAATGGTTTCAATTTTAAGATACACCTAATTTTATTCTAAAAACGAACAATTAGACATTAACCCTAAGATTATTTTGCGAATAGTGAAAGATTTATAGACTAAGATGAGATGTCTGATGAAAATGATCTCTCCCAAGAAGTTTTTAAGCTTTGTTTACACTGACATGTATCAAAAGTTTGACGTTTATGAACACAACACTGACGTCACGGGAAGCGTCGCGTCGCGCTCCGCGTTGCTCTTTAACTGCGTCGGCGCCCGACTCAGAACCCAGAGTTTATTATGGTCATGTATTTATAGAAACACTTGCTCTTTCGCCGAAAGCTGCATCTTTTGACTGAAGCTTAAAATTAGACAAACAAAAAAGTGTAACAGATAACAAATAAGCGCGGCAGCGGTGTTAAAAGACATCTTTCAAATGGCACAAGATACCGCACCGAATTCTAACAATGATGAATCGACAATGTAAAAATAATGAAAAAATTACAGTGATATTTTCGTGGATTTACCACTATTTCGCATCAACCTAACGGTTTCGATCCAGATAAACACAAATGCACTAAACATAATGTCTTAAGTCTCTGTCGGGACGTCTAGACAGTCTATTCATAGAGAGAATTTATTTCACAACGTCATCGTAAACATAAAATAATTCTTATGCTTTGTATCTATAAACAAAAATATTAAAATAGTTTATTTGATAAACGTACTACGCCAGATTGACGTAAACGTTCTCTAAACTGTTTGATTATATTATAAGATTTAAAAAAAAGATTATTACCTCGTCTACCAAAATATTCTGCCGTATTATATCGCAATGTCACAACCATTTTCCACAAAAAACCTATTTTTGCAATAATTACTTATTCCAAACTTTTATTTGTTTCGACTGTCGAAGCACAAAACTCACTGCCCGTAAAACAGGGATTTTTGAACAAGAAAGTAGCTATCGCCGGAAACAACAAACCGGCAAACTAATGAGGGAGGAGTCGTTAAATAAGTCAACAAGATAATTTAGTAGATAAACAAAGTAAATAAGTACATGGGTTACCATTTTAACGAAATAGAACGATAAACGAAAATTTGTCGCCTTTCATTTGTTAACGTCAAACCTAAAATGTGTTTATGACAAGAAAACTTCAATAGATATTAATATACTTAAGAATCGATTAAATTAGAATAAAAAGAATACTGAAAATTGAAAAACTCACTGAATATAAACACGAAATATAGATGGCTCTTCATATTTATATTCCATTGGTACTGGTCGTAAAAGACGGGTGATTGCGATCAAATCGTTCGATCTACTATAATAACATCTCTCGAAAAACAATAATGGTATGGTTCTAGATATTATAAAATCGATAGCTTCCGACAAATGTTGAGTGCGAGAGCTCGTGATTCTTATCTTATTGCGCATTACTTATTTGAGTAGGTATATTTTTAGGCTGTAATAGATACAAGTGGGTGTTTATTTTTGGATTGCGCTAAAAAAGTATCATTTCCTTGTTCGACTTCTTCTTAAAAAATGTCTGGTTGTATCTTGCAAGAGTTGTTTCCCTGACAATATCTTTGTAGATTGTTATCAATAGTAAAAAAAATGTTCATTTTAAATATTCTATTATTGTTCATTAAAAAAACAAAAATGGAGCAGCTATTTGCAGAAAAAAATATTTTACAAAAACTTACAGATCTACCACCTATGTCTATAATTATTCGACAAACGCATCATTCATCAATATTTTCCTCAGCAATTAATGTGATAAAGTACATGAGTAACATAATAAAATATCGTCGTAACCAAATACGAATCAACACAAAAGGATGAACCGTTACAATGCATCCAAACATATTCGCCCACATGATCGGGGATAGTATGTTAAACGCAAGCAATACTTGACGTGAATCGATTACAGATAGAGCACTCGATTTCGCCGATTTGAATGGTCCACTTGTGAGATGATGAATAGGGTGATCGATCTTATAACTGGATTGTCCGACAGAAGCTTTTACTGAAGATATGAATCAACAAATCATGCAAATACCTAAGATACATCTGCCTGGTCGATTCAATATCATCAAGAACAATGAGATGAAAATTATCTTTATTCACGCCATTTCTTTACGATACAATGTAATCTCTGTACTGCTCGTGCTATCTACATAGCTTCCTATCAATATTGTGGTGATAAACATATGATTTTCAATTGTTTCCTCAGAATTTCCGTGAATAGCTTCCGTATAGGTTGATATGATGTAATTTGTTGTAAAGACTTCTATAAAACAATTTATTTGTATAAGTTCACTCCGGCTCTCACGGTCATGAGAGCCGAGCGGGCGTCCATGACGATCGTTACCCTTTTCCTGAGGGAACACTGAGGTACCTACTTACATACTGTGCAGCTCTACCCGCGGCTTTATTTGCTAGGTTTTTTTTTGATTTGTTTACCTACTTTACGTTGTTTCAAACGTCATGTCCTCGTGAGTCGTCGATTATAAGTCTTTTGTGTTTGTTCAAACACACAGTCTCATAAAATTATACTGGTACGGGTACCTTAGCCTTTCATTCATAGTGTTTAGATAATATTCGGAGCACGTGGGAACTGTTTTTAGATATTCTTTAAATAGCTACCCGTTTCCTTTGGCCAACGCAGGCGGAATAACTCTTACTGATTTCGTTGAGATTACAGTTTCTTGACTTTGGTTGTAAATGTTTTATAGGCATTTCAATTTTTATCACACGAAGTGGATAAGCAGCACGATAAATTAAACAATGAATTATGACTCAGTCAATAATCTAAAGAAATATGAATCCTAATAAGGAAAAATCCATATTTTATACTTGGTTAAAGAAGTTTAAAACGAAATTCTAAATGCTATGGTGATCTTCACAAAAATAAAAAATAAATATCATAAGTGAAATATGAATAAAAAGTAGATTAAAACGGTCTAATTAGCCTCACAGCAAATCACAACAAAAATCGAAAAAACATGAGATAGATAATTTCTCATAACCGCTGTCGATTTTCAATTTCCATTTTAGTATCGTCACACGATTTTCCTACGTACCGAGGAAAGTAATGATGTTTTCATGATCGCGGTCGTACAGAACAATGGCCGGCCAAGACAATGAGTGCGGTTCACATGAGAAAGTGCCATGTTTGTGTGTCAGCCTCTCGCAGATGTCACATATCAATAAATATTATTGTTTTGCAAAAACTTTATGTACCTAGGTCTCTAGGTGATGCAGGCAATCCTGTGTCTTTCTCACAAACGTCTTTCTACTTAGCTATACTGTGCTAATAATAATTGTCGATTAGGTATATCTCATTGCAGAGTGTAACTACACACATAAAAACCAAACTTTTACTAATATAGGCATACGGAGGCATCAAAACTAAACCAAATATTCATAAAATCTGACTCACTGATAGTGATAATGCACGCACTTATAGTAAAACTAGAAATAACTATTACAGAGATCGTTTTGTGGATCTCCCTTTTAGGGTTTATAAAGGTACCTACTAATAAAAGAATTTCCAAAGTTCCAAACCTAGAAACTAAAAGAAATACTTAATAAAAAGTAACCGAAATGGCGAAGGCTCCACTAGGCAAAAATGCTAGGCAGATACACAAGCTAGTTAATGCTAATGACAAATCGAAGACCACCACTTACTATCAGGATGCGAGGAAGTACAATAAATACAGCTTGTGACAGGATACCGCAAATTGTCGCTGATTACATGATGACGATGGCGACATGAACTTGCCTGTCAGGCTGTCAAGGGCAAGGTGGTCGGACAAACCTTCGAATATGCAGATTAATTTATTCTAGAAGCAAGTTCATATTTCATGCACAAGTTTTGTAATAGCAGACAGAACGGTAAGAGAATCAAGTAGGTGCTAATTAAGTTAAACCCTTATTAAGTTGTAGGTAGGCAGGGTATGAATTCCGGGAGTTGTATTGTTTGTTTTTATCCTCATTTGGTATTTTGGTCTAAGCCCAAAGTCAAGACAAAGAGTTTCTGAACGTGTGAGTCAGTTGTGAGGTAGTTAAATAAAAGTAGTTCAATTTAAAACATTGCATGATCTTGCTAGGTACCTACCTAATATATCAGTTATCATTGCTTTACCAAAGTATTCATAAAAATACTTATAACAATCTATGTTAAGAGATCTGAAAAGCACACAGCCAAATTGAGCACAGGCCACAAAAAGTACTACTTAACCCAATTTAGACCATGACTTCACTGCACAAAAAATACGAACGTCCACAATCTAATTGAACAAGAGGCCGAAAATATGTTAACCTAATGAAAAATAGCCTTTAAGACATTGTAATAGATGTTACAGATGACAAAATATGATGAATAATACTTCCTACGCTCTGTGTAAAGGTTAGTGTGGGTAGACTAGACGAATTTGGACGTTACTATTATTTAGATTAAGTAGGCTGGCACCCAGGACGTGAGTAACAGTAAATTGACGATACTGACATCAGTAAGAAGCAAATGAGTCAGTCACAAGTACCTATGTGAAAACCTCGATAAAAAGAAAGTACCTACAATCAATATCGCTACAATGTTTACATGTCCAGTTGAAAGAAAACATACAACCAATGAATCATGAACGGTAGACTACAATAAAAAAACAAACAAGACAAAAACAATTTGCGCAATTGTACCTATTGTGTGTGAGGGATATTTAGGTATGCCTAAACTAAAAATACATTTGTTTGCAAGCACCTATTGGTGATAATCAGGTGGGCGTATGCTTGTCTGAAGGCATTAAAATTTAGATTGCATAAAGTAAAAACATTCGGACTTTTTAAGACTTAGATAAGAATTAAACAATATCTTTATTTTAGGCAACAAAATGTAGGTACAAAATACAAATCACTAGGATTATAGGTTCTATATTCTAGGCCAACGCTGGATTTTAAATATCAGTAAGAGATTACTTATTTGTGTCAAATATATTACTTACATTCTTTGGTACGATGACCTCAATCTCTCAATGATCTATATCTACAGAAACGATGTCATTTGTTGTCCAAAATGCAAAACAATGATATATAAAATATTTTTAAATGTTTTTAAAGAATTGCGGAAAGAATTACGTAAATAGTTAACACAGTATTCGTACATTAAGATTACAGTGAAGTTAAAAGTGTAAAATTTGAACTTACACAAGTGTGTAAAGACAAACAAGACAAGAGGAATATTTGAAACAAACAAGAGTTTGTTTCAAATATTCCTCTGATGATGAAGAAAGTCATCTACCTTCTTATAAGTATGAAACAAAAACTGTAATATTTTCTGCTGAATACTATAGTATGCAGTAGAAAATATTACAGTTTTTTAGAAATATTACAGTTTCAAATTTCAGTAACAAGTAGGTACCTAATAAAGTAAATGCCATGTAAATTACTGATTAAGGCAAGAAAAACAAGCATCTGATGTTAGTAAGTTTAACAAATCACATAACCGGCCTAAATACACCGTAACAATGATGAGCTTTTTGATAAAATCCACCATCTAACAATAGTTACATCATTTTTGTTAGGTTACGTCATTACGAGATTATTTCAAAGGTAAAAAAGATTAGAGAATCAAGTCATCCATATTATATCCCTCCGGCTAGGTGGAGTGACGATCTGTGAAAGGCTGCTGGTGGAGGCTGGATGCGTCGAGCTGAAGACAGGGCGCAAAGGGGAGGCCTATGTCCAGCAGTGGACTGCTATAGGCTGATGATGATGATGATATTATATCTAATTATAAACATTGCCACTTTATTTTGGTTTACGTTTTTCTTGATTCATAATTTTAATAAAATGCCAAAGACGATGGAACGTAAGTTTTATTATGACGTTTTATTTATGGTATTAGGTATTATTTTAGTGTATAACAACTCAATTTAATAACTCAATGATCCATTCGGGCTTGACACCAGTCGATACATTGAAATGACATTCAAGATAAGTCCAAAAAAGAAAATGTTGAGAATGCGGAAGAGGCATCAGCAGAAACTGGTTCTCTCCATATTGACGAGAGTTGTGGCTTATGACAAAAATACAAGGAAAATATTATTGTAAATTATACGTAGATAGTGTACCTACACAATGTACCTTTAGCAAACCTACCTGCACCTAATTAAGCACCTATTTAATGTAAATTAATGAGGTCAGGAGTGCGAATATGATGTTCAAAAAAAGTCTAAGACATAAATACGATGGATTTTCATAAAAATACCTAACATCCTATCCTACTAATATAATAAACTTAAAATTTTGTAAGATTGTATGAAATTGTATGGATGCATGTTTGTTACTCTTTCACGCTGAAACGGCTGAAAGGATCTGGATGAAATTTGAAACAGATATATATTATAGTCTGGAATAGCACATAGGCTACTTTTTATCCCGGAAAAATGTACGGTTCCCGCGGGATAGATTTTTTTCTGTTTTTCAAGGTACCAGGCGAAGCCGTGGGCGGACGCTAGTCCCGATATAATATATTATTCACACACAGTTCGCACATGTAACAAAGACAAAATCCAAAATCGAATCATTCGATGGACTTTGTGAAATAGAATAACATTATCTATGAATACATAATTCCATTTTATTATCGTTAGAAGTGTGTTACCAGGCAAAATTAGATATTATCTATTATCTATAATTTACCAACCTGTGTACTTTTGATAGTAGTGTAAAGAATGATAATGATCATAAAGATATTGAATGTAAATACTGTTACGACATTCAATTTGTTTCCTTTTACAATAACTCATTCAATTACAATTTATGTTACCGCATAATAAGTACTCTATCGACGACGCAAGATTTTAGACT
The DNA here is from genome assembly GCA_963675405.1 of Cosmorhoe ocellata. Classification (NCBI taxonomy): domain Eukaryota; kingdom Metazoa; phylum Arthropoda; class Insecta; order Lepidoptera; family Geometridae; genus Cosmorhoe; species Cosmorhoe ocellata. The sequence continues at coordinate 11,760,854 of OY776245.1, read as the reverse complement.
CTATTACTAAATTTTAAAACCTCTTATCGAATGTACACCCATGATGTATGAATTTATAACACCAATGAAATCATATGAGATTAAAACCACTAATTTTCCTTTCACTGTTCGCAAATGATTTTAACTATTTTTTTATAACTTTCTATTACGAGTGTTTTGTTACGTGTTTTGAAAGGAACCTTTAGATTGGCTTAGTGTTTGATACTTGATAGTTTATTAATTGCTATCATAAACAAATTAATATTACTAACTTTTGTGTAAAATTTGTTTTTTAAATACCATTATGGCAAGCCACTCCATCTTAAAACTATTCCAGGCACTATACAGCGTCCTGTAAGTACCAAAGTAAAATGTTGACACTGCATAAATCATCTAAAGAATCATCATTGTCACAGAAAAATATACAGTTCTTGGCAAAAGTGTTACGTGTTTTTAATACAAACAACAATAATCATCATCATAATTTTCCTTCCCTTATCCCAGTGAGTGGGATCAGCACAAGATTTAAACAGTAAAACTTGTAAGCAAGATACTTAATTATTTATATACAAGGTGAGTTTTTGGTCAGTTTAAAGCCGGCGCCCACGCAATCTATATCTCTGTAACCCTACTCAAAAAAAATATGAATAATGAATCAATTTTTTTGTTATTATTAATATCACGAAACTAAATTCCTGACCATAACACTACTTACACAATTTACAATGTAAACCACTATCCTACACTTGAGTACATATTTCCAAGTACCAGGAATGCATAAACCATGGAGAGGTTTTCGCGACTCGTGATCTTTCGACTCTGTGGATCTACAGTGAAATACCTCTCCATCGTTTCTGCTATCCTGGTACCTATCGACAAATTAAAATTTCTGATTTAAAATTAATGGTAAAGCAATGGGAACTGGCTTACTATCAAAAAATTAAATCTATATAATATAAAAGGAAGTCGTGTTAGTTACACTATTTATAACAGAAGTTGTGTATAATTTGTATTGATTTTGCTATTTACTGTATAGATTGTCGAACGAGTGTTTTTATTGTGTTTCACAAGAGAACTACATAAATTTTAATACTTAGCCCCAAAAAAAAACATTTTTAATACTTATCGTAATAAATATCCTGTTATTTTTTTGTCAATACTAGTTTATTTCGCATAGAAAACACTTTTTACTCCGACTGTCCAGGTAGCCAGTGTACTAACTGCACCAAAATGTTTGTAATTTGCATAACAAAAGAGTGTACCAACTGCCGACAACCCCTATGTTCATCCTAAAAGTTCATTCTACACATTGGTGAAAGAATTTTTCAAATAGGTCCAGTAGTTTTGGAGCCTATTCAATTCAAACAAACAAACAAACAATCAAATCTTTCCTCTTTATAATATTAGTATAGAAGTATAGACAAGTAAGAGTAAGACTATCGACTAAAAATATTTAAAGACTCTAGTTTAGCATAAAATTTGGTGGAATCCGTTCATAATAAATTTAAAACAATTAAAGACATCTAAGTTGACTTGATAGCAATAAAGAGCAAACCCTATTATGATACGTAGTTGGGCTGTAGTGCGCAAGCGCAGAATGACCGTCAAATTGAGTGCTCTTAGAGTTGCGCAACTACAGGTGGATGCTGTGCCCGAGGCTGTTGCTTTTAAACACACCTGCATTATGGCCAGCATAACGACAGGAAAGATAAGTAGGCACTTAGTAATCTAAAGTTATTGGGCCTTCTGACCGCAACCTTAGCTGGTGGTGATGAGAACGACAGTGGAACAGAATCCAAGTAGTCAAGAAGTGAATACCTTCACTCTAGCCATAAACAATCGCAGTTTTTTTAAGAATGAACTGGACCACAGATTGTTTAAGAAAAAGTAACTCATAAAAAAAATATGATCACGACTGTAATTCCCGGGCTCGGTATATATCTTCCTCTGATCTTTAGTTACTTAGATCTTTGAGGATATCTAAAGAGAGAAGATTCTTGTTACCATTAATCGATTACGCTGACTGCTGCTTCATAGATGCCTCTGAAGAGTACCTCAACAAGTTGGAGCGTCTTCAAAACTTGTGTATCCGATTCATTTTTGGCCTGCGCAAGTTTGATCACGTCTCATTATTCAGAGCCCAGTTAAGATGGCTTCCCATTCGTCGGCGACGTGATCTACATACCCTTTCTCTTCTTTATAATATTCTTAACAATCCTCTTTCTCCTTCCTATCTTTATGAGCGCTTTAATTTCCTTGGCCCCCGTGGTGAGCCGAGCAGAACATCTAAATCTCTTCTACTAAAAATACCTCTCTATTCCTCTAGTCGCTATGGTGACTCATTTACAGTTAAGTCTGTAAAGTTGTGGAATTCTATCCCTCACGACATTCGCGCTAGTCCATCGCTTGCTATTTTCAAGCGAAAAGTCAAAGAGCACTATCTCTCCTTGTAAGTGTTAAGATATTTTTTTTTTATGTATTATAGTATTTATTTATTTATATTGTATATATATATATATGTAGTTCCTATAATATATATTTATATGTTAGTACCTATATAAGTATAAGTGTATTTTTGGTTTATTTTAATTAAATTAGTTTTTTTTTTTTTATTTCCTTTCATTTTCTTTTATATATGTGTGTTAGAGTTAGTTATTATTAATTTCTTTCTTTTCTCATTTTTTTTTTGTACGCAATATACCCACCAATTAGTTATAATCTCCATATCCCAAGGTTTGCTGGAAGAGAACTCTTTTTAGGGTTAAGCTCGCCTGTGTACATGCCACTAGTTTTAAGTTTTATTATGTATAATCTGTGTAAAAAGTATAAATAAATAAATAAATAAAAAGAAGTCAGAGGCACGTCCAAACATGACCTTTGGTACTTATAATTTATAATTTTATGTTGTTTTTTTTTACCTTAAGAAATACCTACCTATGTCTGTAGGTATTTCTAGGTTATATTATATCTCCTTGCCCAATTTCAGTACGGTACTTTCGCATTTATAAAAAAAAATATTTTAGATGGATTTCAAAATTGTTGTCATAATCACGCACGTAGTTATTATACCTAAGTATAAAAACTGTTCCTTCTCACATATAAATCTACGTTTATGGCCAATTAAGTCCAATTTAAAACGATGACATTAATGTACCTGTTAATTATGATCTCTGCATATGAAGCAAACAGTAGGTAGGTACAGCTACTTGCCTAAGTATAGGCGACCAAGAAATTGGTTTACCACTTTTGATGACATCTCCCAGTAACATAATTATTCGCTAAGGATTACTATGACAGATTCCGACGTAGCAGTTATTAATCTGTCAAGCGAAAATAGCCCTTGATGTTTTGTACGTGCAAATGATATTCAGCCTTAGAGTGGTAAACCAATTTCTTGCTCGCCTATACTTGACAACTTTGCTGACATTTGGGTGTTTACATTTTGTGCGTGTGTCCCCTCTATAAGCATGCAAGGTCGCCAATATATAGGCTTGCATCACTTTAAGTGTTTTGTCAATGTCGAAATGTAAATCAAATTAACCATTGGACAAGAGTCTAAGTTTCGTTAAATAGATAAGAAGAGTTATTCGATTTTGAACCTTATATCCATTGATATACTTTTATACATTAATAATTTATAATTATTATTGATATACTTACCACAGATCCTAGTTAAAAAAAAAAACAAAACAAACATAATTACGAAGGAAAATAAGGTCGATATCGTGAAAACTTGGTTTAAAAATCTTTGCTGGGACTGCCGATTAGATATTTAACATTTCCGATGGAGATAAATGTATGAAAGGATACTATTCGAAAAAAAGTTTTCGTTTTCGTAAACTATCAAAAACTCATTCTAGGGGTACAGAACGTATGCACATTATAAGTACTTTTATCAATGATAACTAATCAGTCTTAATGACTGTTGAGTAACCTTTTATCTGATGCCCTAGATTTCATTCAAGGTCTACGAAATCGATCTGAACGTGCTAGTCTGGGGCGAAGTTACTATACAAAAACATCCTACTAATATTATAAACGTGAAAGTTTGTATGTATGGATGTTTGTTACTCTTTCACGCTAGAACGGCTTGACGGATCTGGATGACATTTGGCACAGAGATAGATTATAATCCCATCAAAAACATAAATGTGAAATGAGAGCCAAGTTCAATAAGTAAGTAGGTATGCTTTAGTCGTTGACTTCAGCGACAAAAGAAGTGAGATCTAAACGGGTGCCAAGTACAATGGTCAGTCCTAAAACTTATTTATAACAATATGAAATATTTTTAACAACTTTAAAATATCATTTCATCTCATAATTTAGGATATTATATTGAAGCTTAAGGTCTAACTTGGCTAGTTATCATTATACGAATTACCTTCCTATTATTAACTACTTACCTACTATGTCCGATCGCTAGTTTCTACCAGCAAGCCAAATTTTTAGAAGAATATAATAAGAACGTGCAAGCTATATCTAATATAATTCGTACTCTTAAGATACTCTCGTTTCACTATAATCTAGGCCTGAATAGTTATCTAGCCATATCTATCTACCTGCATAGACTGCTCAAACTATTGGCACAATGTAGGTATACATACCTATAGTCATACTTACCTATCTGCATAGACGGCTCAACTATTGGCACATTGTACACTAGGTAAGAGTGTACTACTTACCAATCCAAGACAATACTTCCACTCGTTATTATATTCACGTCAAGACCCTATTAAAATCCACATAATGACCGACTGTCATCTATATGTACTTTTAAACTTACGCGATCTGAACACATTATTATTAGTATTAGACGGGTATTTATCGCGTTTAAATTACCTTATTGAATTTACCTTAGGGAAGCGATTGAGATTAAGAAATATCCTAATTTCAATCGTGAAGACGGTTTCAGACTCTCTGCCTCATGGAATCAAGTGCTAGCTAAGTGTACTCGTCGTAGACCGGTTATTCAGCGCGTCGCGGATACTGTTAGTGTTGTGTGTCGTCCGAGTGTACAGATGGACATCCCTATTGTCGAGAACGAAGTGAGGGTAGTTGCAAATAATGCGACCCCCGCTTCGCGGAGGAGGTAGCTCCAGTACTCCAGTCTACCCGTGACCACGACAGCGTGCAAACCTGTCGAAACGTCGGGAAAATATAAGGTAATTTAAACGCGATAAATACCCGTCTAATACTAATAACGACTGTCATCTATTTAGATTGCTATTCTTATATTACAGGCGCTAGTAAGGGTTCCTAGGAGAATCAATTAATTGAAAAAGTACGTTAAAAATATAAAAATTTGCAAGTTTCAGATTTTTTCCTTTGTTTCCACCCCACTACCTACCTGGATGCCAAATTTGAACGTTCTAGGTCATCTGGAACTGGGTTATAATTAACGTCTATAGGTCAGTCAGTGATAAAATTTTCCATAACCAGGCATTTTTGGACGTTAATATCTAAATAACCGTTTGAGGTGTGTTTATGAAATTCGGTGCACATATTTTACTCGCAAGTGGCAATAGATGAGCCAAATTTGACTTGTTTATGTGAAATAGTTTTTGAGTTACGAGGGGGTGAAAAATCACCCAAATGGTTCCTGTAATATTACACTAGGCGCGCATCGCCCGTTCGCTTCGCTTGAACTTGGCTTGACACGCTGCCGCGTGTCTAGATTTGGAATAGCACCTAGCTTACTTTTAATCTCAGAAAAGTTTCCGTGGGATGGAAAAAATTGTAGCCATTTCGAACTCCTACCAAAATAAATTAAAGGATATTAAAACAATGCATTTTATTAATTTAATACATCATTTTCCATAGCAACAACTGCTTGAGACTTTCACAACCAATACCTGTACGTAGAAATAGCGTTAGTTTTATTTTTCAAAACGTCAGGGTTCAATTCCCGAGCTTAGTACGACTTTTTTAAGTATTAATGCAATTTTCCGTGTTACTAAAATAGATGACATGGTTCCTGAACAGATCTTCGTACTTATGTTTATAGTTTCAGACTTTTCCATACTGACCGATCTAAATGTTACACCCTGCATCCTACTAATATTATAAACGCGAAAGTTTGTAAGAATGTATGGATGGATGTATGTTTGTTACTCTTTCACGCTAAAACGGCTGAACGGATCTGAATGAAATTTGGCACAGCTATAGATTATGGTCTGGAATAACACATAGGCTACATTTTATCCTGGAAAAATATAAGGTTCCCGCGGGATAGATTTGTTTTTGTTTTTCAAAGTACCACGCGGGCAAAGCCGTGGGCGGAAGCTAGTATATCATATGCGGGAAACATTAATGTTTTTCCTTTGACAATCTTTTTGATTGTCCACGTGTTTGTTACGATACGTCACGACGTAGGTACCATCACAAATGTGGACATACCTTATGTTTGCTATTGCATTACCAAATCTTTTGCTCAATCCAGTCATTATTCAGTAGGACACACCTCTGATTTGAATCTTTATGCTAACAAGTCGTTTCAATAACAACCTTTAGTTGCGGTGAGGAGTGGCTATTACAGTGAAGCTAGCTTTTTTGCTTATTGACCTTTAATTTACAATTAAGAAGTTTTATTAAAACCGCATATTAACTGGGACAAGAAGAACAGATTGTGGCTTTTACAGATATCTCGAATTGACGACATTCATGAACCCAGGCATTTAGAAAATCAGTAATTTTCGTGAAAAATGATATAAGATTTTTCTTCAAAACGAAATTAGTATAAGATGAATATCATTCATAAAAACTCGAAAACACTATGGTTAGGTACCGATGCAATCCACGTTAAAAAAATATTAATGATACTAGCTGTCCCGGCAAACTTCGTACCGTCTATTTTATTTAGAAACATTTGTATGGGAAATAGAAAAGGGCTGTTTTAGGGTTTTCCCGGAAGTTATTCGAAATTTTCTTACCTTTTAAACCTTCCCTAGACCTCCACGAACATTTCAAGACCAAGATAAGATAAATCCGTTTGTATAAAACATAAACCACTTATGGTTAACCTTATGTCTCTACCTTTTTTTATTTTGGAGCGTTGTGGAACTTCCACAACGCTCCAAAATAAAAAAAAGATTCTTCTTAATTAGTAAGTACTACTTACTAATATGCTTCCAGTGGAAGCATATCAGTAAGTAGTACTTACAATTTTTTAAATAATTATGTAATAAATACTTACTTAGAACCCAGAGGAATGTATTCTTGGAGCGCGGTGGAACTACCCATGCATTGGATGCATCAAAAGTTTTCCAATTAGTGCTCGCTCGCAACTCAATAACTCACAACTCAACTAAATATGCAATACATCTCCAAACACTATAAATTGTATTGATTAAACACATAACCTCAGCTTTCTTGAGAAGCAGCGACCGTCTTTTGTAATAAAATGGCGCGAGAATGTTCATTATTTCTTTTTTATAAGGTTGAAAATGGTGTTTAATGCTTTATTACGGACATCGGGACGACCAACACTAACATCAAAACATAGGTAGTAAATCAGCAGAGAATGCAATGTCGACCTTGTGACCGGCTATTCACTCGACTGGCATCTTTCGCGTTAAAGAATTAGCACATTAGCACATTATAATATCCTACTTATAATAAAAACGTGAAAGTTTATAAGTATGGATGAATGTTTGTTACTCTTTCACGCTTATACGGCTGCACGGATCTGGATGTAACTTGAAATACGTGTAGTTTATGACCTGGAATAACACAGGTTTTTTTTATTCGGGTAGGTACGCGCGAGGTTGCTAGTTAACTATAATTTCTAAACAGAAAAAACGAACATAAGGTAGGTACACTTGTAGGTCAAAAATGGTTTATAGGTGTAAAATATGTGAATTAAAGTGAATAGTTTCCTTTTTAAATCCACCTTCTGTTTAAATTTGACTTGACACTGACAAAATTGATTTACAAAAGTGACAGGTGCCACTATATAAAGAAGAAGCATTGCTTATAGCCCCATCGCGATTTGTTGATAAAAAGTATCAATATCTTCGTTAGGTAACATCATGTCGTGATTATTGTGCACGCATGGCCGCCAATCTTACACTCGTACCAGAACTGTTAATAAGTAATTGTGATGTGATAATTATGGAGGAGCTGTAATTATGGTGGGGTTTTTGTAGATGCAGTAACTTTGAAGTTTAGTGAGCTATGATTAGTTGCGTAAACACTCTCACTTTGCTTGCAATGACTTTTTCGTTTCTTCGTGGGTGAGGCTTTTGATTTGATGTTTCAACTATGTATTGTGCACAGTGAACGACAATACATGGAAGCATTCCTTGAGCTAAAAAATGATCCTACAAGAGCCCTGGTAGGCGAGGCTTTTCAAATATGCCAAAGAATTTTATCAAAAATTTACAGAAGCTTATTACACGTTACACGGCAATTTAAACTGAAACTTCGAAGCAATAAAGTCAACATTAATCAATTTTTGGCAATTCCACGAAGGAGTTTCGATATGTGAAATTTAGTGACATGTTTCGCGGATATTTCCCTTGAAGGAATGTTACTATATTTTTTTCTGTTCACTGATTTTACACCATCCCAACTAGATAGACCGTCCGTTGCCTGACCGATCGTGTCGGTCGGCTGGACCACCACAGCACAGAACAATAATAAGTACCTACCTACTCCTGTCACACCACACTACAGAGATCAACCAATCCACAGAAAAGATAAAAAAAATGATGGTAACACCGAAAGGACACAGAATCCAGGCTTGTTAAAAAATAACAATAAGTAGTAAAAGGTCCAATAAATTTGCTCATTGTAGGTAGGTATCTACTGTATTGTATATCTGATGTAGCTATCTAGTTAATACTTATTGTTTCTAAGTTCAGACAAGCGCTAGGTCTGGGAAGCTTATGCACCGACGAGTAGTCTATCCCAACCGCATTTCTTACCGACTTACGAATCATTTGGGAACAACGGGAAAAATTATATTCACTTAAAACCCGCAGTAAAAGTTGCGCGCTGGTCAGCTAGTTTGCTAGATATACTTACCTATACAAATACTCACCAAGTAATCATAGATACACGAAATACTAAACTAATAAAGCGGAACAGATTACGAATCGTGCTCAAATCAGCATTAGGTCACCAAACCATCGATACGATTACAACGGTCGTCCCTAGCAGTCCCGTTACGGAGCCTCCTCTCATTTGCTGTAACGGGCGCCGAGTGACTGGCCAATGCATGCGGTGCTATTCGGCTCTGCAAAGTCTCTCCGGGAGTGGAACTGGCTCACGGGCTGTGGCTTTATCGAAGATGAAAAAATGGCGGTTAGGTTAGATTTTAAGTTAGATTTTATAAAAAACGGAAGAAATTAATTTATGTAAGACTAGGCAGTATGGTCTATAGACTTTAGCCTGCTCAAATGAGCGAATAATGTAACAAAACAAAACTTGGCTTTATCATAAGTGTATCAACATGTTATAGCCGGGCTACTTGAGTGCCACGACGAAATTTTGTCGACTGTTTTGTCTCGCACTTTTTCGTGCAAATATGAAATAACATGCTCGAAAAATCCATCGACAACATTTTGTCGTGGCTACCATGTTAGCCTGGCTGGTAAAGCTTGTCAAAAAGAATACTGTAGCTAAATTCTTATTTACTCTTGTATACATAGTATTAATCTACACTAATATTATAAAGAGGAAAACTTTGATTGTTTGTTTGTTTGTTTGTTTGTTTGAAATGAATAGGCTCCGAAACTACTGAACCGATTTGAAAAATTCTTTCACTGTTGGAAAGCTACATTATCAGCGGGTGACATAGGCTATATTATATTTTCAAAAAAATTAGGGATCCTTACTAAAACTTCAATAATGTAACCCAAGGTGTAAAAAAAATATCTAAAATATTCTTTACATCGCGTGCGCTGCGAAAACTATTGACGATAGAATAAAATAATGTACTACGACTTTGTAGAACACATCATTATTTACAAAAAATGTCGCGATAGCATATGTCCAACTATTATAGTTATGCCACAATAAGAGTTCTTTTATTTTAACAATTTTGTTGAAGGCTACTCTTAGAAAAACGCTCTTTATTTGTATCTTAGTATTAATTCTTATCAAAATAAATCACATCATGTTTTAAACTGCTTCAATACCCTTATACTGCTTTTTGAATTACTCAATTCGGACATTCCATGCGAAAGATACCACGAAGTTAAAAATGTAAGTATTAGAATAAAGTTGCGTGAGAGCCTCACCCTGCTCTCGGCTAGCTTTATGCAATGTAGGGGTCACTGGGTGTACGGGAGAGGAGTCAATGTGAAAAAATAGCAAAAAAAAAAAATATGATCACGACTGTCCCCGGGCTCGGTAGATATCTTCCTCAGATCTTTAGTTACTTAGATCTTTGAGGATATCTAAAGAGGGTAGTCAGAGGCACGTCCAAACATGACATTTGGTACATGCCCACATTTTGCACAGTAGTTAGTATTCCGTACGTGACAGGTTGCAAGCCCATGTATGTATGTATATATAAATACCCGTGCGAAGCTGGGGCGGACTGCTAGTATTATATGTCTGAATCAACAAATTCACTAGGTATTTTAAACGTGCTTAAGTTAATAGACAATGGAAAAAAATACAATTGGTTAACAGACGTTTTCATCACAGGGGCGGTCGCATTTATATCAGGTGCTTACTTCAAAACTCACTTGTGTGTCCGTGACTCGTGAACAGTTCACGTGAATTCCGAATGCACTAGCGGACGTAACGACCAGCAATAGTACTAGGTAAACACAACTTCACGGTCAGATTTACAATGCTAATTCTATGCATTTGGCTATGCGGATATTATGACACCATTTTGGAAGTGCTGACCAGATTTGGTCACTAAGCAACGCATAGGTTTTGGTGGTCATGGACCGTAGAGTTTGACAATAGTTTTCAATTCATCACAGTTTACTTTTCTAAAGCCCTCGACACAATCTACTTATCATTAAATATTTAGGACGTACTTTTTCAGTTATACGGCTGTGGATGACTAATCAGGAAATACGCCAGTTGATGAGATGAAATATGTTCCAATAACCTGTTCTGGTTCATGGGCATAGCATGGATTTTTTTCGTAAACTATCGAAACTCCGAAGTCAATGTGGTGACACGTCAATTTTAGGCAGGGTCCTTACAACCATCTCACCACGAGCTCCTACAAACCATATATACAATGTTTCAGAAACCTCAAGTTTTAAGCTTGAAGCAACACTACTTCAATACAATTTTTATAGGTCCTGGTATGAAATATCAAAGTTATATTACTTAAATATTGCCCGAAGAGCCGTAAGGCCCCAGATGTATCGTACGCGTGTGTCCCTAGACAGTTGTTAATCTGTTCGCCCTATAAATTAAAAGAGGTTCAATCTTTATTCAATCTACTTTTGTTTTAGTATGTACCTAGTTATTAGAATTGCTAAGATAAGCTAGAGATGCGTTACTTACAGTTATCTTTTAGCAATAACTTACAGTTTATCTTTTTGCAAGCTATTAAATCGGATTGCAAGTTGAGGATTTTATTAGTAGGTAACTATCTAATGAACAAAATTGTAAATGAAAATAATTGTTTTATCGAATGTTCTGATTACTATTTGGTTTAATTGCGAAGGAGATAATTGAACGATCAGCTGATGATTTGTGTTCCATTTTGATGGTTTCATTCAACCTTATTTCATTTAGGAAAGTTTTTGTTTCTTCATAGAACCAATAATATCTAGATGCTTAGTAACTATAGTAATCGATCAAAAGAATAAGTCTTAAACTAACTGTATATGTACCTAAGTAGGAACCTACGCAAGTTGCTTACTTGTTTTTAATTTTGATAACACATTCAAATTCAAATTCAGTTTATTGACACTCAAAATAACATTACAGATACCCAGTGGCTATCCAATGGCTATATAAAAACCCACGCCTTTTGTCAATCCAATACTAGGAAGGAATATTAAAGTAAACCTGTTTAGGAAATGAATTCAACGAACCACCGAAATTCCGTGGATGGTGTAACGCAGCTGTGACATTTGGCGGCGGCCTTGCGAACCTGATTTTGTTTACATACGATGAACACCTTCTAAGCACGGTGTGAACACGGCGTAAACTAATGATGGCTCATCCGTTTCCACGAGAAATTAGATCTCCGTCTTCTTCTTATCGTGACATTAACTAAACCAGTGTGGTGAAAGCATTAAAGTGCGCCTCGGAAGATCTTTACGTGCGTAGGTAAGTATATATTCTTGATTCTTCACCACAGCCCACCGACCGACGCCTCACAACTCTGCAGTTCGAAACCTCTCTTTCAACCCCTTTGGAGATTTTCTGAGATAAAAAAATGGCTATACAATCCAGAGTAGGGCCTTTCTACTTCACAGTTTTGTCATTGTTCTTACTTTCGTCATTGAGCACAAAAAACAATTTTATTTATTTTGGAAGGGATGAATAATTCGAATGGCAATCATCTAATCGTCACGTATGTAGTGAAAGTGTGGATGCGCTATCCATAGATAATAATATCAAGCTCAACTACGATAGAATCCAACCGTAGACAAACAAAACTGACCCAAGGTTCTCATTAATAAGCATGTACCAAAGAACGTACCTATAGTGCTGCTCCGTTAAAAATCATGTTGGAATTTAATCAAAAATTAAAACGAGTATTTAATTAGCAATTATAAGAACAAGACGTGTAGTATTACTAGGTACTCATTACATCTCATAGGAACAGTCAGCAGAAAAAGTAAGTACTCACGTCGGTTGTTTTTAATAATTTCTATACTGCTTCTATTTTTTTTCTATTTAATCTATTTGCTTACAAGTTCTAGAAATACTAATATTATTTGATTAACTCATATTAATATTTTTAGATGAATCTTTTTTTTTCACACCACACCCATCCATCACCAACGATCGCATGAAAGCTCCAGTACCAAATTTGTGTCTTCAAAAATACGAATGCCCAGTAGTGATATTTATCTAGAGTTGTTACAATAATTATGTATATTTTGTATAAATTGCTATCGTGAAATTCATGGCAGGATATGAAGCGACAAAAAAACATAAAACATTAACTTTCTAGGCAGTCCGATAAAAACAACTACAAGTAGTAGGTACATCCAAAATTATACTCTTTGCTGACAGTACGATTTGTTAGCACTATGATTGGCATGGGAATTTACATTCCATACGGCCAATGCGCGAAGGCTGTATACGTGAACTAGCACAAGTCAAGGCCCATCGCAGTGGGGACCTCTTTACACAAAAACACCTTTTATTGGAAAGAAATCGAGTGAGCGTTCTGAATACTGAGTTTATTTATTTTTAAACGAATTGATTTCGTACATGCTTTGATAGTAAATCTACCAATAGTTTGCTCAATGAAACATGTAATGAATATTGGCAATTGTAAACTAATTCAGTTTTGCGTGTGAGCTAAATTTAAAAATATAAATTTGCATGTATTTGAGCAATAAACAAAATTCTTAGGCTAAAACTAATGTGACTACATGACGGAAAACAGAAAGTGGATCCATTAATGATTTGGATTAAGATGTTTTGAATAAGCCTAGAATATAAAAGATGAATAGTAATGTTACGCAATGAAAACTAAATCGTAATGACACGGATATAGATATTGAAATTGAATGGAAATCGTTTTATATCAACTCCAAAGGTAAAGGTGATCTCACTGGCAGGCAGTGACCCGAACGTAATGTTCTTCAAACCAATTTCATATCTGTCTGTATGCAGATAGGTAGGTCATAAGGTGGTCTTGAAGCGATTGAGTTCTTAATGAACGACCTTCTATAGGTACCAGTAACTAGCTAATTGGTAACGAAATACTTATTTGAGTTGCTAGTAAGGCCTTCATCCACGTTACCACATACTGGTTTGCTACTAACATATTAAATTGAAATGATACTTAAAACGATGACAAATCTCTAGCAAAAAAATATCAGCAAATTAAAAAGACAATAATAACAAATCCTCTAGACTTGCCAGTAAAGAGCATTTTCAAACCCAATAGACATACACAAAAATTAGAAAGTGCCTACCTTCGTAGTTATTTTCGTCGTCGTCGTGGTGGTTTGTAGGGCTGATCTGCCGGCACAGGTCCTCATACTCGGCCCAGTAGGCGGCCAGCGCCACTGGGTCTGGAGCTCGGGGCTGTGGCAACGCCATGCGGACTTCAGGGGACTCCTGGGAACAAAAGAAAGATAACGTTAGAAAAATGCAAATATGTCCAAAAAATTTCTAAACAACTATTTCATAATGCATGATTTGTTTGTTTCTAAAATCACTAGTTATTTGTTTGTCAACCCTATTAGCAGGCTCAAAATAGTTTTTGCAATTTGTTTTTGCTTAGGAGAATTATATTCCGTTTTGTCTTTTTTTGACAGCGGGATGAGTTGACCGATTCAAAATATGCATTAGGTCAACTCATCCCGCGGGATAAGTTGACAGCGGCCTCAGTTGACTGAAAAGTCAACTAGAACAGAATAGTTATCACGGATAAATGAACGTTCCACTACTGAATTTAACAACCAAAATATGATTTTATTTAACAACTCTGAGGTACTTTAGTTATATAGCTTTTCATTCACGATGATGGTTTTTATTAGGAGTATTAGATTTAGAAACACATTGTCAAAATTTTTAAAGTTTTATAAAATATACAAGGCCGCTAAAGAAACATGATATTTTTGAGAATGTCCTATGTATGATATGTGTATATCCACAAAATCAATGTGTGCTAATTTACCAACGAAGTCTATACTTCAAAGTCGTGAGAAACGTGACTTACAAAACCCATGCAAATTAAACAAACAAACAACTGTTCCGAGCAAATTAATATCTGTTTCTGATTCTTACAATGATTAACTGCAGCATAATGGGGCATTCACACCTAGGACGACTTGAACAATGAAATACGAGCAAAGAGCGTACGTTTGCGAAATATATAGTTTCATACATATTGCGATACATTAAAATCCTTTTAAAGAGGGACAATGCTGTTCACATTGCGAAATTCTGTAAACTTAGATTGAAACGCAAACATTTGTGGGTCATTAGGAGCATTTTCAAATGATTTTGCAATAAGTTTGCAATGCTCGACACGTTTATTCGTACACAGCCAAATAAGTCATTAAAATTAAATGAAATACGTAATAATCAAAAAGATTATACGACGCAGAAAAAATACATTTGTTTTTCTGAAATAGTAACGCAGCGGAGGATTAATGTGTTATCAATAATAAAATAAATTCTAATTTGATTAAACAAAGCAAGGTCTAAATCAGTGATTCTCAAAGTGGACCCCCAGGGGTCCACGGGAGACGTGAGTCTACGTTGGACGTGACAAAAAATGGGGGTCTACAATCGTAAGCAGGGGTGCATGAAAATTAATTTGGTTTCGATAGTGAAGAACTAAAATGTTGGCTTGTTATTTTAAATTATATGATACCTACATTAAACCTTCTCAATAAGACAATTTATAAATAAATTGAGAAAAAAATGGTTATTTCGAAATGGAAAAGATTTTCAAAATCTGTTAATCGTCGTTGAAACTCAGCCACAACGCAAGTTTCCATAGATAGATCTAATCTTCGCTTTTTTTTTCAAGATTTAGAAATCGGTAGTACCTAATGTAGATGCAGGGGGTCCACCGGATTCAGCAAAATTTTGAAAGTGGTCTATGAAACAAAATAGTTTGGGAACCACTGGTCTAAATCGTCATGCTTTCAACCTATAAGTAGGACATAACATACGCATGTAATCTCCAATGATTACATGAGTTCTAATCCGAGATAAGGGTTCAGTAGTACCGCATACCAGCACCGGTATCTAGGTAATACCAGTATTACCCGGATGGAAATACCTGGATTCCTGAATGCAATGCTCGAGATGACAGAGATTCAAATGGCTGTGTTAATTAAAACGGTAGTTTTATTCAGTGTATAAACAAAACAATGCACATGCTTTAAGTATGAAGTAAACAGTAAGAAGTTTTTAATATCATCTCTAACAAAATATCAAATATATCAATCCTTAAAATTTCAAGTACCGAGACTAGTAAAACTCATCCCAACCGTACAAATTGATCCCTCGATGGTTTTAAACATTAAATTTCAAAACCTCCAAGTATGTATCTGTGACACTATTACTTAAAAATATTTTTAGCATTTGCTAATACAGGAAGGCAGTGGTAAAAATACCCCATCGTAATGGTTATGTGATGGAGAGAATTTCATAGCAACTAAATACCCACTCGACAGTTGTGAAGCAAGATTATTTTGTTTTACTTAGTCAAATATAAAACCTACCCACTGTCCGTACATCTTTTACAACCTAATTTTTGGAGTATCGTTGTTTCGTATGTTTTATTCTGCTTTCAAAGCTGATTCAGAAAAACTGGTAATTTCTAAAACAGCAGTGATTTTTGGATTGAGATTGTGCTTTTATTTTTGGTTGCCTCACCTATCGTACGGATCTAGGTGGTTTTACTAGTGCAGCAATAAAGGCCACACCCCACCGCAGGCATCAACATACTATCTGTGACGTCAGTTCGCCGAGCCATTAGCAAATACTCACGATAAGCCAAGGTCGATGATTCTCACATGATTTTACACGAGCAACTTGAATTAATAATTTTAGCGAAACACATTATGTGTAAAAATTAAGGCACATAAATTCGTATCAATCAATGACCAATTTGAAAAAGTTTTGGAGAAAACCGTTAACGCGAACGGTTTTGTCCAAAACATTTTTTTGAATCGAGGAAATTTAACACATGTTCGTTCCGAAACGACTTGCCCTCCTACTAAGAAGTGGCCGATACAAATTACCGTTACGCAATCCACTCGGCACTTCATATCATATTCTACGGCCATTCATTAATTTAATAAACCAGTCGCCGCCCGTCGAGACTCGAACCTGCTAACGATTTCGAAATATAACGGCTTGAATAAGACAAGTGATCATAAACACTTTTTTAACTACCTATGTTATGAAAATTTAATGAAGCCTATATTTTATACTTACTTATATCAAAGTTTTTATAAGAGGTAAACCACCTAAAAAAATAAAGGTATACGAGTAAAGATAAATAAATAAAGACATTTTTGCATAACAACATTTTTATGTTTTTACATTTTACATTTTACTAAAATAATTTCGCTAACGCTTATCCCTACAACCAGACTAATGAAACTTTACCTATCAACAGAAATAACAAATATATTTTATGCTGATTAAATACAAAAGAAACCTCAAAGTTTTCAATTATTATGCAAAGAATCTCTAAAACTTTCTACCACTACATCAAGTTTAAAATAAACTCCATCAAGCTAAGAGGCGCGTGCGCACCGGTAGGAGGCAACGGTTATTTATGAACCTTTGTCCGCTACCCGTCACATCCCACGATAAAGACAAAAACTATGTGAAGCATCCTGCCTCGCTTCCGGAGTAACCAGATTACACTGTAAATGTTACCCCTGATGAATGCGAAGATACTTCGTAACAAAGTAATAATAAGCACTCTGGTGCATTTTGTGCAAATAATAAATTGCCTAGGTATTCAAGACTTTTTTTTTGTCTGCGCATTAGGCTCGCTGCGGGGTCTGAGAGGTTCACGGCCAAAGTAGGTAGGTACGCACGAATAAACCTACGATGTTCTAATATTTCTACCATTCTAGGTAAATACCATTCAGTCACGTCTATCAATACGCGGATATTATCATAATTCGCAATGGAAATTCCAAGATTTTATTAATTTATGCGCACCCGTAAAATAGTCATCCATTTAATTGAATAGAAGAAAAATATATTTTCATAATCGTATCGACAATGACTAAACCGAGGAGGTTAGATTACAAAATAACAAAGTCAAACAAGGACATACTATTAACGTGGTTAAGAAGAACAAAAAGTTCCCGAAACGTCATAAAACAAAGACAAACTATAAAGGTGGTTTAGAGGTGCACGCAACAAAAAGCAGCAGAAGATAAAAGCTGACCTAGTACTAGTACTAACATAAAAAACAAAGTCTTTGTAAGAAAATTACGCAAGCAAAGCCGTGAGCGACTTATTAATTTATCTATGTTTTTATTCAAACTCCACGTGCGGTACATTTTTATGGCAGCGTTGACGTCTTGTATTCTGATAACTCAGTAAGCAAGGATGTTTTTATGTGAATAAAGACAATGGAATCTTATTGACATGAGGATAAACATTATCTACGCAGTTATTCTGCTAGAGTAGTTCCTAGTTCCATTTGGTTCTTCAAATAAATTAATAACCAGCTTATAAAGTATGAGTCAATAGTCAACTCATAACATTATTTGAATATCAATACAAAATATCAGACACAAATCTTTGCTAAATATTTGTTCATGTCATGTTTTGCAAGACCTTTTAAAAAAGTAGGTGCGAGTACTATTGAGTATTGACAAGCAAGCAGAAAAATTATTGATTCAGGCGCGACTTTACGGAAATCCATTACAAATACTGAAAAGGACGGAAATGTCTTACTTACTTAATTACTTTTCTCTCGGCGCTCGGTGGAGCAACACCAGTGTGGAGCGAGTCAACGGTCCTGAGGATGCTTCGTGGAGAAGCGAAACACGTGTCGAGTTTCTATTTGAGGTGTGGTGTTGGGATTAAAAATATTAATAATATTTCTATAAGGCATTTGGGGCTCATTAATATTAATAAGCTTAATTAATAACCTCATTAGATAATAGTTTTAGCGGAAAAGTACTAGACATTTCCGTCCTTTTCAGTATAAGCAAGCAGAAATTAAGAAGTAAAATATAAAGCCATAAAGAAAACACCAGCACTATAAAATTAAAAATAGAGAAGTGACTAGGTGATAATATCAGTCAGAACGATCGTTCTGTGCCTCAATTTCCAAATGCCATTAACATTTTAGTGCTTCCATGAATCAGAATATCACTCAGCTATAGAGATGAACAAATTGAAAATCTCATTAAACATGTCAAAGAACCCAAACAACGAAAGTGTTTTAAGAGACATGTATTTCCCTCCGGATGTGGTGCTACCGGTGAATGAATTCTTGAGCTTTTTATGTTGATGCGGATAATTAGTATAGTAACAAAACAAAAATACCAAGCCAACGCTTTAGCAAAAACCACTTCATAGATAGACAGTCTTTTAACAAAATGAAAAAACTAAACAAGAAAAAAACTCACAGCAGTGGGGACATGAAACCGAAAGCAGATTATTCTTAACGTTTTCTCAACTGCTTTTTCCTTAATATTGACAAACGAAACAACATCGAACGCCATAAATCGAACGTAATGGCTTTGATATTAAAGTTGAAAATCAGTCAGCTTTCTAAAATCAGGGCTCAGCTACGGATGTGAAGGGGTAATATTGATGTGGAAGGAATGTCTGATGTCACCAATGTGCATGAATCACAAGCGCATCTTATTTTGAGTTCCATTAGTGTTTACTAACTTGGAATGCAGCATTGCTAACAATAAACTGACGATAGAAGACATAAAATGGCCGTTAATGGAAAATAGATACCTACCGAGAAAGTAGGGAAAGTGGTTGGGCCGATAATATTTACAGAAACATCAAGAAAGCTGGATGAATTTGTGTTTTTAGGATATGTGGATTATCTTTTAATCATCCACATAGAGTATGTTGCAAGTATTCTGTTGTATTGTATTATGCAAGTAAAAATGTTATTGCTCATCCAGCCCCTAATACCTGAGTGGTAACTATCTACTTTGCTATACCGGTTTTTGCAAAAGCAGACAAAATATAATACAATCCTAAAATACTGGATTTAAATATCAGGGTTGTAGAAAAATAAACTTTGTGAATCCTCTTCTATCAATATACCGGTAATTTGCCTATAGAAGTAACCCGTTTGGCTGCGCCACATATTGTCTCGGAAGCGTTTTTAATAAGTTTTGTTATATTTCTATTTAAATAAATAATAGGTTTATGCGTTGTTCAGTCTTGCTTTCGGCATTTCTATAATTAAATCTTCCAGCTCAAAAGATCTCGCAATGTAAATTATTTATTTGAGTAACTCAAGGTATCAGGAGAAATTGTACGTGGTGTAAGGTGTGACAGCCCTAATCCCATGGGTGCGCCCGAGTCGCTTGCGACAGTAGCATCTGATATGGTGATGCATCGGGTGCCAGTGCCACATATTATGTTGAAACTGGAGCTGTTAGGCAACCGCTGGGGTCCACGACCACCTACATACAGATAGCAAAGTCTAAGTACCTTTTTACATGGACTCAATTACGAAAGATGATAGGAGACATTGATTAAAACTTGCGGCAACTGCTTTAGCAGAAGTGCTGATATCGCACAGTAGACATATTCATAGTAAGTATACATTTATGTGCATGTACAAGATTTATAACCAGACATTCCACTTTTCATTTTCACATTTTCAGGGGCATGCAACATTTTATTTTCTAAACTTAACTTTAAAATAATTAAAAAATGCTAATAAAATTTCATAAATTGTTGATCTAGCATCATTTGTGTTACACAACCATTTACATAATTTGGCCATAATTGTACGTCCAATTTTAATAACGTAACAAACTAATGTAATGCCTATTGTTAAGTGGCCGTACGTAATTAGGTTTAAATTACTCTAGATGATTCACGTTGCTTAAAAACTTAAGTGGTATGGAGAACCTAATACTTATGCGAGTTCTGGACAATTAAATAATGTTGGACACTGCCAAATCCGTCTATGAAAGCGTTAATTGCCGGTAATGGATGGCGGTTGTGCGCTGGCTGAGAAGCGAGAGGTGGGTTCGATTTTCGTTGCTGATGAAATGTTTGCACTGTTTTGAACTGACTTGAAAATTTAAAAAAGGATTGTATGTAAACCGCAAACAGATAATGGCTGACTGTACCGGCTAAACCACGGAGGTTAACGAAGCCAGTCGTAACTACCAACGCTATCTTTAGTAGGTAGTCGGATCTTCAGTTAGACGACCCTAATACCATTAATTTTGCAAGACTGCATTTTAATTGCACTGTTTTGAAATTCGAGTAAGTAGTTATGAAGGAAATTACGAAACATTAAATTATTCACTGATGGCCAACTGCTGTATGAATTAAATCATTTTGCAGATCTATGGAAGCTTCTGTTAAACAAACATCGAAAATACTTTGCGTCTTTT
Source organism: Cosmorhoe ocellata (assembly GCA_963675405.1). NCBI lineage: Eukaryota > Metazoa > Arthropoda > Insecta > Lepidoptera > Geometridae > Cosmorhoe > Cosmorhoe ocellata. The sequence goes on along the minus strand of OY776245.1, from coordinate 11,739,666 downwards.
CTCTTACTTCACCTAGCGTGTAATTCAAAATGAACCCCGTGATTTTATCGAACAAATATATTTTGAATTTCTGGATAGGGGTCGTGATCAAAAAATATTTAATATCCGCTCAAAATAAGGATTAGCCATCATATTATTTAATAAAAGCTATTTTATGTTTGTTACTTTTTTAATGAAGTGTCCATGTGGCCTTACCTACTCATAAATAAATAATTTAAAAAACCACTCACAGACCGACTTGCCCAAACCGCCGTCTTTCGAGACCTTTTTGCCCAATAAATCTTCAATCAAAACCTGTCATGCTACAAACCAAATGAAAGCACTTGCAATCGCCTTGCGTATCCGCCCCGTAATCGAATGACCTTTGCAATATCGCAATAGTTATGACATGATTACTGACTGGTATACGTTTTGTTGTCCTACCAGGAGATGCGGAGTGGGTGACATAAAGATGCGGTGAAGATCTCATAAAGAAAGCGTATTATTATATAAATGATTATATTGATGATAGGAACTCGTGGCCCGATGTCGCTCCGCCCTCCGACAGCTAACACAGTACATTACCACTGCACAGGACAGTGTATTCATGGTATAATAGTGGCGACCATTGGTACATAGCGTCACGTCTGTCCGGCGAATACCTGCCAAGTGCCAGCCCGTTACGATTCTCGGAAAGGATTGAATGAAGGCTTATCATTTTACGATCAAAAACTCGAAGTTCTAAGGTTCTAACTATTGATATATTATATAGTTAAGTAGGTAGGTATACCTCGATGAACTAGCTTGTCAGACAGACGTTGCTAACTGGTTTGTGATGATTTTCGTAATTATGATTGGTTATTCAAAGTGATATTTCATTATCAATTGATAGTAACAGGCCATTTAATTTCAACTCTGAAAACGCCTAAGTTTCTGTAAAAGGCTGAATGACAGATATGACGTCATTTAAAAAAATTGGGGTATTCGTCCACGAGAAATATCTTCATTAATCAAAATAACTTCGTTTTCATAGGGATTTCCCGAGATTAGGGTTAAAGAAAGCAACATCGACCATGATTGAATAATTTGTAACAAATATCTTTTTTAAACTCATGATAACCACAGTTATTTGTTAACGCTAGAACACCAACCTAGTTCACGAAATTACGGGGACTTTCATGTAATTTTGCACCAACATTGGCAGGTTGAACTTCCACAAAACGTGTCTTATAACCATTCAATTGCAATTTCGGTTTACAAATCGATTGAAAACGGTACACAATAGTTGTGGTTCACCGCAGATCAAATCAAAGGAATTACGTCCAATCAGTAAACTATCTATGCACATACGATGCGATAGTTTTGCCCAATGATTGGGCACGCGCGTTGCGTCACTTTATTACACTTGGGCCATTGTTTCGATACAAATAGACTGAAATCTTTTGCAGGAGACATTGTTTATTCTGCGGCACAACTGAGAGGAAGGTTGAATGGCGTAATCATTGGTTTCGTTGAATAATGTGCTTTATTTGATGATAATAGAACGAAAGCGAGTCCTATTGACAGAGCTTATATCATCATTTCCATACCCTGATTAGTCCAATTAGATGGAGTACAGTATAACTTATTGCACTCTCAGCTAACATCCAATCATCTCAATAATCATGCTTTTTACACATAGTCTAACTGCTTAGTCTACAAATAAATGTTCAACAATATTGTAGGTATATAGCAACCCTCAATAGTTGTTGTTGTTATAAGTTAACAAGAATATTTTTGAGTCGTTTTATGAACTTGGTGAACAGTGATCTGTTATAGTTACTAACAATGTTGGTGAATTTATGCCGGTTTATCACGACCTCAGGAGACGGGTACTCGTTTTTTTGATGATCCTTTGTTTAATTTTCACTCTACTGAAGCCACCCTAAAGCTGGAAATGGAGAGTTTGCAGACGAGTTCTATTGTTTTCGTAAAATAATGTACCTACTCGTATAAGGTAGGGTTTTGTTATGTACCAAACTCTGTTTCCAAGCTACCCTTGTCATCAATTGCTCTGATAAATCTGTTTATCTCTCTGATATGAATGTAATACGTCTGCCAAGTGCCATCTCCTCTCCTCGTGATCTCACAAATGATTGATGGTGGTGACGTACGTGGTTCCATTCATTTACGTGAGCGATCTTCTATTTTAAAAGGGCTATTTTTATTACAGATTATTATTGTATATTTCACAGGCGAGTGGGCGAAACTATTGCGAGTAGGATGTCTACAAAACATACTTGCTTCTCAAAATTGTAGCATGTTTTATATAAAACTAGCTTCCGTAGTAGCTATAAAGTACGCAAAGTACCTACCTACATAAAATATAGCCTATGTTCATTCTGAAAGTTCATTCTACACATTGGTGAAAGATTTTTTCAAATCGGTCCAGTAGTTTCGGAGCCTATTCAATAATGCTGGACACTATAAATAAGATAATATTATAATATTAGTATAGATATGCATCTACCTGAAAAAACCTCAATGAAACTTGGTTCTGCTGTCGTTCATGTTGAAGAGAAGAAAGTGTTTTTAGATGAAAACGGTATCTGAAAAAACAACATCTATCACTGTAATGGCTGCGCATACCGGAGAAGTATAACTTTTAGAAAACGCACTTGGAACATGATAATTAATGTACCGATACGTTAGGCGTAGTGACAGCACACACGCAATGCTAAAAATACAGAAATAGGTGACTGGAACACTTACTTGAAGCGGAGAAAAAAATTAAACTCACGATAGATAACTGATGATATTTTTTATGTCCATATTCATATCTTACTATTTCACGAAACTAGATGTTAGATGAAGGCATTCTTTCGAGCACCGCATTCGAGCAAAACGAGGAAACAGTATCGAAATTTGATAAGTTAGTAGGTTCTCCTCTACAGTTTTAACATTGTTCTCACTATTCGTCATTAGCAACAAACAATTTCGATTATCTCTTAAATTATTAGTTAATTTTAAATGTACCCTTCGTGAAATAACTTATTATCAACCAATCTTTTATTTCTTGCTATCAGCTTGGAAAAGGAGCTCTAAAATCCAGGTTAAAAAAGTTTTTAAAAATAACGACAAAAACATAAATTTAAAAGAACTACCACTGTAGAGGCAGAGAGTTATCGGGCCATGCGCGTTCGCAGTTGAGGAAATAATACGCGCAATGCTAAAAATAAAACAAAAATAGGTAACTGGAGCAAATGTGTGAAAAATATAGAGAACCGCGCGAATATGAGTGAGCCATGTGCCATGTACCATATCCAACTACCTAATATGTATCGCGTATTTAATAAACCATTAGACAGAACATAAATTCGAGTTCGCCTGTATGACGGTTTCAATATCAATTGAAAAATTACAAAGCATCTGATACTGCTGAAACAAAAACCAGCAGATGAAAATACTACAAAGAACTCAAGTATATTCTGCAGCTGAAATAAATAGGACATGAAGTTAAACAGTAAATAATAATATACATTTCGATAAATGCAAGAACTCAAGAGCACCAGATGAAAAATATGAGTTCGTATAATTATGGAGCAATAAAAGGTTGGCTACTAATTTATTGCATAGGTCAACATCTGCCCTTTGAAGAAATTAAGAACTGCACCTGTGCCAGACATTGAATTACAATAAGTACTATACTTAGATACCTACCATATTTATACACCTATTTTTTATTCTGTAATATAAGGAGGTATGTAGGTACATGTACATTATTGAATCACTATAAAAAGGTTTAGGCACATACAGTCTTAAGAATATGATAAATGATATCAAGTGTAAGTAAAAAATGTGTACGTAAAATATGTAAATATGAATATACTAGTATGAATATATGTAGGTAAGAAAGTTATACAATAATACTCGTAGTGTGTACATTACAATTAAAAATACATGTGACACAGAGAGTGCAAAATATTAAAGAATAAACATTTAAAAGCCGTAAAACTTAACGGTAAGTGCGGTAAGACCCGAAAAATCAAATAACGCGAACAATAACGTAATTATTAACACTCTCCACTGCATTGATGTTGTTATAAAAGAAATCATTACAGTACCCACTATAATTCTTACAACATTTTATCAGTGCCGCATTATCAAAGCGTTTGAAAGCAAGATAGACATGTTTATAGCGTAGTGCCAGTCAATGATACCTACTCCGATTCTTATCAGCGAGAAATTGTAATTATTGAAAGATAAAATTAAAAACAAACCTAAAAATATCAAAGAAAATATTACAAGAACTATTCGTAGAATCGATGATGTAGGTATAATGGTTTAATACTTTTATATGATAGGTACCTAATTATCAACACTTACCAACTTCAGCATCCGTGTTCGCCGCTATACCCTCGCTATCGGTACATAAAAAGCTCTAAAAGAGTTCTAATTGAACTATCAACCGTCCACAACACAACACTCACTTTTACCAAACTAATTATTGCCGGGGACCATTCGAAACGCGAGACGTGAGTTTGTTATTACCAACGTTCCGCCACGCGTGCAGCTACGCAGGTACTCGTTGCTTCGTTCCCTGCGGCACAATTATCACAACAATCAAGTGTATACTCGTCTAATATCCCTCTATATTGTTATCAATTCAAATCACTTCGAAGATATTTGCGATCACGAGAAAATAATAACAATAGACGTTATCGCGACGGGCGACAGCGTTCGCGGCTGGCGCTGCACTGCCGGTGGCGAGAAATCGAGAATGGACTGAGTAGGCTCTGTCATGCCTCTCGCTCGTCGTCGCATGCGCAGCCTTTCAAATCCCAATGATTGCCCTCTGGATGATTTCTGTGGCGACCTCACGCGCACCCCGTTTTTTGTCGTCGCTCCCGGTGGAGGCAACCAAACGAATACCACGTTTATTTTAAGGAGTCATTTTAATCATGAGAATACATGCTATTGCGTCGTGAATCTTTTTATAATGTTTTCACTGCACTTACCGACTTTGTAAATACATGGTTCGAAATTATAACCACTAACACTTCTTATTGTGTCACTGTCTCTTTCAGACCAGTGTGAAAGAATTAACGTGCGCCTTAGGGCTTTTTTCGTGCATTTAGTACTGTTCAAAGTATTTAGCATTACGGCAATTGGGATTTAAACTGAACGAATACTCGTAATATAGTAATTCAATATACTCGTAGTATAAAAAACGCGAGCGATAACCACATGGAGAACACTTGAATCGACAATGAATCATTCACTGTATAAAAACATGTGATTAGAAGTAGGTAGGTACCTACTATGAACCAAATTAAGCGGTTTTATAATTTAATTGAAGTTCTTAATACAAGAATTTATGAAAATTGAAAACGTGATCGGAATTAAAACAGCAATAACCTATTTGGTCTTGACAATGTTCAAAGCTATAAACATTAACCTTACGGTAAGGACAAAAATGATTAACGTGATGTAAGAACACTGCTATGTACCTACTATTATCATTATAGAATGTTTTGCAAATGTAAAGTTAGAACAGTGATCGAGTGAATCTACAAACCTTTCCACTGTCAAAGACATCAAGATAAGATTTGCTACGAAAAGCAAACAAATCAACGTTGCTCTTGTAAACTGAGAAACAAGAACATATTAACAATGTGCTCTGCTTTGCATGTTTTTTAAACCAACACTATGGAAATATTCCGAATAATGGCTTTCTGAGTAAAAAGTTCCACTTTAAGCAACATCTAAAATAGATCTTTTAGGCCTCATTTTTTTGTTATCAGCTCCAACTCTGCTAGGTGTCTCTAACAAAATTAACAAGGATCATACAAAGCGCTAGGACCCAGCGAGTTTCTTTTCAGTTCTCGGACTGGGGATAGGACTGGAATCGGCACCTAGACTCACCTAGTATGTAAGACGATTCAAAATGATCCCTGTGATTTTCTATACTTATTACTATATTAAAATTTATGTGCGCAATGCCAGTGCTCTTAAACGGTGAAGGAAAACATCGTGAGGAAACTGGCACACCCTAGAACCAAAAATTCGAAGGTGTGTGTCATAGGTTAGTATTCTTATAAGCGGCGATGGGCTTGCAACCTGTCACGTATGGAATACTAACTACTGTGCAAAATGTGAGCATGTACCAAATGTCATGTTTGGACATGCCTCTAACTACCCTCTTTAGATATCCTCAAAGATCCGAGGAAGATATCTACCGTCCGAGCCCGGGGATTACAGTCGTGATCATATTTATTATTTTATTTATCTTCTATACTAATAATATTATAAAGAGGAAAACTTTGATTGTTTGTTTGTTTGTTTGTTTGAAACGAATAGGCTCCGAAACTACTGATCCGATTTGAAAAATTCTTTCACCAATATGTAGAATATACTTTCAGGATGAACATAGGCTATATTTTATGTACCTAGGTACTTCGCGGGCGACGCCGCGAGCGGAAGCTAGTTTATAAAATAAAATGATTAGCAAGTATTTGCCCAATATACTGGACATACTATGCTGCCCCTAATTTATTTCTGCTTGGTTCTGTGTGTTTTGAGTGAATATCTTCGATCCTTCGCCTCGGCTCGATTTGAAATTCAAGACTTCATTTTCTGTTTTTGCTCCAGGTCAGCGACCGAAAAATTCATTGTCAGTTTTTGTTCAATCACAGCCATAATGACGCTGGCTGTAGTAATTATTATTCTGTGGACGATAATTGATTCTGAGAACAAGAGGGCAAAAGCTATTGAAATAGCGAGACTGAACGTTGGAATTTTCCTTGATATATCTATTTATTATATACCTACCTCAAGTTCACCACAACGGAAATAGCGTTATACCTAGGTCTCCAACATTATTTAAGCAGTAATTGGATAGTAGTTCTAGAGTGTTATACTTACCTAACTTAAAAAACAGTAGGTATAATTTGAAAGCTGTGTAGACTTTCCACAATCTGTTTTAAAAGACGTAAACTGATTAAAACAGATGATTGCCTTCGAATGAAAGGGAAACTTTATTAATATTTATAAGGAGATAAAAGTTGATTAAACGGCCCATCGGTTTAAACATAACCATAAATACGGCATATTCACAGATATTAGACCTTATTTGAGAACCTTTTTAAAGGTAAGTAATTAAGGCCCAGAATACTCGTCACACTATTCCTTACGTAAAAGTTACAAAAAAAAGTGACATAGGTCCGTATAGCAACGCGGATCTCCGCGGAATCAGACATAGCACGACGCCAAATACCCAAATAACAAGTAAGTAGAGTGCGGCATGATAATATGGCTGCTCCGAATTACATAACGAAAGCGACAATTTATAAAAAACATAAATATGTTCATGTAAATAGCTTATTTCAAAAAAAGGGCTGGGTTGATTTGTTTCAAATTAACTGATTTATATTCATGTGAAATAGAAATTCAAAATACCTTACTGTTCTGGATAAATTAGGGAATTTCTGAATTTTCAGAGGTGTTTTTGACGTGATTTTTAACCAAGGTTTTCTAACTAATTCGTGTTTTAGCTCCGGTTGATTTATCACTTATATCCTTGAGTATCGTGTAGTTAAATTTCAATGTAATCTATTAAGCGGTAATAGAATGATTAGGGTTGCAATACTTGCAATTTTCAAAATGCTGGGCCTTAAGAAAACGTTTTATTGAGAATTGACTGATTTTTTTTTCCGCAAACTTTATTGACGCAAATGAAGTAAACCTAGTCATTGACGCTTGAACTCAGTATTCCTGTAAGCCGCACAAACATCCGGGAAATCAGCTAGCTCACTAGCATCCGGTCATTCAAAGATGTTGTTGCTGTAGAGTTGTTTGGAAAACAAGAAAGACAATCGCATTATTTGAATTTCGAAGTGCTGATTTTTTTTATCTTTTATGAATGACAGTTAATTGCATTGTTTGAATTTCGAAGTGCTGATTTTCTTTTATTGAATGTGTCAGAATGACATTTTATTACTCGTGGCCAGTTTTTTTGTACATACTTTACTTTGGTGCGAAACGATAGCAACACTGTATGCAACTCATAATAAAAAAATATTTTTATACAATGATGGTATACTGGATGGTACTATTGAACGAAAAAATAGTAATAATAAATGGTTTACTGTAATTACCTGGGCACCTACACAAAGATCTTGGCCAAAAGATTGATTAAAATTCAAATGAAAGGTTCTGGGGTCACGCTCTAATAAAATATGTCGGTGAGTAAACAAATTATACTATTTTGACTATATACGGTAAACAATCAACATGTAGGCCGACAGTACGTTCTACTTTCATACAAACATACAAAATGGAATTATTTGCTGGCTGTAATTTACAAAATTGTGATTGCTGATGAGCGATTTTTGTATTAATGATTTTAAATTCGTTTCTTTGAGGTTTTCAGGCCAGTGGACCAAAGTGTTTTAGTCTGTTCTAACTGAGGTCAGTTTTATACAGTTTAGTCTGCATCTTTAGATAAGCTGAGAGAGCTAGTGGTGTAGTGGTAGCACCCCTGCCTCACGATCCGAAGGTCGTGGGTTCAAACCTGGTCGTGCACCAACGAGTTTTTCTATTTGAAAAATGTATGTGCGCAATGCCAGTGCTCTTAAACGGTGAAAGAAAACATAGTGAGGAAACCGGTATACCCTAGAACCAAAAATTCGAAGGTGTGTCTCATCGGTTAGTGTTCTTATAAGCGGCGATGGGCTTGCAACCCGTCACGTAAGGAATACTAACAGTGCAAAATGTGGACATGTGCCAAATGTCGTATTCGGACGTGCCTCTGACTGCCCTTTTAGATATCCTCAAAGATCTAAGTGACTAGAGGTCTGAGGAGATATTTACTGAGCCTGGGGATTACATTCATGTATCTTTTCAATTTTGCTACTACTTATATACTGCTATTTTCTATGATATCTGATTAACATGGTGCAAAAGAATGAGTTTTTTTATGTGTTTTTTTTTTCTGAATTATTCGCTAAAAGCGAAAGAAATAACAGGCGATCAACTAGTACCTACCTATGTAATAAATTTAGTCAATCTAACTGTAACGCTTTCTGATCTAATGTCTTGCGTAAATCAAATCACGTCTCAATTTCTAGCCAATTTCTAGTCTAGGAATTCTAGCGCAATCAGCAAGATCTCGGTGTAAATTTTGCTCTAATTAGCAATTAGTAGAATATGTACCTACTACTCGTAAATATGACTTAACAACACTCTCCACACCTCGTAATGTCCACTCCTATAGGTGCAAGTACCGCAGTTGTGGTCTAAGACACAGTGTTACTGGTCTGTATATTCACTTGCAAGCAAATGCTGCTCGATTTAAGGCCCAGAATACTCGTCACACTATTCCTTACGTAAAAGTTACAAAAAAAGTGACACAGGTCCGTATAGACATAGCACGAAGCGAAATACCCAAATGACAAGTAGGTACGTAGAGTGCGGCATGATAATATGGCTGCTCTGAATCATATAACGAAAGCGACAATTTATAAAAAACATAAATATGTTCAAGTAAATAGCTTATTTCAATAAAAGGGTTGGGTTGATTTGTTTCAAATTAACTGATTTACATTCATGTGAAATAGAAATTCAAAATACCTTACTGTTCTGGATAAATTAGGGAATTTCTGAATTTTCAGAGGTGTTTTTGACATGATTTTTAACCAAGGTTTTCTAACTAATACGTTTTTTAGCTCCGGTTGATTTATCACTTATATCCTTGAGTATCGTGTAGTTCAATTTCAATGTAGGTAATCTATTAAGCGGTAATTTAATGACTAGGGTTGCAATACTTGCAATTTTCAAAATGCTGGGCCTTAACCCAGTCAATATTGTTCTCGGCCCTACCCAAAACCTACCCAATCCAAAAAATGTCACTGTAACTGATGAAGTCATGACCGTATACGGTCGATTCTCCTCAATGGTCTCATCATTGTTTTTACTATTCGTCATTGTTCGCAGCAATAATTAGTTAGTTAATTTTAAATGTATCGTGAAATATCTTATTATTATATCAATCAATCTTTTATAGCTGCATCCTTATGCTATAAACCTGAAAGGCGAGCTCAAAAATCAAGGTTAAAAAAGTTTTGGAACGAAGTTCCTTATCGCGCGTTGTGAAAAGGGGCTAGACGGAAAAAATTCTCACGAAAAGTTGTAACGACACTATTTGCTATAGTTGTAAGCCGTGCGGCGTGCGCATGTTTCTCTGTCTGTCTCTGTCTCTCACAAATTAATCGAAAGGAACTTCGTTCCATCCGGGTGTCCCTTGACACCTCTCAAATTTTTTAAAGTAAGTAACGTCAAAAGCAACAAATTGAGAAGAACCACCCGTCTTTTGAACAACTCTACACGCTAGGTACATAATGTATTGTTCCGGCCTAAATATTTACTTAGACCGTCTATAAAATCTGTAACTTTTTTATTGATATTAAAAATTTTCTTTGCACCTATATCATCATACTGCCATTTTTCACCATCCTGTCGGCACACGTTTGCTTCTTCCATTTCCCTCTATCCTAGTCATCTTAGCACTCACTTTTTTCTCACTCATATCGTCTTTCACAACTTCTTCTTTTGATCGCAACTACACCAACTCAAAGTTGCATGGACACTGGGTTGGTTCACATGAGTGTTCAATTCCTTTGAGGTGTAAACTGCAATTATTATATCGCACACCTATAAAACAAGTTACATAAGACTAATTGTATGCAGCTTGCACATGATTATAACGTAACTAATTAGCAGCCAGTTATTATATGGTACGTTTATGTCATACAACATTTCCGTCATGCTCTAGACCACGGTTCTTGGTTCAGTTTTTTAATAAAAGATACACCAGAGCGGAACCTACTATTGCATTGATATTAGAATTAATGGAGCTTTGTCTACATTGCTAATATTCTCTAGGTGGACTTCTTTAGAGACTCTAGACAGCCTTGAAAAGTTGAGAGGTCAAATATTACTGTGAACATCTTTAAGTAATTTCTATTCCACTAGTAGCAAGAATCGCTGTGGCACTGCATCGATCTCGCCAGAGCAGCGGTGCCCACTGCGCCCCGAAATACCCACCACGCAACTGTACGTCCACTACGCCGTGACAGTGGATAATGTGGTGGAGTATCTGAGACTGAAGACTGGCCTCTCTATAAGAGTCGAGAAGTTGGAATCTCGCCGGAATGTGAATTTTAATTCATTTATGGTGAGAGTACCAACGAATCGGCTCTCCATGTACATGGACGGCGCTTTTTGGCCGAAGGGTGTTGTGTTCAGGAAGTTTATCGGCAGACTGACTCGAGACACCCCGCATAAAATTAAGTGGTTTATTAATAATTGTGTTTTATGCATACATTTTTAGTAACTATCGTTATAACAATAGCCCAAACTTTTTATTTTTATATATTTTAAGTTATATTAATTAATTAAATTCTCCCTCGAACACCCGCGATTATTTGCCCTTTGAAATTGATAGTCTTTATGTGTTTTTGTGTAACAATGTTTTATTGAAATAAATAATCTTTAATCTTTAATCTTTAATTCCAGATACTTGCCTAATTTAGTTTTATGTAAAATTTCCACTCGCTCCTTAGTAACACCTATTCTCACAGTATAGCTCTAATTCTCATAGTTATATTTTTCATGACCTCGTCACTATTCCGGAAAACGCGCCTCTGGAAATTCTATTGCAGGAAATTTCTGATTTCCGCTGGGTATACATAGTTGCAAAAACAATGCTTCAGCTAGTTAAAGTTCACCTTGACCCTCCTCAGAACAGAGTTCACGACCGTACGACAATACAATTCCAATTTTCCACCGACACCATGCGCCAGCGCCGCTCGTTATGGAAATCGGAACTAATCCGCTATATTATTACCGGCTCGTGCGTGCGAGTATGGTCGTTTGGTTAATTGCGTACCTGTGCTTTATTATGTGCCTTCAATTAATACCTTTTGTCTAAGGGTGAATTAAAAAATGTAGGTAAGTACTAGGGACAAAATACATGGATAATATAGGAACCCCGGAGACACATAATGTAATGTATCTTATACTAGCTGACCCGGCAGACTTCGTACCTATTTAGAAAACGTTTGTATGGGAAATAGAAAAGAGCTATTTTTAGGGTTTTCCCGGTAGTTATTCGAATTTTTCTTACCTTTTAAACTTTCCCTAGACCTCCACGAACATTTCAAGACCAACATAAGATACATAAATCCGTTTAGCCGTTCTCGAGTTTTAGCGAGACTAACGAACAGCAATTCATTTTTATATATAAATAGAAGAAGAAGTAGAAGAAGATAATTATGTCATGTGATTTAGCTTTTTAATGAGTATTGTATTTATATTTATTATAGTCATATTACTTATCGCACCTTCACAACAGTGTAGGTAGTCAGTCTTAAACTAATTTTGAGTGTTTTTGGTCAAACGTAGGTAAACGTATCTTGAAATGGTGATGCTAGATGTAGAAACGGACCGATGTTTATGAATTGAAGCTTTTCAATAATATTAATGGACTTTTAGCACAGCTCCATCTAAGTCCAAACTACGAGTAGGTATTAAACAAAGCTTATATCTATAACCTGTGGGGTTTATATTTTATTCTATAGGTACTCACGCATTCTGTTTTGAGGCACCTCCAAGAAGTGAGGATGCTGTTGTTTCTCTCCAAGCTCCTGCTCGCTTGAATACCCTGAAACAGGAAGACTTGTGAAGATGTTTAATCTTTACAATTTAGTCTAGCTGACCTCACAATATGATACAGCCTTGCTACCTTATTATTCTTTGCTATAACTCTTCGCGCGTCAGTGGCAAAGACAATGAGTAAGTATGTACCAAAATAATGATTTGTTTATACAAACAATATAAAGCGGAAATTGAATCTACGTCTAGCTCCACTGGCCCGCCGTCTCAATTATAAATAAGGTCATCAACATACAAATACATCTCTATTGCTACACAGAACATATTTTATAAAATGTAAACTTCAATTTTCTGCTAATCTTTGTTGATTGTTTAATACCTAAAACCTTGAAATATCAATTATAAATTACCAATGAGTCATTCGAGAGATGTACAAAACAAATAAAAGTAAGGAAGTAGCTATCGACTTCATCAGGAAGCGGTAGCAAACTTGACACAATTCGACACATCACGACCAAAACATTACAAACTTTACTCCAAGGTAAAAAACGCTTCATTATAACCATTTTATGTTTTAAACGGATCATTAGGTCGTACGTGAGCAAATTATCTTTTGTATGAAAATGATGCTATATTTCGCAGTTTTTTTTTCATAAGTTTTTGTGACTTAAAAAGTTGCATAATTCAAATAGCATTTGGCTTACTTGCGGCTACACAAATAGGTAGAGAAGTCACAGTAATCTAGGTGTAGCTAAATGTACAGCGCATACAATTTTTCGAATAAAAAACTTGAGAGGTGTCAAGGGACATCCGGATGGAACGAAGTTCCTTTCCTTGCTTTCTATGAGAGAGAGAGAGAGAGAGACAGAGAAACACGCGCGCGCCGCACAGCTTACCAAAAAAATAAAACTATAGCAAAAAGTGTCGTGACAACTTTTCGTGAGAATTTTTTCCGTTTTTTCACAACGCGCGATGAGGAACTTCGTTCCAAAAAGATCATTAATATACGGTCTACGACCGGTGGATTCGAACCCACGACCTTATGATCGGAAGGCGGGTCTACTACCGTAGGACCAACGTGCTCCTGTGTCATTATCGCTATCAGCGACGAGTCGCAGGCGCACGCGTGGGGCCGGGCCTCCGCGCCGAATGCTAAATTCGAGAAAGCGTCTAGAAAGCGCGCACTTATCGGCGCCAACTCTTCTAGTGATGCGCTTGCGCAGATTTTTGCACAGTGGAATGTTCTAGGGAAGTACTTGGAATTATATTATAACAATAAAAAACGTTTATAAATGGTTTTAGACATAGATACACATTTATTTGATTCCTAGCATACAAGACATAATGAACAACAACAGAACAAAGGACCATACGGTGATGACAATAAGGTGGTGTATTATGTGTATGTATATTACAGTTTTAGTTACGAGTATTGAATGTAATAGTTAATAAAAGATTTAAAAAAACAGTACGATAAAGCCTACGGGCTCTTATCGATGTTAAATACTTACTAATTAGCTACTAACCTTAATCAATCTCTTAGAACGTTTTAGTAACCTAAGTCTATTTTCGATGATTTAATGAATTTATCGATAACTTCCTTATTAATCTTATCCATCCCTATCTGTAGAACTACAATAATTTGCAGTTTACGAGACCTCCATTTATAGTGTTTATAAACACCATTTTCATAGCAGATCTCAAAGGACAAGTGTTTACTAACCTATCTGGCCGTTCAATGGCTTTTCAGCCTATTCTCTTTGGTACCGATTGTATGTTGGAAAACTGGCCTAAAACTTGGAAATGGTAAACGGTGGTCTTGATTTATATCCTCACTGTATCTATAAATACAGGGTGTTAACAGATTACTTACGATAACATGTTTGTTACTCTTTCACGCTGAAACGGCTGAACGGATTTGGATGAAATTTGATACAGATATAGATTTTAGTCTGGAAGCAGATAGGCTACTTTTTATCCTGGTAAAATGTACGGTTCCCGCGGGATGGATTTGTTTTTTTTTTAAGGTACAACGTGGGCGAAGCCGTGGGCGGAAGCTAGTGTGAAATAAATACATAATTAGAGCTGAATTGAAAGCCTCTTTTTTTAAAGTCGATAAAAAGGGTTAAAATTGAGGTTTCAAACGTCGCATAACACATGGTGATCGAAGATTCGATACACGAACGGGGAAACGTAACGTTATGTAACTCAAATTCAAAATGTGTTTGGACTGTGAAGAGTTGTATTATGTTTTTTTGTTAAATGGTAATAGATAAAAAATTAAAAAAATCGAAATAAAGTAGCTTTGCGATGGTTTAAAGTCGAAGTACATTTTCTGCATTTATGAGGTGAAAATCATCTCACTATACTGCAGAAACCTTTCGAACTCAGTGGCCGTATTAGTCCTTAGCCCCTGTAGGTACAAAGGCAGGGGCGGGGCGTTACTCCTATATTACCTGTAGTGAGTCTTGATATAAAAAATAGACCACGTCTGTATGTTGCCAAATAAAACAACTATTTAATACAAAAGACTTCAACGCGCTCCGCCGCTGTATTTCGAAAATAATTATAACCCGTTGTATACTTAGGTACCTACTTACCTACCGTTTATTCATTGAATATGCTTGCTAGAGAGGAATTCGCTCTAACAAACATATAGGTACACAAACATACAACCACAAATCTCTCTAGCCGCCACCGAGATCTTCGCTGGCTTCACTCGCTCGATCAATTATCATCATATTATACTTACATATGTGTAAAACTCATATTCTTATAGTGACATGTCTTTTTATAGTTTTTTCGTTCTCTGGTAGTATACGAAAGGATTCCTGACACTCTTTGAACCAGTAGTTTGCAATTGATTTGACATGACTGATCAAGCACAATGCCAAATACTCACATTATCCAATAATCACAGCTTTCTCCGTAATCACAATCATTCCTATTCAGCAATGTTATCACAGGTACGCATTCCTCAAAGCCGAAGACCAGCATATGCCGTTTTTAATAACGTAGCGAAAGCTTTATCAATATAAACCTTACAAAGGGTACGTAAAGCTTACGCAGTTCACCTTTGCCACAACTCCGCTATATTACGGCTGGCAGTACCTACCGACTTTTTAAAATTAAGGGTTTTACCGCGGAAACTAGGCACGGAAGCGCGTGCGCCGAATCGGATACAATGCGTGCCTTCTAACTGCTGCATTACTCTGTGGTTTCAGTTACATAATACGATTGCTATCGTATCGTTACGTTTACGTCACGTGAGATGAATTATTTGAGAAGTTTTGAACCTATTATGCTGTAGCACTTTGTTGCTGTTGTCCATATCAATTTAAACAACAGCCGGGTATTGCGAATTGTAATTGAATCCTCTTTATTATTAGCTGTCCTGCTTGCTACTTCACCGTGTTCTCTTTCTTCTCTCTCTTTCTCCTTTTTTACTACGTCTTCCTAATACAGTGTCCCTAGTTTTTTCGAATCAGTGTAATTAAATGATTAAAGTATGCCTCTTTTACTAGGTTACTTAGGTATCTAGATTAACCTACCTAGGTGACATTTTAAACTAAAATAATATCAAATATGATCACGACTGTATTTACCAGGATTGGTAAAAAAAAATTGAGATCTCTTGTATCTTTAATTTTTGAAGAAATCTAAACGGGTACTTATTCAATTTAAATAATTTAAACGTTGATTACAAAATATTCTTTATTAAACATCAAAATGAATTCATTTCAAATTATTTATTCATATCCTTTTCATCTGATGTTACATCATTAGTTTTATCAATATTCTATTAAATAATATGTTTATGTAACTCCTTGGTAATGACCTCCATAAGCTCATGAATAAGACAGCATCCATAGATTTCTAAAATAAATGAATTATTCATCTGTTTATTCTTTTACGAGTCTCATCTGTTTCTAATAGAAAAGTGGATTCTGTGAATAAATTGAGCTAAAGACTTTTTATAACTTTTCCGTGAGAAAAGTTCTAACCTATTTTAGGTAATGAAATTTGTAGATATAAGCCCAACTTGTGTTATAGAGTTAATTGCCTGTCAAATGGCTTCAAAAGATTCAGAAGAAATTTAGGTTAGGTTGTATCTACAGGAACATCAGCAGAGGGCACCTATTATAGAGAGGCTTTTGACTTTTGAATTACCATAAATTTTGATGAAAATTTAATCAAAATTCATATATTTAGCTTTAAACCAGATTGGGTTTACTGGCAGAAAATGTCCCTTAGGCATTAAGCCCTCTTTTTGTCACACATTTTTAAAATCTGTGTACAATAAGTACCTAATAATAAATTGGTAACTGTTTTGTCTGTGAGAATCTCAGCTTTAGAATAAGCAGAGGGACAGACTATTAGAAACATTGATAAAGAAATACTCTAAGGCTTTATACAAACACTAGCTTCCACTCGCGGCGTCGCCCGCATATTACCTACATAAAATATAGTCTATGTTCATCCTGAAAGTTAATTCTACACTTTGGTGAAATAATTTTTCAAATCGGTTCAGGAGCCTATTCAATGCAAACAAGCAATCAAAGTTTTCCTCTTTATACTATTAGTACCTATAGACAATCTCAGTAAGTTGTCGTGGTACAATTTCTCGATTTAGATTCCTAGGTTTGCTAAATGTTATTTCCACGAAACAGCTATTAGGCTTGGTCGTTATGGACGCTGGAAGTGGTCAGCTGTTCGACCTTGTTAAGTCTCCAATTCATATGTTATGCTTGACCCCATTAGGAAACTAATGCAAGTTGAATAGGTTTTATAATCAGACACTGGCCAATGCAGTGCGTAACTAGTCTGTACTTCAAAAGTAGATTCGAATGACGTCAGAAGTAAACCTGTCATAGACCTCGATCATTATACCTCCTAACCATATTATGATAACTCAACTATGGCAAAATGTCATGAAATAATAAAACTCACACAACTAACAATCATTGACCCGGGGCTTTACCACAAGCTCTTCGGGCAATGTCAAAGTAATATAACTTCGATATTTCATACCTTGACCTATAAAAAATATATTGAAAAAGTGTTATTTCAAGCTCGAAATTTTGACGTTTCTGAAACATGGTAGTTTGTAAAGTTTTGGTATAGAATATTGTAATTATAGATACATTTATCTACTGCATAAAATATATAGGTTAAGTACAAAGATATCCTCTACCAGAGTCATACTAAAATGAATGCAACATAATAGGAAAACAAAATCACGCGTTGCTGGCGGAAATCAGCCAAGTTATCTGTACAATCGGAGCTCAACGATGAATGCGTAACATGTTTTTATTACGTAAAAGCCTTTAAATTAGCTTCTTATGTTGACTTTAAGTTTCTTATAAATAGGGGACAAAAATCTTTTCGGACAATCTATCAACATTTTCCGCGATATATCCACTTTTTCACGTTTGTGCAGTAAAAAAAATGTTTATTTTACAG
The DNA here is from genome assembly GCA_963675405.1 of Cosmorhoe ocellata. Lineage (NCBI taxonomy): Eukaryota > Metazoa > Arthropoda > Insecta > Lepidoptera > Geometridae > Cosmorhoe > Cosmorhoe ocellata. Next base: position 11,721,573 of record OY776245.1, on the reverse strand, counting down.
AAATATACAGATAACACTATCATATTATACGATATAAAATACACTGCCAGAGAAAAGTGTCCCCAAGACGTGGCATTGAAAGGCAAATGCCGACGTTGAACTAAATATGAGCCAGTATCTTGAATCTTTTTAACAAAACTCCCTGATGTAATTTTGAAAATTAATTTCTGTAACATAATGGGCACTACAATGTTATTTTATTTAGGTAGTTCATGTTAAGAGGATCCGTAGATTGTGTGTGGTGCAGTTGTACTTCGGATCTAGCCAGAAATGAAATACGCAGGGTCCATTGCAAATGATTTTATTCATAAAATCTATACTACCAATGTTCGTCAATAATTACACTGATTAACTAAATAAACTTAGAATTAATAATTATCGAGTAATTACACAACCGTCGTCACGAACAGCGAGGAGAAGAAGAGGAAGAAGAAGATAGCTGTATATCCTAAGTCATAAGACACATGACAGTGACATACGTTGAAGAGTTCGTTCAAAAACCTAATATCAACAGTTCATACCTTTGTCCCTGCAACATTATACATTACCGGGGAATATGTTGCATATTGCGAACATCGATACACTATGCCACAAAAACATAATGTAACTAATCAATTCAATCGCCGATCTCACAAAAAAATAATTTAGATATTACTTAATGGTATCACAACTACAGAGATCCATAAGAGACGGTTATGAAACTTGAGGATCACGTCGTTATCATATTTGTTTAGGTACGGATCTACGACAAAGAATATCGCACAGAATATTGCAATTTGTAAGGACATGAACTTAAATTAGCTGAGATACTTAAACCAATTAATTAGAGACACAACAACGCATAAGTACTTCCAGCGATGACATCAGTCTTTGATAAACGCTGTATTTATTTATTTATTTATACTTTATTGTACACAAATTACAAAAAAATGTGTTACAAAAGGAGGGCTTAATGCCTAGGGGTACTGTACCTGTAGGTAGGTACTGTAATCTAAAGTTTCAATCAAACTGCTCTTAAAATTAAATGAAGTACTGTGAGAAAAGGGAGTTCAATTGCTCTTAAAGCATTGTTATCCTTATGGTTTTACAACACAATTGAGCCTGTTAGCCCTTGTTAACCCCCTCTCCCCACCCTCTCACAAACCCCATCTCAACAATAGGTATTTCAACACATAACTAAATACCTATTTGTTTCTGTACGTGTAGATGTGCTATCTTTATCTCCATGTGTCTTCATTGATAATGATGATAAGATTAGCTACCTACAGAAGATTTACTTATCTGAGATTTGCATAACCCATTAAAGCCTTTGTCTAAATACGCAGTTCGTATTTGTTTATATGTAAATATGTTGGGCACGTACGCAATGAATAAACATACAGATATAAGAGATATGCAAGGTCGTCTGTACGGTCAACAATGTAGACTCATGCAAACCTGAGATTGTTGGTTGTAAGTACACTGTACTAACTAAATATAGTTAATAAAAATAGGTAAAATAGCTAAAACACTACAGTTTTTGCACGAAAAGATCTCAGATTTGAATACCATTTATGGATTAAAAGGCCACCATGCCTCTTGTTAACATCAACTTATTATGTGATCAGAAATCAACTTTGTCTGTGAAATGTTATTTTCTTCCACGCTACGTAGAGTATGACTTTGATAGCAGGATGATACCCCCACAGCCTATGACCTGGATTTGCTGTTGGTTTGCTTTGTTGATAGTCTAAGCAAGCCCGCCGCTAGCTATTTCAGCGCCCGTGTGCAATACCGATTATGCCGCCCCTGTTTATCTACGACTACCCACGTTGAGCTTGTCAGAAAGGCTGTTTATTGTTGTCTCATAAGGGTGTGATAAAAAAAAGAATAATGAAGAAAAAAAAATTTTTTTGAATCGTATTAATTGCTATCTACAGAAATCGAACTCTTTTTGCCTTTATATTTGCAGAGCAGTAATTTCTTAAAAGAAAAAGCTCTAAAGATTTTAATTTTTAATCTGGTAAATGTTTGCAAATTATAGACCACCATTTTGTAGATGACTAGCTATCCCGCCCGCGACTTCGTTCACTTAAAGTATCTAAACTGAGTTTCAAACAAATCACAAAAACTCATTAAAAAACCCATACAAACATAGACCCCTCATTTGACCCCTTTTTGAAGGTTATATTGAAAAATCCTGAAACACGTCCATTCATTTTGCATTTACAGTGTACAAACAAAGATTCATGAAAATTGCTCCACGAGTTTCATACTAACGTTTTCACCCTTTTTCACCCCTCTTAAAGGTGGAATTTCCAAAAATCCCACCTTTGTGGGTGGTTTTGTTACAAAAAGAAACCACCTTCCAAATTTTAGTTTTCTAGCTTTAGATGATGAATCAGTCAATCAGTCAGTCAGGTTAAGCTCTTATATAGATATAGAATATTTTGCATTTAAATTATCTAAACCGAGTTTCAAACAAATCACACAACTCATAAACAATCCCATACTAACTTTGACACTCCATTTTACCCTTCTAAGAGGGTTATTTTGAAATATCCAGAAACACGTGTCCATTTATTTTGCATCTTAAGTATCCAAATAAAAATTCCGACTAATCGCACTACCGTTAAAAAGTTCCCATACAAACATTGACCCCTTATTAAAGATTTAAAAAAATTAATGGACACGTGTTTCAGGATTTTTAAATATAATATTAAAAATCCTGAAACACGTGTCCATAATTTTTTTTATTTACAGTACACAAACAAAGTTTCGCTCCACGCGTTATAAAGTTTCATACTAAAGTTTTCATTTCACCCTTTTTCACCCCCATAAAATTATTTTTTAGCGCCCCGATTTTTCACCTACTTAAAACCACTAAAACTTCAAATTAAATTAATGATTGTGAGCAATATTAGCGGAAATTTAACATTCATTCTAAACGAAATTTTTACCCGCAGCATAGCCTTGCGGGCTTAACTTGAGTTAATTTGAGACCTGAGCGCAGTAGGTAGTATACAACGGCGCTAAGGTCTCAAGTTAACTCTGGGTTTTTTCTGGGTCTCTTACGGGCGCCCCCTTATGGGCGCTGCAGGCCTAAAGGGGGCGCCTTTTATGCCTGCAGCGCCCATAAGGGGGCGCCTACTTTGGGAAACGCTGGTATAGATTCACAGTTTTGTGCGTGATATTTTCTGCATCATTGACTACCAAAAATTAAGACTATGAGCCGAGTGTAGTGTTTGTATCTATTTAGTAGATATAATTATCTGTCTCACGTTCACAAGTGACTAGTAGTCTGCCAATGTCATGCACCTGTCAACGTCAACGGAGGTACGCCCGGTAAAAGCCCGGTAACGAGTGGCGGCAACACGGGTGAAGACGGGCACGAGAAGGTACTTGGGGTATGTGTGAGCCGGATTTAATAACAAAGAAATAGTAGAATAGTGGATTCTACGCCGAGCATGGAACTTAAAATTGTTCTCCACGCAATAGTAGAACTATTATCATAACCTTGACCGCGCAACTAAGTTTTGAATGTTGAGATTTTAATTGCGAAAATAAATCCAAAACAAAATTTAATAAACCTTCACCTGTTGGAGAGGGTGATCGGACAGAAACTAACGAAATTTTCGAGAAAATAGTAGGTAACTGTAGGTGGGTATTATGACAATGACTTAGAATATTATGTTAAGTGATGGATCTCTAGATTTGCCGCCCCCCTGGACGTGCCGCCCGCGTGCGGTGCACGCCTTGCACGCCCGCTTGCGGCGGGCCTGAGTCTAAGTATACCTATACATTAAAGGTATGTACCTAGAGGCTATTATTTTTATGAGCCGTTTATGTCCCACTGCTGGGCAAAGGCCCATTCTTTCTAGACGTCGCGACCTATACAGGCTTATAATAATACTAGTTTCCGGCTTCTTACTGTTATACTACTTATTGTTTACTAGCTCACGGCTTCGCCCGCGGGAACCGTAGGTACATTTTACCGGAATAAAAAGTAGCCTCTGTGCTATTCCAGACTATAATCTTTATATGTGTAAAATTTAATCCAGATTCGTTCAGCCGTTTCAGCGTGAAAGAGTAACAAACATACATCCATACATTCTTACAAACTTTCGCGTTTATAATATTAGTAGGATTTATAACATACATAGATTCAAGATTACTGTTCTGCAGACTGTGATGGAGTGCCTGCTTAGCTCCTTACATCTGAATGCAGCAAGACAGCTCGCATACTCACGTGCGCCTGCGTTTAGCGTTGCAAATACGTCATTCTTAGTAGCAGATCACAGTAATGTACCTAAATCAGTAGCTTGACTTCATTTTACTGCTGATACACACGCATCAGAAAATTGTTTAGTAAAATTTAGTATGAAATATGATAGCCCAGCTGCGGAATATGCACATACATAACGGAATATGCACATACCTACATAATTATAGTGTACCAATGTTTAGAAATAAAATAAAAGCAATAGGTACTTTTCAGACGTAGGAACCTTTTTAAACGACGAAAACTAATAAGGAAGAGGTTTTCAAATGGACGCGTATATGTATATTTTTTTATTTAAGACCAGACCACGCATAACTTCTTCCACACTTAATCTAATCTGATGATTCTTTTTTTAAGTAGGTACTTAGACTCTGTCCAACTATGGTATGATACTGCTTATCTATGCTACTGGTTACATCATATTTAAATACTGTGCTTTGACATGTTCTGAAGCACCTCGACAAAGACAGAATACGAGTAGGTACCTATATGCAATTGCTGGCGCACAGATGACTAAACAGTCACTGTGGTATCAGTAGCAGTAGTAGTAGTATCTATACCACACAAGCAGAGGTCTTACCACAAGGTCTTACAAACCATCATGTTTCAAAAACATCAAAGTTTCAACCTTAAGTAACACTACTTCTATACAATTTTTATAGTTCATTGTATGAAATATCAAAGTTATATTACTTTGATATTGCCCGAAGAGCTTGTGGTAAGGCTCTAAATCGTGTGCTACCGGCTCCACTGGTTTATTGTTTTCCATTTGCCACCTCTTGTCATGGCGTTGTGTTATTGCGAATATATTAAACTCTGTTATTCAAAAGATCGTGTGTTTGACGACGTGGGCAGGATTTACAAGTCGTGGAATATTTTGTTGCTTGAATGATTTGTTAAGTTATTTTGCATTTAAACATAGTATAAAACAAAGTCGCTTTCCGCCGTCTGTAACTCTGTACGTACGCTTAGATCTTATGGATTTTAACGCGGTATTCATCAATATATAGAGAGATTCAAAAGGAAGGTTTATAGGTACTTACTGCACATTAGTATCTACAAGTAGGCACCAAAATTGCACCCGTGCGAAGCCGGGGCGGGTATAGGGCTTGTACACAAAACTGCGAGGCGAACGTCGCATCGCAAAAATCTGCGATCTAGCCCTATCTTTTGTCACAAGAAATCAAATCGCGTCGCACCGATTCGCAGTTTTGTGTACAAGCCCGTAGGCCTACATTAGCTAGGTGTACCTACTTCTTTTTTTTATCATGTCACTAATTCGTTTGAACCAGTGGTGAAAGGATTAAAGTGCGCCTCAGAGGCCTCACTTATATAACTGGATTACCAAATGTGTTTTATGACAGAATATCGAGCAAGGTGTCTGGAGGTAAAGGATTCTACAAAAGTAAAATTAACTTGTTCTCTACGTTCTTCGTAGAGCGTCTACGAACTCTTGGGTACAAGTCAGACGAAAGAGAACTGCCGCTTCTTACATTTTGTATGAAAGTTCGCCGCTTCTTTATTACATAAAAGTCGTCAACCCACTCAGGTAAGGTAAACTCTATGATTTATCTATAGGTTCATGTTGCATGCCCACGTCGCTTACATCGCTAAGGAAGATGTTAACACCTAACTTTATAGTATCATAAAAAAAGATAACATTTTGCACAACATACTTGCCGTCGATAATTACATAGAAAACAGGCTAAGCGGGCAGGTACTTGGGTACCTACTTCAATGTTTGACTAATGCTCTACTAGATTATGGGGCCTAACGAAATCGTATTCACAGCTGCGTTATGCGCAGCGAAATAAAACGTATGTTTTATATATACTATTTTAGTTTTTATATTATAGGTAGGTAGGTACCTATAGTTTTCGGTACTGACGTCGGAATTTCTGTTTCACCGACCAAGTTTATAATTACAGTAAAATTTATTATTCTTTTACTCAGAACAAATAAATACAGTAACATAGACCAAGGCTTGTATGTGCTTGGTAGGTATATAGCCAGACAGTGACTTAGATAATATTCGGCAAACTGCTTAAGCCATAAATGTTGTCTAAAACAAAGAAAATGTTACGAAATTCAACCAGTCTTATTTATTAGCGAAAAATATGATTCTACATTCGCGCAACTTTCTAAAACATAATGTGATGTAATTTTGAGCTATGTTCTACGTCGTAAACATTGCCTGTGCTCTTTCACAATCCTTTAATGGAAATGAGAAATTTGAAAGTGCAATTTTAATTTTTATTTCAAGCCATGACTTCCCTGAATATTAAATTGAACATCATAGTTTGGACGATTCCTAAAATGGTCGGGTGAAACGTAAAAAAACTAGATCGTCGCGTCGCAAGTAAAATATAACGATTAATCCTTCACGATCTTTAATTATAGAAAAACAACTAAGAAAGGCTTCACAATAGGGCATTTTTGAACTCATCAACGACAGTGATGGGAAAAGGAATTTTTGCTGAATAAGATAAGAGTTAAGTAATGAAATGGCTAGCAATAGCAATGACATAACACCAGTTGTACCAGACAGTTTTCGCAGTTGAGTTAAAAAAAATGGGGTTGATTTCCATAAGCATAGAGTCACGTTAGAATTACCTAGTAGGTACATTAGATTTCACTTTACAACTTTGCACTTATTACGCAATATTACGAGATAGCGTAACGTTCTTTTGCGACTGCTAGAATCTACCTTAAAGTACGAATTTGACATTAGATAGTATGAACAACTGGTTTACCTCGAAGAGACAAAAAGGTGTCTTAAAACTATGTCAACTGCGCTCCCGTTTTCGGCGAAGCACGATCAAATTAGAACAAATAAATATCATACCTTTATAGAGTCAGTTTCGCACTGCAGCATTTCAAATATTTCAATCCCAAATACATAAAAAACTAATACTTATAAATAACACCGAATCATGATGACATTTTGCAAATATCGCGGTAGAACTAAGGAAAACCCAAATGCAGAGAGGCACTTGTGATAGGCGAGATAAACTATCTATCAGACGTGGTCCTAAAGATCAACAGCGACACTGCCATCATCTCCAAGATAAAAATATGTACATCCTATCATAGCTTGGAGTCCTTGAGCCATTCCAGCGTGTTGGAAGACTTGCCCGATATGCAGGTTTGATTCATATGTGAGACAATTTTTTCATCTACAAACAAAAGTTCGATTTCTGAAGAACTTGTTCGACAAAATTCTTTCGGCGCGGTCACCCTCACTGTTGGTAGTATCTCGATATCCACCTGGAAGTGAAAACTAAACAATAGGCAGTGAGTGCCATAAGACCACTCGTTACCGCAATTTAACGATCTACCAGCGCGACAAATGGGACACAAGTGAAACCGCTTCCTTTCCACCTTCCTTGTATGAAAGGTGCTTACTGTTTACCTACACCTAACCTGAGGGGCATCGTGGTAATTTAACATAGGTATTTACCAAAGCAAATACATTTCGTATCGTCAAACGTTGCTCAACGTCTTGACAAAAGTTCCTCGGCAACAGTGTTTGACGGCACCAGCTAAATATAAGCGTTTGTTTGACAGGGTTTGAAGCATTTTTAACGGAATAAAAAAAAATAGAAGGATAAAAATTATGTTATAGGTAATTTAGCGCGATAAGAAATATACAACGTCAAAACGTCACGTTTAGGTAGGTAGTACCTACCTGGGTGACCGAGCTTTGCTCGTTTTTTTGGGGTAAACGACGTTTTCTAAAATGAAACGTAGCTAGATCGATTTATCACTCCCGAAACCCTCTGCATACTAAATTTCATGAAAATCGTTGGAGCCGTTTCCGAGTTTCAGATTATATATAAGAATTGCTCGTTTAAAGGTATAAGATATATAATAAGTATGTGTTTTGGAATTAGGTAAATACGTTAAACATTCATGTTCAAAGTTACCGCGATTGCCCCTGGCCAAGTGGCCATAATCAGTATTGTTTTTGGCGCATGTTAAATCAATTTTATGAAGATTTGCATTTGAACAGATGAAAGCCTCTATTTCATTCGCTTTACACAGAAAGCCGCATGCAAAAGCTAGTAGTCGATAATGTTAACTGTGATTGTGAACCTGCCAGAACCAGTCCTAGTGAAGTGCAATCAAAATTATAGAGTTACCCGACAAGCAGTGGAAACCAGAGGTACCTACTGAATGAGTTTCCAGTTCCCGAGAACAGTTCTAAACCTAGTAAGCTGGTAACCAGAACTTTCATTGCGGTCAATACACCACTATAATTTAAATATGGTAAACCTGACACTGTTTGCATATTTGATGTTTATTGAGCTTGCCCTGTAAGCTCTGTTTTAATAGGGCCTTTATGAATTATTAAAGAGCTATCTCTATAAAACTTTACAGAAAAATGTTTAGGTACCTATATGATTGATTTAACAGTAGGTACCTACCTACTTATAAAATATACGGTTCTTTTCAATCGATCATAGAGTACCGTGAGGACGGCACATGTTTACTTATTCCACTCACTACTTTAATTCGTCAACTCTGAATTTACTCCTCTTACATTCATATTATTATCATCTTCCACACAACCAAACCACTTCTTCGGCCTTCCTCTACTTGCGCACCTAGCCACACTCATACTCATAACTTTTTTCATCATACAGTAATAATACCAATATTGTAGAAATGTAGAGCCAGCTAACCACACTGTACTTTATTATTGTAATTGTAGAGCTCTTCTCTCGAATCCCCACCACTCAGTCCTTGACGTCGAAGACACAGAATAACGGAAAGTCACTCGCACATTTAGTTCAAAATTCACAGCTAGATGTCGCTAGTAATAACGATCCAAAGCTGAATCGCGCTGACGAAAACGCACGGCTCGTAATGACCACCCCTCAGTGAGGTCGTCAACTCATACTTACCTGGCACAGGGGACACCGTGATCAAAAAGGCGGTTCCCCCAGAGAGAGGCTTGTTCATTGCACTGCGAACGGGTTGACCTCTGCGATTATCCCTAATGTGGATAACTCGGGTGCGTTATTTTTGGTAGTGGGGACTGCGTACGCGCCGTCCCCCATTTAGAAACTGAGAAACCTTCAGACTAGTGTGGTGTGTCTGTCAGTAAAGATTGTAGAAGAGAAAGATTCTAAATATATTAAATGAGAATTAGGTATATTTCACACAACGCCGCCGTTTAGCCCCAAACTACAGCAAAGCTTCGGGAATAAATAGCAATAATTAGCAGTTAGCAAGTAACTACAAAACCATTGCGGAAAGAAAGGTAGTAGGAAATTTGAAAAATACACTAGCGATTTAGGTACTTAATGTAGAGGGCCCTTGCCGTATTGCAAGCACTTTATTAGCACTTTAGTTTTTTTTTAACTTTAGTAACAATAACAATTCACTGCTTTAATTGCACTTTATCAGTGTTATTTCAAATTTTCAAGCCTTTAGAAAACTGCTAAAAATGCCTTTACTTTTGTGGCCATAGCAATAGCTCGTTCAAGAAAGTTCCAAGGATGTCACTTAGATTATTGATATTGACTATAAATCCGTCCACATGGAAGCGTCAATATATCAATCCGAAACCACTACACTTTCGATTTCGTCAGTGAAAGCATGGTGTAATGACCCCTTTGACCCATCGGTCTGCCTCTAGGCACAATACCTACTTGGTTGGCCCTAGCGACCGGTTTTAAACAAAATGTCAGGTGCTCTGAGAAAGGCATCCTACTTGGATGGATGGAAAATGGATGTTTTGTTACTCAATCACGCTGAAAATTCTGAACAGATCTTGACGAAATTTGGCACAGAGATTATATTATAATCATATATAGCACATAGGCTACTTTTAATCCCAAAAAAATGTAGGGTTCCCGTGGGATAGATTTGTTTTTGTTTATCAAGGTACCTCGCGAACGAAGCCGTAGACGGAAGCACAACATCATATCTAAAGAAAACTTAAGTCACCTTAAAAAAATCCTTTACGAGCAGAAACTAAGTGGTACTTCAATAACATAGAACTGAATTTTCGTAACTTCGTTTATTTGGTTATGTGGGGTTAGCATAACATAATTATTTTCTTCCATTTCTCTCTCTTACACACGTCATCACAGTACTCACTTCTTTCTTACCCGTGTCATCTTTCACACAGTCCATCCATCTTTTCATAAGCCATTATCTAATATCTACCGAGCCCGGGGATTACAGTCGTGATCATGTGTGTGTATATTATTACGAATATTAGTAAAAAATAGATACATTGTTTATTTTCATGTTTATTTTTGCCAGCACTGTAAATGCAATGAGCATCGTAGCCAACATTTTCCTCTGCAAAGTAGACAAAATAACATCAATTTGTGATATGGCCAAGCAAAAATCAATTTTGCCGACCCAAATGTTACAGAAAACAACTGTCTACGGTGACCGACGTCCAATTTCATTCATTAAAAATTTTATCAGCATCTGTAGGTCTACCATGAGTTGTCGCATTTAGATCGGCTGACGTTACTACAGTAGTAATAGTACGTTACTATGACATCTGTCAAATTTGTTGCTCATGGTACCAAACTCTAAGCAAATTAATGAGCGCAAACTACAGTCGCTGTAGTACGCTGTGACGTAGGATAGTTAGCTACGTGAGGTTTTAGTACCCAACTATCCGCTAGAGGCGCTGTACCAAGTTTTCATACATTTTTTTAACTACAGTCGCTAGCGAGTGTAGATTGTGAAAACTCATGGTAGACCCTCAGAACTGGATGATAATAACAGATAGATAAACGCGAAAACAACCACAGACCATGGGACAGTGGCGTCAACCCTTTTCATGGACTAGTGTGGGTTCGGTTCCCATTAGCTCCTGTTGTGTCTGTTGCCCCAGCCACGGCGGTGTTCGTCTTTGTACTCGTCCATGTTGCGCTGCCGCTCCAACTCCTCGTGATCATCATCTTCCTCCAGCTGTTCCTGTAACATCAAGTTTAATAAATAAAACTCTTTACTCTTGTGTTACTGACAGGCTGACTGACAACGCAAAGCCTAAGATCATGACAATTCTACTCAATTTGATATTATACCGTTATTTTAAACACTTTTTAACTTTGATTTTAGAGCTCGTCTTCCAAGCTGATAGCATGAAGATGGAGCAATAAAATATTGGTTGATAATGAGTTATTTCTCGAAAGGTACATTTAGAATTAACTGATATTTTCCGAGATAACCAAAATTGTTTGTTTCGAACAATAACGAATAGTGAGAACATTGAAAGAATAGCCCTTGTACTAGAAACAAAACTATTATTATAATAGCAGTTCATAAATCCATATTTTTCGTTATTTCTTTCAACATCCAGCCAGATGAAACACTATCTGCTAAAAGAGATAAAAAATTATCTGCCAAAAGAGATAAAACATTCTCTGCCAAAAGAGATAAGTAATTAATTTACCTTTCTGATCTTCTCAGCTTCGTCGGCGTCCGCCTCTGTGCTCTGAATTGTTTGGTGGGGGATATTTGAAGCTGCCGGGAAACTGAAAAAACAATCAAACATCCTTTCATACACTTGGCACATAATTTTCCCATTCTACCAAGGCGGTTTCTGGTGGTCTAGTAGTAACTGTAGAGAGAGACCTCTCCTTCCGGTCGCGTACTATGGATTTTTCTGTTCGAAAAATTTATATGCGCTATACCAGTAACAAATATAAATAGAAAACCGGCATCTTAAAAAGTTTAAAGACAGTGCACAAATTAAGCCTTTTTACCCAAGTGGGGGGCATGTATATTTGCAAGCATTGACTGTCGCTGTAACCCAAAAAGCTGAACAGATTTCATCACTCTCATACTCACTAAACTAGACAATAGAGTGATAAAGATGACCGATGATTCACAAATTTCATGGTGCTGGGTTTTTTGTTTTTTGAGAAAAATACTTTTTAGAATATTTGATGTATACTTACGTGCCCTCGCGTACTCTCTGGTCGTAGAACTCCTCTATGGTGAGAACAGGCGTGGCCGGGTAGCCGGCTCCGTACACCGCTTTCTGGATCGCGTCGCGAGTTATTATCACGGGCTTCAGGGGCGGGGCACGCGGCTTCTCCTTGGGCTTCGGTTCTGTAACCACAACATTTGCAATGTAAGCACTGTCCATTTGATTTATGTTATTATTAAGAATTACCGTTATTTGAAACTTTATGGTTGAAGAAGGCTCTTTCTGTTTTCTGCATTATCTATGGTACTCCCTACCTCACTATATTGCCCTCTCGCTCGCACATCTTTCCATCTCACCTGGCAGCTCAGCGGGTAGCTACCGCGCGAGGTTCCATCATTGGCGTCTTGTTTTCTGCAACGAACAGTCGTACCTCAAGGATACTTTCGTGCGAGTTAGTTATCTTACTTTATTTTAGGCTAAGTGCATAATTTTATAGCTACTCTGTTCACGACTCCTTTACACACGACTTTCTTTACGTGAGAACCTATCATGTGAGTAATCTTACTGGTCATTTATAATCGTAAGGATTATGTTGAAATATTACCCAACGGTTTTACCGTTCGATGATTAATATGATTTAATGTAATTTAACATGATCTATTTTTAGATTAATGTTAGTGTTGAATTCGAATCTACCCTCACTTAAATATATTTATTCGGATTTATTCTGTTCTAATTTTAGTTTATTCCATTGTCCTAGATATCTGTGTCGTGTAAAAGTGTTCTATTGTATATTACAATGAGCGATAAAGAAGAATGTTCTAGAAATGACCTTGAGTTTGAAGTTCACGATAGAGGTCAAACGACGAATACCGTCGACGGTGGGTCTCGTCCCGATAGACATCCGCTCAAAAGGCGACGTAGCCCATCAAGTAGTAGCTCCTCAAGCTCTCCAAGTGACACTAGCTCCACGTCATCTTCTAGTTCAGACTGTCGGAAGCAAAAGAAATCTCACAAACGAAAAAAACGGGGGGGCAAACGTAGTCGTTACCGTCAACGTGACCGCCGCCGTTTAAACAAACTGACACAGGAAATTCAGCAACTTCGAGAACAGGCAAATTTTAATTGTGTGAATACGGAAGAAGTACTTGATGGTAATATTAGTGGAGATCTTTTTAAGGATGGCAGTGAGCTAGAGTCTAGTTTTAGACAATCAGGTACACCTACTGAACCGAACTTCGTATTTGAAATTGAAACGAAGCTCAAGGAACCCTCAGTTCCTAAAACTCCGCAGAATTATTTAACAACATTAAATGAGATACAGCGTTTTGAAAGTAGTGAGTGGTGCGAAGTACGCTATGCAGACACTCAGAAGTTATATAATCACTCTCCTGGCTTCGTCGAACTGGAGGCCAATGACGAGATTAAAGCCTACGATTCTTTGCGTCACCTTACTCATTCCGATAAGGCATTCGCTGGCTTAACATTTTGTGTTCTAAAACAACGTGAGGCCTTACAAACTACCCTCCGAAATCTCCTGCAATGGGCTCGAGATTCTGAAATAAGTTATGAAGGGCTTAGTGAAAAGGTAAACGAACACTTTTTAAATGGCGACTTTTATAAAATTTCATCCGAGTTGTTACAACTCGTTTGTGGTCATCGAGCGGAAGTTGTACAGATGAGAAGAGATGGCATAATAAACTTCTTACGAGATCCTTTGACGAAAGTTGCCGTGAGGAAGGTACCCCCCTCCTGCCGCCATTTATTTGAGGCCGAGGCCCTATCTACTGTACTAGAAAAAGCAGGTGGCGTTCGAAAAGCCTTTCTGCCTTTGAACAAACCAGGCTCAAACGGTCCTGCTTCGCAAGCTGGCTCGAGCAAGCCTACACGCCACCCCTCGCAGGGGCAGGTCAACCGAAAAGTACCCTCGCAGGGTACTTCCCATGGATGTTGCGCCTCTGCGCGCATTTCCCATACAAATCAATCCTCGCAGGGTTGTTACCATTCTCGTCCTCCTCAGGGACAGAGACACAATAATAATGCTGACAGTCGTCCCACTTTTTCAAATAGCTACAGAGGTTCCTTTCGCCCAAGAGGAGGCCATCAAGGTAACAGACCGCAGGAGTATAACAAAGGTGGTCGGAAGCACCCGGGAGCCTCCTCAGAGGGCAACTCTCGAGGAAGTAAACGTAAGTTTTGACAACCAACTGTTCAGAGCGGGTCGGCTGCTTCTATACCACCGGCGGTGGTCTCGTCTTGGCGCTCCGCCTTATATTTTAAAAATAATACGAGGTTATCGCATTCCGTTTGCCATAAAGCCGCCTCTGGTGTTGCCAGATCTAACGAACAAAAGGTTTTGTACTCCGACATCGGGCAAAATGACAAGCGTAGTAACTCAAATGTTAAAACAGGGTGTTCTAGAAGTAGTCGATCCTGCACCAAGCTTTCTTTCGAACATGTTTCTTGTTCCAAAAAGCGATGGGTCTCACCGACCCATATTCAACCTGTCAGCTCTCAACAAATACGTAATAACAGACAAATTCCGTCTAATAAACGTATACCGTGTTCCCGAATTTCTACAACTCAACGATTGGATGTGCAAAATAGATTTATCTCAGGCATATTTCCATTTACCGATAAATACGTCCCACAGGCGTTTTCTTCGACTAATTTACCGAGGCAAATTGCTACAGATGTCGTGTCTACCTTTCGGTCTCAGCACAGCACCAAAGGTATTTGCATCCCTGACCAATTGGGTAGCCCAGACCCTAAGAGAGCAAGGGATCCGTATTATCGTTTATTTGGACGACTTCTCCTAGCCCACCAGAGTCGTCAGGTCTTGTTGTTCCAAACACAAACAGTATTAGAAAGACTTCGGTATCTAGGTTGGCAAGTAAACCTAGAAAAGTCCATAACAAAACCCCAACAAAAGCTAATATTTCTAGGAGTAGAATGGGATACTTTAAAGAACGAGAAAACCTTACCATCAGAAAAAGGTCTCAGTCTCTCTTTAAAGATCACAAATACTCTGAACAACGACTTCTTGACTCTAAGAGAATTACAGAGTCTAGTCGGCCTTCTAAATTTTTCGAGCTTTGTAGTACCCAAAGGGAGACTTCACTATCGAAGCCTCCTCAATCTTCTCAATGTCTTTTCCAAAACGACAGTTGTCAGGCAAATTCCACTTTCAACAGAAGCTTCAAAAAATCTTGTATGGTGGCTCCAAAACAATCATCGACCCTCTATGATTCATTTACCGCCTCCAACGCATTTTCTTGCGACAGACGCATCCGACCTAGCCTGGGGGGCGCAGTTAGACAATCAAGCCTTTTCAGGTCAGTGGACCGATCAGGAACAAAAATTGCATTGCAACCAGAAGGAACTACTTGCTGTATTGAAGGTTTTACAAGTTCAGCACCGGTTCCTGTCTCAATCCACAGTTCTGTGGCAAAGCGACAACCGAACAGCGGTTGCTTATATTCGAAACGAGGGAGGAACCAAATCAATAGCACTCATAAAAATAACATCCAAGATTTTTCATTTTTTAGAGCTTCATCAAATTCATTTAATTTCCCATCACATCCCGGGCAGGTACAACGGTCACGCAGATCATCTATCTCGTTACCGATCTCCTCCACAATGGCATCTATTGCCTACGTGCACGGAAACTATTTTCAGAAGGTTCGGAATCCCTGTTATAGATCTTTTTGCCTCAAAGGATGCGCATGTAGTGACCAATTATGTCTCTCTAGATATACTCGACAATCAAGCAATATTTCACAATGCCTTTTCTCACCAATGGAACTACCACCTGGCGTGGGTTTTTCCTCCACCTTACTTGATCCCCAAGGTGCTAGCACATCTGAATCAAGCAAAAGGTTCATTTCTTCTGATAGTACCGAGGTGGAATCGCGTATTCTGGAGGTCAGACCTCAAGTCCAGGGCGTTGGCAGCCCCATTCATAATACATCACTTGGATCGGTACCTGATAGACATAACGACAGGCTTTCCACCTCCCAACGTACAGGAAATGACACTAGAAGTATGGAAATGTGGGGGTGGTCAAAGAACTTAATCGACTGGGATGATTCTCAATTAAAATTATTGTTGTCATCTTGGCGTCCTTCAACACGCAAGACGTACAAAATAGCATGGGACAGATGGCTTACCTGGTCAAAAACCCACAAGGTCAATCCATTCAACCCTAGTGGTTCTATTCTAGCAAGGTTCTTAGCCGACTTACATATAAAAGAAAAGCTGTCATACAACACAGTTTTATTGCATAAATCTGTCGTGTCCACCTTATGTAATACGGAACTGTCGGGTCATTTAAGCTCACATGTCCTAGTTAAGAATGTTTTAAAATCAATTGCATTGAAGAAACCCGTAGTCCATAAAAAAATCAGTTTGGAATATTGATGTTCTAGTTTCATTTTTAGAAAAGTACAATATTGATGAAAACAATTCTTTTCAAACATCTAGACATGTCGCAGTTTTACTTTTGTTATGCTCCGGTCGACGCGTGCATGACCTTACTTTACTGGCAGTAGATGGAGAACATTATGAGAAACATGACGATCATCTGATCTTATGGCCAAATTTCGGCTCTAAAACAGATAATTCTGATTACAGACAATCGGGGTGGAAGTTATTAAAAAACTCAGGGGGAAGGAACCTTGATCCTGTTTTTTGGGTAGACCACTGCAAGGAGCTTCTACATGACAGGCGTAATGCGGCGAATTCTACAAGCTTATTTGTACATCTTAGAGGTCAAGCTAAAGCTGCGTCACGGACAGTGATTGCTGGATGGGTGAAAACAATATTAGCTGAAGCCGGAGTTATCGCGTCTCCAGGTAGCATTCGATCAGCGGTCGCTTCGAGAAATTGGGCTGACAACGTTCCTATTGACGACATCCTCTCGCGCGGAAATTGGAGATCTGGGAATACTTTTAGGCAATTTTATAGAAAAGAAATAATGAAGATTTCTGCGCAAAGCAGTATTACAAGTTCTTTTGTTCCATGTGATTAATTTATTTGATTTCAATTTAATGGATTACCTATTCAAATAAGTCATTTGTTTGTTTAAGATCTTTAAAAAGGTCCCTACTTTGATTATTAAATTATTTTGCTAGATAACACATCTTTTTATTTTTTATTAGGTATCTTCTACTCTTGTTTCCTACCTAATAGTACCTGTGTAGGTCCTTTCTAGAGGTACCTACTTTAAGAAGAATCAGTCACATTGGCGTCCATCTCCCCCAGGCGATAACAAACACGTCTCCAACCATAAAGTTTCAAATAACGGTAATTCTTAATAGTAGCGTTTTACCTAAAAATAAAACGCTTATTAATACTTACCTTATTTGAAACTTTAATTTTAATTCTGCCTGGTGGTTTTCGACTCAATGATGGAACCTCGCGCGGTAGCTACCCGCTGAGCTGCCAGGTGAGATGGAAAGATGTGCGAGCGAGAGGGCAATATAGTGAGGTAGGGAGTACCATAGATAATGCAGAAAACAGAAAGAGCCTTCTTCAACCATAAAGTTTCAAATAAGGTAAGTATTAATAAGCGTTTTATTTTTAGGTAAAACGCTACTATTATCTCGATTCAATTTCTTGCCTGTTCTTCTCGTACTTGGGTTAGGTTGGAATTGGTACATAGATTCACCTAGCATATTTGACTTTTTAAAGTAATCCTTGTGATTTTATTTAATAAATACCACACTATTTACTCTACCAGTAATGTGCCAAATATAATGTTTAAAAACCCTATTTACGACTCATTACATAATCCTCAATAGAGTGATATTCTAATATATTATGTAGACCTCTGTTTCTGTAATTAATATTGAAGTAACTAGAAATTTGAATAGATGTCTACCAAGGGGGATTACATTCGTGATCATGTTACCTCCTGCATTTTTGGCCATATAGTCCAAAATCGGCTTCTCTTGCTCAATACTGGCGAGTTCATCGAATGCCTCATTCACATAAGTCTGAAGCATTGTTGTGAAGTACTCCCTTTTCGTAGAGTCATCTATAATGGGATTGGCCATGGATTTAGAGAGAGTCGCAAGTTTATCTTTGAGCTCTTTCATTTCTTTGTATCGCCTGATTTTAGCTTCACGGGTCATCACCTGAAATAATATGTTGGTGTTTAAAATTACTAATATAATGTGTTTTATTTTGTATAGAAACTTATTTTTTAATTATTCTAAACCAAGTTGTTATGATAGTTCTATACAAAACTTTCAAAAAATATATCAGACAGTCAAAAATGTTATCTTGTTTGAAACAAAACATCTTTAAGTCTCTTTTACTTACATGTTTCATTGATAACATGTATCAAACATGTATGTAAATGGGGGAGGCCACATAACACACAGATGTGACAATAGGCTCCGCACTTAGTCTCCTGTATCGTGGAAGCCTTAATTGATTTGACAAAAATGTTACACAAAGAGAAACATGAAGCAATTACCATCCCAGATATCTTGGCCTGTTCACTACTTGGCCTGCTCACTGTTGTGTCAGTGGAAGGTTGAGGGATTTCAATATCTATTACTCCATAGTCTTTGCACCTTTGTAGAAAATCTCTGGAAAGAGGATAAGCAAGAAATACATATACAATTCACCATAAATATTTCATAGCCCTCTCTTAAGCCTTTCTTATCTGTCCAACGCATTTCTAATATAAGTTGTGCTTGTACTTTATCTATGTTGTCAAACCAGCTTCTATTTATCTATTTATACTTTATTGTACACAGATAAAAATATTTTGTGACAAAAAGAGGGCTTAATGCCTGCCTTTTTTTAGTCAAGTTGTTATTTTTACTGGAGATAAAGCAAATGAGCACTGTCATTTGAAATTTTAATTCTACAGAATGCTGCTTGCTTCACAATGATTCTCAATGTACAGTGAAATTGCATATCATCACTAATAATGATTTACAACATTAAACGAGAAAAGTATTTGTACTTACCTAAAATAAATCTCAGCGAGATGTATAACATCTTTTCTGGGCTGGTTGCACAGTTTCAGACTGAGCGTTCCCAGTAGTGCAGGTAACAGCAGGTACTGCAGAGTCTCTGTTGGTAACTCCTCGATGCTCTCATTTGTACTGAACATACCAGACATGGAAACCATGTTTGTGGCTTTTTCAAATTTTGATATTGCTGATTTGATGCTCATCTGAAACCAATGTAGTTTGTTTCTTTAAAGTAAAACTTATACTTACATCAAGTTTTACCTAAATTTTGAACATGACTGTTGGGCTAATCATAGCAATGTGTAATAATGATGTAACTATGGTTGTTCCATATAATTGACGACGTCACAATAATTTATTTTTTGCCGACTTGATTTATTATGCCGCAATATATTACTGGTTCGCATCGCTGACTTCGACTGTATCAAAAATAATAAAAACAACATTACCTGCACCGGGTCGCTGTTCGTCGCTTCATTGCCATTTTCTATGGTCTCAAACAGTTTCATTGCATGATCGAATAAATCCTGTAAACTTTCCTCATCTTTAGATACACCAGGTTCACACTGTGCCATTTTTATAAAGGAAAGTTCCTCGAAAAATAAAATATACGTCGCAAGAACAACTAACCACTCACATCACACTCATACTCCTACAAACCAAACAAAACAAATCCTAATCAAATTGCCTGCCAGGCCAGTAGTTTTTGTCTGACTTTGACAGTGACAATAGCTAAAGTCAATGCAATGACAGTAACCATAAAGTATTCCGAGGCCGTGGGCTGCCGCTCAGAGTAAGATGGCTGCCGCGGTTCACCCACCACAGCATTAAACAGCTGGGTGAAACGTGGGTGAACCTCAGCCAGCGTTCACCCGAGCGAGTTCTATAGAATAAATAAATAAATAGATTTTGGTTAACATTCACACAGCGCCATCTAGTCCCGAAATAATCAAAGCTAATGGAACCAAAGAGCTTATTACTTTTTTTGTAAATATCTAGGTTAGCAAGTACTTACACACTTTATTTTTCATAAGAATTTACAAATTAATTTACCTACATGAAAAAACTTAACTAATAATTGATACCCTTTGATAAAATAAATGTTGTAAGTATGATCTGAGATGCCACTCAACTTTTAGAATATTATGTTGAGTAGGTAACATGAGCTGTTTGATGTTTGTCCACTGTTGAGACCTAAAAGGTAGGTGGGGTGACGTCCGACGTAACTACGTGCCTAAGACCTGTACCTAGTACCTAGGTACCTCCTAAAAAACGATTGCATATCTGCAGGAGGTTGGTAGTACCTACGCAAGCGCACATTGCTTAGCTAGGTACTTAGCTACCTAGGTAGGTACCATGTAAATCTCGGTAGGCATCTAGGTAGGTACTTTGCTGACTAGGGAAGTGCTGTAGAGATAAATGCAATTTGAGCATAAGATTGAAATAAAATTAGTCTACAAGACATCTAAACTGCTGAATTTCATAGCATCAATCTTTGGCATCAAAACAAAACTCGATGCACACACAAGTCTAAACTAAAAAAACCCCGTCGAGATTAGTAGGAAGGTACCTACCTATCTATAAAAGAAACAAGTGTACCTAGGTGTGTAAAGTACAATGTTCAAACACAAGCAAGTTAGATTCAATAGGCAAGCTAGCCAGAAGCGGACCAACGATATAGGTACTTAGGTACTTTGGGGCTTTGTATAATCTAGCTAGATTATACCACCCCCCAAAGTAGGTACCCCCCTAGCTGCTAGACTAGGCAACCCTAGGAATAGCGCGACGAAATCTTTCAGCGCGCGCCGCCCGGCCAGAATCGATTCGTATCTCCAGCTTCTAGGCACTATGCACTTCAGTAGCAACTCTTTGCTGGAGTTAGGAGCACGGATCTCGTAGGATACAATTTCTCATGGTCTAAGTGCACTGACGTATAACGTAGTAAAGGGCCGTCGTAGTACCTATCATCACATCGGTGACAGAAGCCGCCGCATGCAGGCAGCAATAGTATTTCGTCATTGTTAGTGGTCGAATCAGTTGTCTCTCAGTGCTGGGATCAGGAGCACGCATCTCGCATCGCATTCATGTAAGTCTCAATGCATTTACCTATACGAGCTTAGAGAGTAGGTAAACATAACCAAATCCAGGTAACGCAGTTAGTTTCGGTCTGGGAAATCTTTTTATGTTTGAAAATGTTCGATCTAAGTAGGTATATTATGAAAAATGTTAAAGACACTGCATAGGTAGGTACTTTCTGTTTTTTGTGATTTATTGATAATTTAAAATGCGAAAGTTTGCTACTCAATGACGTCGTACGTAACAGTTACAGGTACCTAAGTACTATAGGTACTTGGTACTCCTTAACCCGAAAAATCTTCATGTGAATTATAGATAGTTTTTAGATGAATAGCTAAATTTTCTAAGTACCTACCTCTCTATCTACCTAAACTACAGCTATAGTTTTTCTTCAACAAAGTACCTAACCTAGGAAAAGTCCTTCCGAAGTTCTGACTAGTTTCAAGGTAGGTACCTAGGTACATGAAAGTAATTACCTACTTAGTTAGGTACATACAGCCGGCATTGTATGCGTCAATAACAAGCTAATAGGCTAAGTCCCTACCACTCGTTGCACTGGTTTAAAATGTCTGTTTTTAAATTCGGTGGGACTCGGTAAATTCAAATTATAATGATAACACTCCTAATAACAGTCTTGTCTTTGAAGTGTGACTTGGTTATTTCTTGGGTACAATGTACAATTAAAAAGACTATTCTGGTTTGCAAAATCTTAGAAACTCAACACGTCGAGAATAGCTGAAGGGTTTAAAGCAGTGATCTGTTATAGTAAATTTATCTCTATGGTTTAAAGCATAAGAAATTACATAGGTACAATTACCTTATTATTGATAACTTGTCGAAGACGGAACTATGCTATTATAAAGGTATAATGTAAATCGCGTGTCATATTTTATGTACCTACCTACCTATGTAACACGCCGATTACTTAGACTGCAATAAATAATGCTTTTCATAATCATGTGTTGTTTTTAAATAGGTAGGTACCTAGGTGATAAACAAAAATGCATTGGTAAACAATCTATTTGTACCTACATGACCTACAATTTTTAATAACAACAAATGTGTTGAACGAGACGAGACATCATAATACTTAAACGCTTGATCAAAATCGAACCAACCTTCTTTGATTAATGTAAGAAGTTTGATTGATGTATTTACTAACTTTGCTAATGTGGATACAAGGGACAGGTGTGGCTAATTGTGCAGGGGCGTGACCTATAAAAGGCATTATATTGTAAATTCTGGAAATTTCTGGCGAGAAACAAGTAGCACTGGCCCGCGCAGGATGTAACCGATTACCATTATTGTCGGGCGCTCCTCGAGTCCTTGCACAACCGTTTTAATTCTAGGAGCGTCTCGAACTCCGTCCAGACCTAATTCTAGAGTCAAGGGCATATAGGTTCGTTTTTTATCTTCAACGAAAGCGCCTATCGGTTCAGTATACAGACCACCAACACGACAATGTTTAAATAGCTATAAGTAGTAGGCACCTATATACGGTAACCAACAGAGATTGTGTATCAATTCACACGCTCCCGCGACTAAATATTTATCGTTCAGACGACACGAAAACTAATCGATAACTCACGATCTAACTGACGTTCCCTTTTCTTTCAGATGTAACATGAAAACCTAACTGAGACTATCATGGATCGCTTCACGGCTCTCGCATTCTTCCTCATTGCTACAGGATTTGCGTACGGATTTAATGGAGACAGCTTTGAGCTGGAGTGTCCTGACGAATGCGATTGTCACTACTTCAGGATCAACTGGGTAACAGATTGTTCGGAGAGCAACCTCACAGAGATTCCATACGAAGAACTCAGCCTAAGTGTCTACATTTTGGATCTTAACGGGAACAATATTACAAGTTTGAAACCATTCCCGAGTGATATAAAGATGAGGAGGCTGCAGATAGCTGATAATCGCCTAACGAGGGTCGAGAAGGAATCGTTCAAAGGACTGGAGTATCTGATTGATGTGGATTTGTCAGGGAACAATATCAGTTACGTGGATCCAGAGGCTTTCTCGTAAGTAGCATTGAACTTATGCTCGTTTTTCGGAAATCAAATCCAGGAGCGTTCTAGGATAGTAGGAGGATAATCATTCTTTTATCTGTGCCAACGCACTCAATTGTGCTAAGAGACTATGAGTCAGCCAACCGTAAATTGAACCTACTCGTTGTATTGTTTACCTCGCATCAGGTACATTTTTACATAGGCGTCTATTATTCGCTCCGTAAACATGACATTCATCCACCGCACAATACGTGCTGTGCTGATGATAAAATTGTTCAAATTGCTTGTGATCTTGTTAGGGCACGGCCAGAGGACCAATTGCCGCCAACTACTGCCAATATTAGATAATGGTCACTCAACGAATGCAAATTGAGGTTTGCCTGTTCCGTCTGAACACGCCATTTTTTACGCTCATAACATTATACCAGCTAACGAATTTTTTGCCATGTCATTTATTATTCAAACCATAACCATACAGCTTGGCAAAAAAGTATAGAAAATAATGGAGGCGCCACTATCGCGTATATATGGCCACCCTATAATGTTATTCCAAATAGTTTTGATACTTGATGATTTTTATAATTTTTACGCCATCTTACGACACAAATTTTGAAAGAGTAGCCTAAGTGGGTGTTTA
Source organism: Cosmorhoe ocellata (assembly GCA_963675405.1). Lineage (NCBI taxonomy): Eukaryota > Metazoa > Arthropoda > Insecta > Lepidoptera > Geometridae > Cosmorhoe > Cosmorhoe ocellata. Next base: position 11,697,686 of record OY776245.1, on the reverse strand, counting down.
ATCAAAATTCGTTCAGCTGTTACGGAGTTAAGTAAAACATAAACACAGACTCTCAAACCTTCTTTCATAAACTTTCGGAGCATCCGCCCGAGGCTTTGCTCGCGTAGGATAAGCTTTGCTTATATTATTATCCGAGATAAGTAAATTATGTGTTAATCCAGGGTATAATTTACGTTATCCAAATTTCATCTAAATCCCATCCAGCGTGAGAGACAAACTTGCAAACAATATTTTCTTATTTATCATATTATTTGAACAAATAAAACTAATTTTTCTTAAAAAGAATACCTACATTTTATTAACCCAACAGATCATCCTCCAAATATTCAACTCCTGATAATTCAAATTCACTTGAGCCTTGTGCAATATTGGGTAAGTTGTCTTCAGAGTCTGATTCTGTGGTGTCATCACTGCTGCTGTCATCTTGTTGGTTAATAACACAACATAATTTGCCATTGTTTACTGCACCCTCATTAACAATAATTTTCACTGTACCGACAGATTTACCTATAAGAAAACAAAGATTTAAGGACTTTATATTCCCTTGACAAAACGACACCAGTAAAGTATCAAGTTCACGGGTTACTCTATTCTGTTTTGTAAACATAACCTCAAAATAGCTGCTTATAATTTAGCAATTAAAACAAACGCAAAGGTTTAGAACCAGTTTAATATAACTATAGTAGCCCTATTTGACTGGAGAAATTATAATATCACCGTTAAATGCCTGTTATTTCAGAGTTTCTCTGTAAAACATTGTCGAGATAGGACAACGTTGTTTTGGCTTCTTTTTCCAACAAAAATCGCGTGTAAACTTTGTAAATCACTTCTTAGCACTGCTTCGGATGGTTTTTTCCATTTTTATATACTTTATCCACTAGGAAAACTAGGAAACTACTGGAATTGATTATTAAACAAACAAAATTCAAGATTATTATGAGAGACTGACGTAACTTGTACTTGTGCTTGACAATTCGAAAAGGGTTGCCAGTGCATAATAATTTTAGTTCCGTTTCTAAACATTTTTGCCAAGCTGTACCTACCTACATGTTATAGGGTTTAAAATTTGGTTTTTCGTGTTTTCCAGAGATTCCCGTGGTCTTCTACACGTTGAGCTGCAAGACAACCCAATAAGTGTGGTAGAAGGCCCTTTTCTGATCTCCGCAACACTGCAATATCTCGACATCAGCTCTTGCAACCTAAGCGCCATCAACCCGCAGTTTTTCGATAACATTACCACACTCAACACCGTCGACTTATCAAACAATCCCCTTGTAACGATAGAGGCGGGAGTATTCGATGTTCTCACCAGTCTGGAAAATCTGAAACTTAACGACTGCAAACTGAAGTCAATATCTGAAAACGCCTTTGTCACTTCTGTGAACCTTAAAAATCTAGAACTGGCTGGTAACAGCTTGACTGAAGCAGACTGGCCTGAAATCCTCGGAAAATTAATCAGGCTGGAATATCTGAACTTGAAGAAATCTGGCCTTACCTCTTTATCTGAAGACACATTCTCGAACTGTACGAACTTAGTGTCGCTCATTTTGGCTGACAACGAATTGCGTGATTTGGATGTAGCAGCTACGTTGGGTAACAGCGTCAATAATTTAGAGCTACTAGACCTGTCCAACTGCAAGATCCAGGGCCCGATATCAGGCGATGCTTTCGCCAATGCAACTAGACTCAAAAGTCTGTACCTTTCTGGAAACCCTCTCTTTGCTCCTGATTTACAAGAAGCACTCGCTCCTTTACCTAAGCTTGAAAAGTTATTTATGAGCAATTGTGGTCTGCAAAATCTTCCTGACAACTTCAATGTTTTCGATAATCTTCAAGAGCTCGATATCTCCCATAATCCTCTTGTCAATGTGTTCACAAAGCTATTGGCGCCACTTGAGGAATTAGAATATCTTAACATGGGATACAGTAACTTGTCCTTCATTGGTCCAGATTCGTTCTCAAAAATGACTTCAATGAAAAGACTTATACTTTCCGGTAACGACTTGCTTTCTCTTGAAGCAGGATTGTTTGGAAATCTGACGCAACTGACTACTTTAGAGCTAGAGTTCTGTGGGTTGAAGAGGCCTTTGAACGCTAATGCTTTTTTCAAGAACCTTACCTATATGGATTTGAGAGAAATCAGACTCGGTGGGAACCCTCTGGTTATCCCAGAAAAGGGACCTCTTTTCCCTAAACAGCTTTCACAAGTTACGATCCTTGATCTGAGCAACTGCAACATAACATCTCTGAACATCGACGCTTTCAAGAACACAGTCAATTTAACAGATTTAAATTTATCTGGAAATCGCATTAAATCTGTAGAAGGCAGTTTGGCATTCCTAGAAATATTACGTCACTTGGAGAAAATAAATCTGAGCAACAACAATTTAACCACAATCGACCCTCTCGTATTCGTCAACAACCCCAAATTGCATTCGTTGAATCTCCTAGGAAACCAATTCGTTTGCGATTGCAAGATCGCCGAGATGTGGGACTGGGCTAACATGATTAAGGGAGACCTGGATGTTCTCGTCGGAGCCAAAAGTGCCGAGAAAGATATCGTCGTGAAAGGAAACAAGAAGAAGAAGCATTTGCACTGTCATTATAATGAGACCCAGCTTCGCAACATGAGCACAACGTTAAACAAATCCGTGCCTGGCAGGAGACCGTTTATCAAGCCCAGGGAATTGACGTATGCAAACCGAACCTGGGCAAAATACGTGAGGGAGTCGGGCTGCGAGCCAGTCGTTCAAATTCTGCGACCTCTCGCTCTAGAGGCTGAGAAAGTTCAGGTAATTCGTTTTGCACCAGCTCTGTTATGTTTGACAAGTTTCTTGTTTGTGGCTGGTGGGTATATCACATCATACTACACGACAGGATTCTGCAGGAGAGTTATAATGGGAACGCGCGGCACAAAGCGTACAAACATTTAGAGGACGATAGAAATCAGTGCGAGTTTTGGTGTTACCTATTCTTCCGTGATTTATTAGAAGCCCTAACTTACAGTTTTGAACTCTTGATAATATAACACTCTTCAACACTTAAACGGAGGTGAAAAAAAGAATATTCTAATATAACTAGTCACGTATGTAGCTCCAAATTAACATAAAATAAAACATTCCATTTGTTAGGCAGATAAGTTAGATGTTAATATTATTTTTATAATAAGTTGTATTGATAATTGGTTCAGTATTAAATTGAAATAAAACATACAGCGACGTGTTTTATATTTGTTTGTTTTTTTCAAGCCGAGTTCAGAGAAAACTTTTGCATTGTCTTACAATTATTTCGTCAAAATGGTTTCACTTGTCACAGCGTTTATATTTGAGTATTGCTCAAGACTAGCAGCTCGATGTAGATAACCGTAATAGAGCTCCTTTAGTTTTAATTTTACTTGAAAAATCCCAGCATAGAAACGGTAAACCAATACGATGTTACATCACGTAAGAAAACGCTAACCGTATTTCGCCGCAGAATTTTCATGAATGTTCAATTTCATTTCCTGTGTGCGTAAGGGTTCCTACAAATCCGGTAGTTAACATGCAAAACAAGACTACGGAACATTTTACTTTTTCCAGTCTCACTTGAATAGATCAGACAAATAACTTGTTTTATTATTTACCTATATACCGACAGAGTGCCTACAAATTGGCGCAAGAAATAGCTGTCACGTAATTCATTGGTGGATAGGGAAAGTAACAATGCACTTGCACTGGTAACGGCTTTAACTGCCAGAAGCTTTTTAGAATCGGTTTCTTTATTGGATTTTTTTTTTGTACCCTAAGGCAGTTGTCGAATAAAACGCGTAACATAAATTTAATTTCTTTTAATTAAATTATTATTTGGCGAATATAATACTAAACTTTATCAACAATAAATTAGACTTATCATTATCAACTGTTATGTCCTACATCTGACATGCTTGTTTTCTTAATGTAAAAGTTTTCTTGGTAAATCTTTTTTCTCATGTCAGGCTTTTCACTTTCGGGACTATCGTTGCTTGCCATGGTGGCCAGCTCGCTATCTAGCAGCCGGGGTATCGATACCGGTTCAAATCCGTATTGGAATTGAGGTTCTACAAAAAACGTTTTACTTTTGTACCTGTGGTTCGGTTGCGTCGAGTGCGCCGAACTATCTCGAGGCACTCCTTTAGAGTAATCAAACTCTTGCACGAATGGAGTCGCTTTGTACTGTGCGAAAAATTGTTTCATTTTACTAAAATCCTGCGTCGGATAAAAGTTGTAAGGGATAGCGGTATACTTTTCACTAGTTTTCTGTTTTTTTTCATCGTCGTGAGCGATGTACTTTTCCGGTTTTTGATGTTTGTACAATTTATAATAATCTGCTTTGTTCTTATAACGGTCGGTCAGGCTCTCCGGTTTACTGATGGAATAATCTAAGAAATAGTTCTCTTTAGTTTTGTCTTTATCGTCTTTGTAGCTCAGACGCGAAATTTTCGGGAAGCTATCGGATTGGTCGTGGTACTGCTGAAAGTTAGAGTGTTTGAAGTCACCATCGTTGTTGTCACGTATAACTTTGTAGTTCTCGGGATTGTATATTTCCTTTTCGGCGTCAACAGATTTCCCATACGCCGGGAAACCGAACGCTGCATTCTTGTATGCCATTTCAAACTCCTTTTCTTTATCCTCCTCCCTTTCGAACATTCCCTTTAAGTGCTCATCGTTTGAGTGTTCTGGAGTTTCTTCCTGAATTATGATCGTTTTTGTCTTTTCGTGCACATGAGTCGTCGGGCCTTGGTGTTTTTGATTTGAAGCGGGCGAGTAGTTATTGGGAGGAGGATTTTGATGTGCTCCAGAGGAATGGCTATGATGTTGAGGTACAGATGGATTTTGCTTACGAGGTTGGGATTGCGCTTGCACGTGTTGACTCGGATTCACCATTATAGCAGCGGCAATCTGTACCTCCTCGTCGTACTCCGATACAGGTTGGAACGACCCTGAACTTGTTTTGGTGTAATATTGTATGGGTTTAAACAAATTAGGCTTGTCGTGTTGCGATCCTGAGCTGGGCTTGTGGTGGTACTCTTGCTCTCTATGCTCTGGTTTTTGATGAGACTTTGGAGACTCGCGGTGCTGATTGTGGTTTTCGTGATGTACATGTTGATTGACATGGTTATGGTTTACATGTTCATTGTGGTCCCGGTGCTCTGCATGGCTATGACGTGGATTATCTTCTTCAGACGACTCATCGGAGTCTTCAGACTCATGTTGTTTTTCGTCTTTATGTTCATCTGACTTGAATTTATGTACAAGATGTTTGGGTGCTGCTCCTTTACCTTCATAGTGCACTTCCTTAATATGAACTGGCTCCTTAGAGCTGTGGACATAGGTGTAGTGAACGGGTTCCTCTTGCTTTTGAGTTCCGTATGTAAAGTTCACAGGTTCAGATTGCGTTTCTTTATTGTAGTTGATCGATTGTTCTTTATAAGTCTCCTTATAATTGGGTGAGTTTATTTCGTAAGAGAATTCGGGGCTTTCGTTCGGTGTTCCTTTGATCGTCACTACCGGTCTCACGGTAGACGCTGACGGAATCTCGTCGTAGTATGAATTTTGTACTTCAACGAGAGGGTATCTTTGTTTTTTTTTCGGTATTAACTTTTTAGGTTTCACTTTGTCAGTTCCACTGTCGTAACTTTTAGTTTTCTGTGTCTTTTGATGCTTTTTAGCAACGCTTTGCGTATACTCGGGAAGTTTGTGATACGTGGCTTCGCTTATTTTCGGCAGGAAATGTTGTACTTGTGGCACGAGTGGATTATCGAACGTCAAGGGTTCTAGCAGGCTTATGTCTAAAAAGGGAACCGGCGGTTTCGTTTTTAGATTGACGCGGGTCTTTCTTCCGTTCATGAAAGAGGTGATAACAGTCTCTCTGACCGGGATTTTTTGTTCCACTTTATCACTATGATGCACTGTTTGATGTATAGGTTCTGAAGGTTCTTCTTCCGAGCTCTCTTCCTGCGTCGTGTCCTGTAGGCGCTGGAACTTAGGTTCTTCATTGTGATATTGCTCCTCAGACTGCGCGTTCGCGTAGACAGCCTCGTTGCTCGATGACTGCTGCTGTGCCGTAATAGGATTCGCCGGTCGTGGTTGGTTATGCGTCACCTTAGATCCATAGTGAAAGGGCTGTCCTGGAAAAGTGTAAGATTGTCCCCGACCAGGTAGTTGAATAAGGGATCCGTGAAACTGAGGTGATATCGATTGCGGGGCGAGGCTCTTGATGTTGCTTGCGTAGCTGCCGTGCGGGAAACCGAACGCCTGTTTTATCGGCGACGCGGTTTGTAAGGGCTGTAACGGCAGCCTGTAGTGTGAGCCGACGATGATCTGCGGAGTGGCTTGTTTGAATCCAGAGAAGGAAGGCGCGGGGATCGGTTGAGCGAAATGCGCTGGCAACTCCTGAAGTTGGATAAACTGTTGTGGGAACGGCTTGAAAGGCACCGCCTGGGGCGACTGCTTAGACTCTACAAATCGATTTCCGTACGAATCCTTCAAGTACGCGTTCATGTTTTGGAAGCTGTAGCTCTCAGTCACCGGGATGACCCTCGAAGCCGCAGGTTTCGGCGCGGCGACGAGTGGAACTTGGAAGGAGTATGCGCCATAGGGCGCCCCACTGGCATACACTCCAGCACTTGGCAAGTTGCGGTACAGCCGCGACACACTGGCATTATCTCTTAAACTGTTCACTGCTGATGCTCCACCCAACATGAACCAGCACAAAGCTGCGGTTATTACCTGTGGACAAAGGAAATCCAGATTAAACATCTCACACAATTCACTGACCATAAAAATAAGATCACTGGCACTCGGAAGCAATTGGAATTATTGTTAAAAATGACTAAATTACCTCTCTTCCCATGGCGGGGCCGTCGTGTGGAGACGGAGGAGGCACTGCGCGGCGCGGCGCCCCACGCGCGCTTATATCCCTTCTAGAGCGCGCAGTACAACTGACTGAGCGGCGACTGACCGTATTTCTGCACCCCTCATTCCAACAACCGTTATATCACTAATAGATTTGTTTTGATTAAAATTTATCTAAGTACCGCAATTAAATAGACAAATGTTCTTACTTCCGATATATTTTCAATACCTAAGGTAGAGTTACACAGGGATTATGCAACGGCGACAGGCGACAGTCACAAAAAGAACCTATAGATAACTTCACGGCGCATTTGCAACACGTAACTGAGTTTTTTCAACACAACTATTTCAATATCTGCAACTGTTTTATAAAAAAAATCGGGCACTCGGTACAAAATTCTACCAACTTCACTAATGAAAAGGTCAAATGGAATTGTTTTATTCTACTAATCATTTAAAAGCGGACTGTACCTGAAGGATTGTTCATAAAATTTGGAACAAATAGGTCTGTAACATATAGGACCTTGTAAAGTACGCGTGCAAAACTTGCAGGCAGAAACGAGTAGGTACTTCATAATAATTATTCTTTGACATCATAATAAGACTTAAATATAGATAGTCGGTTTTCAATCAGCTTATTGTCGTTACTACCAGAGGATGTAGTGGTTTGTCACTTGAGTTGGCAGGCGTTCAACAAATGATCAGATGAGTTGGTATATGTAGGTACTTCGTAGGATGCTATGTTACACATGTTATCTGCTGATGTGAACTGACAGCCAAATAACTAAGATGCAATGCTCAATTGAATAATAGCATGCAGCGTTGATTTCACGATCTTTCCTCTCCGATGACCAAACAAATTAAGCTATGAGCTGATTTTCACGCTTCTACTGCAATAGTGTTTCAACTGGCAGCAAAAAGAGCACCAGAAATATACTGAACATTTAGAAATACGATCACTTACCGTAATTTCGCGATCTTTTGTTATTGCAATAGGCCTTCATAAAAAAAATATGATCTTTGAGGATATCTAAAGAGGCTAGCCAGAGGCATGTCCAAACATGACATTGGGTACATGCCCGCATTTTGCACGAGCCCATCGCCGCTTATAAGAATACAAACCTATGACACACAGCTACGATTTTTTTGGTTCTAGGGTATGCCGGTTTCTTCACGATGTTTTCCTTCACCGTTTAAGAGCACTGGCATTGCGCACATACATTTTTCGAATGGAAAAACTCATTGGTGCAAGACCAGGTTTGAACCCACGACCTTCGGATCGTGAGGCAGGGGTGCTACCACTACACCACCAGCGCTCGGTTAACATACCTCTAGAGCTTAATATACCTCTTATAATCCTTTTAGCAAAACATAACCTTAATGAAAAGGTTAAAATGAAGATTACTTTCTTAGACCTAGTAACTTTCTTTATACGGTGGCCTGATGCGGTCATGGTCAGTGGCTAGGGTGCCTACCTGGACTGGAAACCTAGTGAAAGTACCATCTTAACAGCCTATTTGACATCTGACACTGCATTTCTAACATCGTACTATCTTGTTACAGATCTTTTACTCGAGATCTAAGGACTATTATCATAATTATATTCTACAAAAGTTTGAATTACTAACAATTCGCAAACCCTTATTACATTATTGTTTTACTATTTACTCATAGACCACAAGGATTACAAGACAGTAATTTAAGTACTTTTATGGTTTTGTGATAACTGCGATTTTGCAAGAAAGTGATTGGTGTAACTAATTATATTTCATAACTGGCAACATTGGAATTAATAATGTGGTTAGGGTACAGATTATACATATGTATTTTGTTTAGCAGCTTTAACTGTTGGATGTTAAACATGTATCTGACCACGACTTCGCTTGCATCACGAGTATTGCTTGGATAAAAAGGAGTCAACGAATCTTCTTTCATATTATAAATACAAATCGATCCAGCCGTTACGACGCAATAGAACGTAGCTTTGGATATTTCGAAATGTAAAAATATTAGTAAAATTAGATAAGAATATTGAATTATTGTTAGACATTTTATTTTATTTAGAAAAACAGTTTGTTTACAAAATGTTATCCTAACTTAACTTACGTGTGTGATGCACCTAATCAATTATTATTATCTATCAATCAATAGTAGGTAAGTCAAAACAAAAAACGCGTTTTATGCAAAAAACTTCTCAACTTCAAATACTAGAGTTCTAATATTATGTTCATCTTGTTTTTTTGTCTGAAAAATTAATAGATACCTATACATTACTTATTATAACTTTATTTTTATTAGTTTTAAACAATACTTAGGTAATTTTTAGTATAATTTTACATTAAACTACCACATTGTACGCCTGAAAGTTTCCCTCTAGTTTTACCCCTATTGCCTTAGATGGTGTATCCCTACCAGTCTGTTCCGATTTTCGGTACCTCGGTTCAGTAGTACAGAATGATGGTGAGATTGATCGGGATGTAAGGAATAGAATAAATGCGGGATGGATGAAATGGCGACAGGTCACAGGAACCACGTGTGATCCGAGAATGCCCCTTAAACTTAAGGGGCAAATCTACAAAACGATCATAAGGCCTGTCGTATTGTATGGGTCTGAATGTTGGGCCACCAAGGGAACGGACGAGAAAAGAGTGCATGCGGCGGAAATGCGAATGTTGAGATGGATGTGTGGAGTGACAAGGATGGATAATATAAGGAATGAGTATATCAGAGGAAGTCTGAAAGTGGCACCGGTGACAGAAAAGATGATGAGTAATAGGTTAGCGTGGTATGGGCATGTTATGAGAAGAGATAAATGTCATGTGACAAGGAGAGTGTTAGGTATGAATGTGGATGGATACAGGGGTAGAGGTAGGCCAAAGAAAAGATGGATGGACTGTGTGAAAGATGACATGAGTAAGAAAGGAGTGAGTAATGAGATGACGAGTGACAGAGGGAAATGGAAGAGGATCACATGTTGTGCCGACCCCACATAACGTGGGATAAGGGCAGGAAGATGATGATTGTACGCCTGAAATGGGTAAAACTATTAAAACTTTCTGGGACAATATCATTTTTACATAATACAAAATACAGTTTGGACATAAAACATCTACCTACATATTCTTATTAATTTTCCAGACATACCTACCCAAATACATTGTACATATAAATACATACACATTTTTTGATTACAGTAAGTCATGAACTTATGAAGTTGAGTCATGATAAATATGTATTATTATCACGTATATTAAGAGATTCCTACTTTCTAATACAACAAAATAGCATTTCATAATTATTTTTTACATAAAAGCACAGGCACTCGTGTAGCACGTACTTTGAACATTGTGTTTCTAGAGCGATGGTTATAGCTAATTATTAAGATGTCATAATTAAAAATAAAGAAGTAGTTTTACTAAACGTTTTAGGTAAAAACCTATTCTTATTTATTTTATTATTAAATATACAAAGACACGAACTGACTAGTCAGTATTACTTGAGGTAGCGATAGCTACTAACTGAAACTTGTAGACGGTCGATTCTATTCAATTCGATATTTTACCATTATTTAAAAAAAACTAACCTTGATATTAGAGCTTGTCTTTTTCTGATAGCGTGAAGATGGAGCAATAAAAGATTGGTTGATAATAAGTTATTTCACGAATGGTACATTTAAAATTAATGAATATTTACGAGATAACAAAAATTGTTTGTTGAGAACAATGACGAAACCATTAGAATGTACCAGTAGAATGGCCAGACACTTATTGATAATGCTCATAAGTAATCTAATAATTCTTCTACCTATGATTATACTGGAGCTAACTATCGAGATAATCATCACAATCACTATATAAAATACTTTGTCGTGACTGACTGACATCCAACGCAGAGCCTCAACCGCTGGTCCTTGGACTTGAAATTTGGAGGATGCATTCCTTATTGCGCGTAGGCGCACTAAGAGAAAAATTAAAGAAATTCAACCTCTTAGGGGAGCAGGGGGAGTTTGAGGTTCGTATAAAAATCACATTACGCGAACAACTTATGAAACATGTACAATGAAATACAATGCAATAAAAATATTTTCTCCAATTTATAACGATTAAATCATCATTCACTTAAATAAGTCATTAATCATTACACGTAAATTGTTTTTAATGGATTAAATTTTATGTTACTCACTCTATGATTAAATTCGAAGTGATGATAGAAACTATTACACGCATTGTATGAGTATTGCTGTCTCTATTTCACAAATTAGCTGTATCCTAAAGCTAAAGCTGGCTTTCCACGGTGCGTGGTACTGCGGACGGACGCGGACCAGAGACCTTACCACAAGCGTTTACAAACCATCATGTTTCAGAAAGGTCACATTACCAGCAGAAACATTACTTCAATACTAATTTTATAGGTCATGGTACGAAGTATAAGTTATATTACTTTGATATTGCCCGAAGAGCTTGTGCCCCAGCCCGTATCGAGGCATGTAGTATAGATCATGATAGCTGACAGCTAGGTATAGGCGACCAAGAAATTGGTTTACCACTTTTGATGACATCTCCCAGTAACATAATTATTCGCTAAGGATTACTATGACAGATTCTGACGTAGCAGTTATTAATCTGTCAAGCGAAAATAGCCCTTGATGTTTTGTACGTCCAAATGATATTCAGCATTAGAGTGGTAAACCAATTTCTTGGTCGCCTATACATTATTAATATTTCTTTGTAAGGATCATACAAAAAAGGGCTAGGACGAGTTTCTCCTCTGTTCCTCTTAGAATTGTCACTAGCAATATGAGCAAAAATGATCCTTTTAATTTTATTGAACACTAGTATCTGCCCACGGCTTGGCCCGCGAGGAACCTACATAAAATATAGCCTATGCTCATCCTGAAAGTTAATTCTAAGCATATTTTTTGAAATAGGATGGGTAGTTTCGGAGATTACCTCCTACGTACAAACAAAAACTTAACCTTTTTATCATAATTAGTTTAAAAAACATTAGCAGACACGTCTGTCGCAGTGGGTTCAATATGCGACGAATCGGTAACTTCACAGTGCGGTGCGAACGCGTGATTTTTATTTGATCAAAATCTACAACAAAAATCACGCGTTCGCATTTTGGAAAAATAGCTTTGAATCTCACTCAAGACCCACACAGACTTACACGTGATAAGTCTTGTGTGCAATGCATGTACTATCCGCGGTCGGTTGTGCTTTATAATAACCACCGAACTAAAAGTATAGAAGGGCCCTGACCTTGAAAAACGTGGTTACGTGTTTACAAAAATATGATTACACGCACTCACACATTGATATTAACGTAACATGATCTCTGGCTTACCGTGTATGAGTACAGCGGCGGGTCAAGATTCACTAGTTATGGTCGCGCGTCACACGAGCATACATGTTGTCTCTTTTACTCCCAAGTAAAAACTGAAGATTCGTTCTCTTTCAATCAAAATGGCACGATATTGTCTGAATGGGATATAATAATCACGAAAAAACTATATTATGTTTCATATGAATTATTCAGTACCGTCCGCGTCTGATAGTCGACTGATTCGAATGGTGTGAGCTCACTCCTTTCAATGTGAAAGCAATTTAGAGGGAAGCGAGTATTGTAAGGCCCGTCTATACTTTTAGTTCGGTGATAATAACAGAATCACGCACAGTGGGAAGCCAGCTTAAAAAACATACGTCACAAAACATCTTGTAGACACGATCTATTAACATCAGACCTCACCAAGTCTATTGAACACATTCTTCGTAATTGTCAAATTATTTACCGTCTTAATCCCGAGACGAGACTTGACGTGATCAGTACCTTCAGGCATGGTCAACCTCCTCTCAGGCTTGTTGAATATCTGCGTCGGTTTCGCCTTAACTTTAAGGGCCACCTTCTCAATCTCTTTGTATTGAATATGACTAGAGAACTTAACCGACTTAGCTTTGGGAAGATTTAGTTTATCCTTCACGCTGATAGGAGTCTCGTCGGCTCGCATCGTGAATATCTTTCGAGTATGTTTGGTAGTGGTCACCTTTACATTTTTAGGGATGGGTGTAGGTGGACTTTTGAGTATACCTTCGTACTTGAGCGCGTCTTTGGCGATGGGTATTTGATTCGTTTGTGTGGCTTCTGAGGACTTTGAGCCGAGTCTCGCGAATACTGGCTTGGCGGGCTGGCTCACAATTGGTTTACCTTTGGCTACCACGGTGCTTGATGCTTCATTCTTGCCCAGTCTAGCGAAGACCGTTTTGTTTGAACCTGTAAGAGATAACATTAGTATACTTACTAATAATTACAGTTTTAGAACAAGAACGGAATACCAATCACTGTGGTCATGTGCCAAATATCATGTTTGGACGTGCCTCTGACTACCCCCTTTAGAAATCCTCAGATCTCTTGGTACTTCGATTTTTAAGGATACCTAAACGTTTGTCAGAACAACGCCCAAACATTATATTTGACACATACCCACATTTTGTAAAGTAAAAGTAGTTTAGCTTTGCCGTAATCAGATAACAAGCTATTAAAAATAAAAATTTAAAAAACCCCCGACATGAAAAAAAAAAAGCTATTCGCCATTTTGTGGTGGAGGCCATCTTGGATTTGGAATTTGTCATAGTGTATAGAATATAATACTCAAGCAAATTTAGTGTATAATAGTATTCTACTACTCAAGCCCTTTTATGTCTATATTTAGGGAGTTGTGAAAAAATAAGTAATCGTCATTTTGTGGCGGCGGCCATCTTGTATCGATTTCCATAAAAGATAGCTAAGAACACTCACGCACGATTATTTCACCTTTTAAACAAAAAAAACAAAATCGGTTCATGAGTTCGGGAACTACGGTGCCACAGATAGACACACACACTCAAACTAAAACCCCGTCGTTTTTGCGTCAGGGGTCAAAAATAGGATGTAATAATCACCTTCTTTAGTTTCTTGTTTGGTTTCGAATCTAATCTGTCGTTTCTTTTGCGAGTCCGGAGGGCTGCTGCAAAGAATTCATAACTTTAAGCTGAGTAGACTCTAAGAATGTTAGGATTTTACTAGAAAAAGTTTTACATCATTTCATTGGATTTTCTTTTGACTGTCTGTGAGGCGGCGGGTGCTTCGGGCGCCGCCGGGTTCCGAGTGTAGTGCTCCAATATGCGGCTCGCGGCTGTGGACAAACACAGCTACAATTACAACGAGATACGGGATGCTAAGGCGTCGAACTCAAATCTATTCATACGAGTATAATAAGACGACCTCAGTGGCGCAGCGGGCGAGAGTCCGCCTGCGACGCAAGAGGTTGCGGGTTCGATTCCCGCCGCGGAACAAATTTGTGTACGATCTGCAGAAATTTGTTCCGTTGGTCTGGGTGTTTTCTATGTAGAATAAAAAATATCTATCTATGTATATAATGTATTAAATATATCAGTTATCTAGTACCCATAACACAAGCTTTGAGTAGCTTACTTTGGGGCTAGATGACGCTGTGTATTGTCCAGCATTATTTATTTATCTATACTAATATTATAAAGAGGAAAACTTTGATTGTTTGTTTGTTTGTTTGTTTGTTTGTTTGTTTGAAACGAATAGGCTCCGAAACTACTGAACCGATTTGAAAAATTCTTTCACCAATGTGTAGAATAAACTTTCAGGATGAACATAGGCTATATTTTATGTAAGTAGGTACTTCGCGGGCGACGCCGCGAGCGGAAGCTAGTCTATACTAATATTATAAAGAGGAAAACTTTGATTGTTTGTTTGAAACGAATAGGCTCCGAAACTACTGAACCGATTTGAAAAATTCTTTCACCAATGTGTAGAATAAACTTTCAGGATGAACATAGGCTATATTTTATGTAAAAAAAATAGAGATACTTTTGCTACCAGTGTGAAGCCGGGGCGTGTTGCTAGTGCTTCATAAAACATTAGCTTGCTCTTTCAAACCGAACGCTCCCGTATAACTCTCTTCACATTGCAATTTTATTTAGTCTCATCTATAATTAGATTCAAATATTTTAGCTACAATATTCCAGCCTGGAAGGAAGCATTTCCGTATTATGCACATTGAAAGTATAGATAATTTCCTATCATTTTCTCTGCGTGCGTGCGCGCACCGATGCTCACCGCCTCAAACGCATTAACATATTAATTGTATGAATTGGTGTGTCAGTAGGACGAAGTTGTTATATAAGTGTTTAATAATTAATAAGGCGTGTTGTTTATAAAATGTTTTAAACGGGTATTACACTACACGGTATTCAGGGCCCGGTAGTAAGGGAGCCTAACGCCTAGCCTCTACGCCTTACGCCCTAACTCTTATTACACCACTCTTATTTAAGGTAAGGGTCCCTGAATTCAGGGTAATGTAATATGTGCTTTAGTTAAGTTTTAATAATTGCAATGGACCTTATAACTTTCAAGGCTTGATTCTGTCGCCCAGTTTCAATTTTATGCCATGCAATGTTAACAGATGGTTACATAAGATAATACATAATCAAAAACAAAGTTTTCCGCCATGTCTGTCCGTTTGCGATAAACTCAAAAAGTACTGCATCGATTTTCATGCTATTTTCACCAATAGATAGAATGGTTCTCGAGGCAGGTTTTAGTATATAATTTGTCAAGTTTTTAAGTCGCGGTAAGCGACATCCACACGGGCGAGGCTGCGGGCATCAGCTAGTGTACTATATAATTTTCAGATGTACTCATATTGTTATTATCGGAGTATGCACACGTCCGAAAAAATACAAATAATCAACAGTCACATAACCTTGACTAAATTAGGGTTCCTTGTGTCGTAGTACCAGAAACTACATTTGCCGGAACTTATACATCTTGCCAGCTAGCCATCTATGGCATCGCAAAGGTTTATCTATTAAAGATAGTAAGTATGCTTCTATATACCCAAGTCACTTCTGTGCACAACAGAAAGTTTCAGTAGATTATCTATTTCTTGGTAAAATAACAATTGGCCTTGGCACACTTTAGTAACTATAACAGATCACTGACTGTGCACAACTAGGCTTAGCAAAGAACAGCATAATTTCATCTAGGGTATAAAAAATAGAGAACCATTCTTGGTTTTTAATTACAAAAAACTTGCTTACGGGAAGATGGCTGTGACACGGTGGTGCGCCCCGTAACAGCAGCGACTGGCACCTTGCTGCTAACGGTGATGGCCGAGCTGAGCACCTTGTCTCGGGCTGCATTTTCATGTACCTGCTTTGCATGTCTACAACAAAAATCCTTACATTTGTTATAACATTACTTTATGTATATCTAATTATATATAAAACTAAGTCGGGTTTGTTCTAACACTTTGAACTCTAGAATAAATAAAATAATAAATAATGCTGGACAATCCACACAGCATCATCTAGCCCCAAAGTAAGCTACTCAAAGCTTGTGTTATGGGTACTAGATAACTGATATATTTAATACATTAAATACATAGATAGATATTTTTTATTATACATAGAAAACACCCAGACCAACGGAACAAATTTCTGCAGATCGTACACAAATTTGTTCCGCGGCGGGAATCGAACCCGCAACCTCTTGCGTCGCAGGCGGACTCTCGCCCGCTGCGCCACTGAGGTCGTCAATGGTTGGAAGGATCTTCATGGTTTTTGATTTGTTGTATTTGTTTCTGTCCCAAATAGCAGAATAGCTATTAAAAACATCGGAAAATTAATTAAATACAGGCAAAATTGCTGGCAACAGCTAGTATTTAAATATATATAAGCTGGCAACAATTTGTTGCTGACGAACTGACCGAGATCAACTCAGACCCTAAACCATAAGAAATAAAAATCATAAATATATCAGTTATCTAGTACCCATAACACAAGCTTTGAGTAGCTTACTTTTGGGCTAGATGATGCTGTGTGGATTGTCCAGCATTATTTATTTTATTTACTTTTTCATAAGACTAAGAAAACTGAAATTTGGAGTATAGGTTTCTATCAGAATCTAGAGGTGCACTAAGAAAGGAACTCCTGAAATTTAACCTCTAAGGGGTTAGAAATATGTTCTTTTGAAAAATCATTGACACAATGAGAAGAATACATTTGGGATACAGGACTGAATACAGTTTCAGCGTGATAATGATAAAAATAAATATAAATATTGTGGACAGTTCACACAACGCCATCTAGTCCCAAACTAAGTAAAGCTTGTATAACAGGAACCATATATCAGATAGCTGATAAGATTAATTATACATATTTTTTTTGTTAATCCATAATAACAGCCAGACACAGAACAAACACCAGTGTTCATCACACAAATGTTTGTTCTGGGTGGGAATCGACCCTACAACCTACAGCGCAGAAGGCAGAGCTACTACCGACTGCGCTGTGAGGCCACTTTCACTTTCTTGTGAGCTGTGAGGAGTCTTTAAATCTTCTTCTTCTTCTTCAATTATGGCATCTGTCTCATAATGAACAATTTTGCCAGTGTCAAGTGTATTTATATATAAGTATCGTCAACGTCACAGTCATAGTCAAGTTGTCAAGTCAATTTTAAACAAAAGATGGCTGTTTTGTTCAAAATTCTCAGGATTAACTCCGATGGAATTTGAAGGAAACTATTCACTTTAATTCACGTATTTTACGCAGAAAATCAGTTTTTAAATCTCACCGTAGTATAGCTATGACATCTCCCATCCTGACAATTCCCATATCTTTCAAATACTCTTTGTTTAGGTCCAGCAGCATATCGTTCTGAATTCTATTCTCTGTGAATGTCAAGGCGTATGTAGCGGACACATCTGAGGGAATGCCGGCTGCCGTGAAGAAGTTAACCCACATACCTGGAAGTAAATAATATATTTTTAAAACTTGGCAGTGACATCATCAGAAGAATTTAAGTAAATGGTACTTATAAGAATAGTAAAAAGCTCTGTTTTTAATCAAACAAGTAAATTAAAAGGCGTAGGTTAAATAAGAAAAATATGACTTGTCTTGCAGCTGAATAAACAGTTCATTAATGTATAAAAATGCCATGGGGCACATACACATGGCCCCACAAAATTAACATACTATACATAATGTTTTATATAAAATCGTGTCAGTCCAGGGTTGACATGGGCTTTATCTAAAAATCTCCAATTTGCTCTAAGTAGGTAGCCGTTTAATCTGCCCTGTTTCGTCAATATTTTTGTACTATTATTTGTTTTGCCCAAACCATCTTGCGAATGTTTACCTTGACTTAAATCGAAATATGTGGCGCTGTTTTTTACAGAAGTTAGTATTTATTTGTTTGTTGAAAACATGAACTTACCAGTGAGTTTAGAATCCATTTTACTATTCATTAATGATGGGATAAAATATCAAATTACAAAAACTGCAGCCATAAGCCCATAACACAAAATCGCAACAAATGTTTTGACAAATGACTCACTCACTCACTATTGACATTTGACATTACTTATTTGCGACTCTTCTCACAATTGACACTGGCAAATTGATGACATACCTTTTATTAAAATAGAAAAAAGATAGCTCTTCTTTCTTTCTTCTTTGTGTCATTCATTCTTCATGCATGACATTCTTCTTGTTATTTATTTTCGGATGTTCCAGTGTGGTAAAAGGATTAATGTACAAAGCCTCAGAGGCTCCTTTCGTACACTCTAATTTTATTTTCCTTTTTAAAAAAGTACTCCGAGTTTTATACGTTCTACTGCGTTTGTTCAATTGGGTCAATGTTTGTTTTCAAACCTATCAAATTCGGATGATGAGATTCGTTCGCTTACCTACCTCTGCTTACCTACTCGTTCTAGAATCTGTGGCTACTAATAGTAATTAGCTGTTGTTTTGCTTTTGCATGCGAGAGTGTTTGCAATTTTCAATTTTTACAAAACAACGTATATCTACGAAATAACGAATGTTCAAAACAAGTTGACCATTTTCTATACTCGATGTAAGTAGACCCTAATTCCATAAAAATCAATAAGCCGCTCAGAGCGGCAATCAAATAATATTTTTAATTTCATTTCAGATTGTTCTAGTAATACATCAGTTCCAAGAAAGATGTCTTCAACATCCCTAGAAGCTATCCCTAAAGTAGATATAGATCCTTCCGGCGTGTTCAAATACATATTGATCAAAGTGCATGGTGAAGTGAAAAATAATGAAGAGCCCTCTGTTACCATAGTCAGAGGCTACAAGCGCTGTGACTACCACTCTGACATCTATGATGAGGTACAGCATGTTTCTAAATCACTAAATTATAACTTGCTATGGAGTCTGCTGGGCTAACATGGTGGCTACCCATGACAAAATATGTTAATGCCTAAGTACCTAGATTGTGTATTAGTATAGTATTCGCGCAAGAAAAAGCGAGACAAAGCCCCTGATTTGCCGCTAATCGCGGTAATTATTAACGTTTTACCAATGCTTCTCTATTTTTGACAATTAAGTGTCTATAACCTAAACTGCTTTGCTCAGAACGTAATACATAATTATTTCCCATGTTAGCCTGGCGGAATATTCAAATTAAAAACTAAATTTGAATGCAAATGGTGGGAATTTATACAAAACTTGTAAGTAATAATAATTGGTCTGCAATATGGATTCTTCCACACAAAAATGTACATTAAACCATTAAAATTATCTTCTAGGTGCAACCAAAACTAGAGCCCTTGGACTGTGAGCCACTTGGAGGTGGCAGAATCTCCCACGAGCCTGATAACAAGAAGATTCACATCTATGGATACTCCCAGGGCTACGGAAAGGCAGACCATGAGATTGCTGCACAGCTAATCAAGGATGCATACCCCGGCTATGCTATTTCTATTAGTGATGAAGGATATTAGTCATAGATTTTGTTGCAATTATAAGTAAAGTTTGTATGTATTTAATTATTTTTTTTATTTATTGTATGCCAAATTAGGTTAGGCACTAAATAGAATAAACTACAGCTACCTCTGCATAGGTTACTGTCTTTTTAGTTTAAAAAATAATGTACCTACTTAATTTTTAATAGTAAATTTATCCTTGCAGCAGCTTTTTGCAGATTTGGATAAGACTTTGACATTGACAAAAATAAAAATATGACATTTCTACTAAATTTATTTACAAGCCTGTGGAGTGTGGAGTGAAAATAGACTCGTCAACTAAACTGATTCTGTTCTGTTTTTTGTTAATTATTTTGAAGAAAAATCGTAAAATAATGGCTAATTTTACAACCGATGGTCAAATATGTATCGATCGTGAGATAGAAGTGACTCTTGACAAAGATTTTGGAGATTTAGTTCAACGTTTTGATATAATCGAAACTTGCAAATGGATATCGAACAATAGCTTTTCGACGGTAAATATTCATGAGATAGAGCGTATATTTTAAAACCACATAAGAATATATCTAATTACATTACATATCTAGGTCTGCCTTCAATTTCCTGATGATTTGCTGGGCGTAAGTGCAAGAATTTACGAAGAAATCAAGAACAGAGTTGATGTGGATTTGTACATCCTTGGAGACACATCATACGCAAGGTGCATAGTCAGTTTTTGGTACTATCCTACTTAACTGGTTGCCACATAAACTTGGCTTACACATCTGAAGCTACTCAGATAATTTTAATCTCGTCTCCGATGTACCAAAATGTGTCAACTGTATATTGTCTACTTTTAGTTGTTGTATTGACTCCGTCGCGGCGATGCACGTGAAAAGCGATGCAGTAGTCCACTATGGCCACACTTGCTTCTCCAAAACCAACATACCTGTTTACACAGTACTTCTGAAGGCAGACTTGAATGTGGAAGCTGCTATGAAGCTCCTTTTTGATAAATTTACTTCAGATAATGACACCAAACTGTGCTTGTTCTATGATGCTGCATTTGAACATTGCAATGGTAAGATGTTTCAACAAACAGGTTCTAATCAAGCCACCGTTAAATGAGATCTTACTATTTACATTCTATGTTTAATACTAGATATTTCTTAATGCAGTAAAGAAATAACTCAAAATTTCCTAAAAACTAGCACTGCCAAGTAAACTGCCACTGATGGTACTTATATACAGTTTGTCATAATTATTATCATGTCGTTCTTTCAAATCAATGTTATAGAAATGTATTTATCACCATTATATAATCATGTTTTACGACATAAACATAACATTAGAGTAGGTAGTAATATATTATAGATTGTAATAATATAATGTAATATAATATAATATTATATTAATAATAATTAATTACTTATCATAGTTTCATCAGTTTCATACTTTTAGTAAGATCCACAACACAGCCCTTTCAATGGTTTACTTTCAGATATTCTTGCAAAGACTTGGTACCTGAGGTACCCTCACAGCTACATCGCTTACGTGAGTATCGAAGAGCACCCAGAAAGGTTTTTGGGGAGAATCATCAAAAATACAAATGGAGATGTTCTGACAAAAGACTTGCTCAAAGATTGCACCTGCATTTACATGGGTTCCAGAGGACAAACATTGTTTAATTACACCATATCTGTTGAGGGTAAATTTCATTAATAATTTTAATAGACTGTATGGTTTGAGTGCTTCTTTTTATGCTTTTTATCTTTTTAAGTGAAACTTGTTTCTGTAGAAATAATGTAAATAATATACATTACACACTGACAATGCGACAGTCAACCATTCTTTTCCGAACTTGGCTGACACTGCAGTGTGTATAGAAGAGTAGCCCTTACTTCAGTTAACTTGACATTATTTTCCTTTATTTCTAGCATTGGATTGGTTCTTATTAGACCCAAGTAGTAGCATGCTGGAGCGCTTAGATGAAACAGTCTGGTTCAAAAGACGAAGATTCCTCGTGGAGAAGTGCAAGGATGCCAATGTAGTCGGCATCCTCATCTGCAAGCTGGCTGGAGACCAGACTAAGGACATTATAACTCGTCTGAAGCAGCTATGTAGGGTCAATGGGAAAAAGAGCTATATTGTCTCTGTAGGGAAACCGAATGTGGCCAAATTGGCAAACTTTCCTGAGGTAAAAATTAAAATTATTTTTGTTCTGTTAACTGCTATGCTGCTAATTTAAATAATGATATTAAAGCACCATGTAACAAAGATATGCTTATTTGCCGTATTACAGCCATCAGCCAACAAACAAGTTAAACAGATTAATCTATTATTTTTTTCAGCTTTTAGTATATTCTTTAAACAAGTACTAGGTTACCAATTTGATAATAAATTTAAATATAATTATAGTATTATTTCGTTCCTCCATCATTGGAGTTACATAATGATTGCATACTGTTGTTTTTTCCAGATTGACATCTATGTAATGGTGGCATGCCCAGAGAATGACCTCTATAGTAATCGTGATTTCTACAAACCACTTGTCTACCCATATGAGTTAGAAGTGGCTCTAAACTCAAATAGAGAACCCTATTTCACTACCCACATCACAGATTTTGATGAGTTACTACCAGGAAAGAGACATTATTGTGACATCGACCATGTGAAAGAAGCTACTGATGTCAGTTTGATCACAGGGAAGATTAGAGAAACTAAAATAAACACTTTTGGAGGTGAAAGTACAGATTTAGTTGTAAAACAAAACTGGGCGTTGGAGAATATCGGACAAAATCTACAGGACAGATCATGGAAAGGCCTTGAGCAGAAATTGGGAGAGACGGAAGTGAAAAAAGCAGAAGAAGGTCGCAAAGGAATACCTTTAAAGTACAGTAATGAGCCAGAATGAAGTTTTACAAAGTGTTTTATTTATTTACAATGACTGATGTTGCCTATGTCTTTCTGAATAAGACTGTACCTAATACATTGCTATTTAAAGAAACAGTTTTGTTAACCATGCATTAAAATACCAAATTGGCATAAAAAAATAATATATAGATTCTTTAGACTCTTTGATTTATCAGATTCTGTGGATTCTGTGGAGACTTCAGCCACTCTTTCCACACCAGTTGCTTGAGTTGAGACAGTCGGAGACCAGGGTTTTCAGCCTTGAGTCGTGGCAAGTTGATTTCCTCAAACGCATTGTATGCTGCTTTCATCCTCTTCTCGGGGTGTTTATCAACTTCATTGCTGTCACTGAAAAAGTTTTCAAAACTGTTTAAAAACTTTCCAAAATAGATCTTATGCAATTTGCCACAAAGGTCAAAGCTGACTGCGCCTTTATGACCACTCGGTTTCATGCATACCCAAGTATGGAGAGGGCTTCATCAATAGTCTGCGCCACTTCTCCATCAAGCTGGATTCTGTTGAGATTCTCTTCGAGCGGAGTCTCCTCCACTACAACTCTTGCTGCCTGTAATAGATGAGTTTTAAAATATTTAGTAAATACAGTCACTTATCTAAACATACATACTATAGATATATAAAATCAAAGCTACGTAAGGACCATTACAGACAATCTATAGATAGCTCAACCAATTTAGATCATTGCCTGACAAATGTGTTGACAAGATGGTGTGGATAATAAGGTAAAACAAGGCACTATGCTCACAGCAGGTACAGCCGGCTCTGCCTTGATACTTTTCTCTTTCATCTGGTTTATGTGTGCTCGAGTTATCTTTGGTGGAGGTGGGGCTGCTTTAGTTATCTTGATAGAGTCCATTTCTTTCTCCAGTAAAGCTTTTGCCTCTGCTTTCTTCTGCAGCTGTTCTAGACGTTTCTTTTCTTGATCATCCTGCGGATAGTAAAGTATGCATAATGAATTTTAACTAAATTATCATTGAAAAGGCGGTAGTTTAAAATAACCCAACCTTTTTCTGCTGTTTCTTTTTTTGTTTGTCGTCGCTATCCTCCCATTCTGCATCCTCAGCCATCTTCTTGACTTTAAGATCTTTCTCTTGTTTAACATTTTCTTTCCTTGCTCGCGCTGCTACAGCTTTGCTGTTTTCGCCCACAAACTTCTTTGGCATTGTTCTCTATAAGATCGGGGAGAATATTTTTTTGTCAGACCTATTTATTGAAAAGAATTGCTCAATAGCTATTATTACTTACTCAGAATGAATAGCAGTCGCTACAACAATCAATAATTCGTGGAAAATCAGTGAAAAATACTGCAAATACTTTTAAGAAATTGAGATTTGCGATTGTTGTTTTCTTTTTTAGTTGATTTACGCTTTACGCCACCGGGTTTGACATAAAATAAAACAGCTGATTGGTGGGTATGTATGAATGAATGATCGTTTCGAGTCGAGTTTTCGAGATCTACATAAAAATGAGTGAGTCACATTGCCACAGAATGCTAACTATTGTTGTATATGTACTAGTGACAACAATTTCATCAAGAACTCATTCAGTCTGTTTCGTCGTCGTCGTCTTCTTCAATTATGGCATCTGTCTCTTAGAGAACAATTTTGCCAGTGTCAAGTGTATTTATTTATAAGTATTGTCAACGTCACAGAGTCATAGTCAAGTAGTCAAGTCCCAGTCTGTTTCAGCAATAATAATTTGTCAATGACAGCTATGTCAAACAAAACCACTGCCTGCTGGCTGTCTCTACTCTCTAGCTAGACAAATACTTGAAATATTTGGCCTATTTGGGCTAGGTCTCTACTTTATTATTGTTTTTTCTAATTTACGAAAGATTAATTGATTTTAGCAATGGCGTTAGTTGCGTACGATAACAGTGACTCCAGTGAATTCGAGGACGAGGACAGAGAAAACCTACCAGCCGCGGAATTTATCCACGAACCTGAAAGTAAACTGTTGCTCTGTCTGTTTGTTTTTGGCTGTTGTTGTTCACATAAAAAGTGAATAATAAACTATTTTCAGAACCAGTAATTCCCATCAATGAGCCACAAACGCCAAAGACTGAAGAATCCACTTCTGAAACCAGTCCTACGTTATTTAATCTGCTACCACAACCTACTAATACTAAGAAGCAAGCAGTCATTGAAGAAGATGATGAGTTTCTACACAAGAAGGCAGATGTGAAGCCTAAAGCCAAGATTACTGTTCCTTCACTCAGTGATGTAAAAATATTTTCACTGTTAAAATATCTAACTAAAAATCTGTGATCAAAAAGCAATTCATAATATAATCTTCCGTTTCAGTTCAAAGATGTGGAAAGCACAGTAGTGGCAATGAAACCAAAACCTGCTGTTACAGTAAGTCAAATTTTTGCATTGAAAAAATACTTACAATTTATGGAGGTAGGTAATATAAACCAGCAGCATTAACCTATATTCAACTCTCGTTATCATTTCAGAAAAAATCAAGCCTTCTCAGCATGCTTCCCCAGCCTAAAAACGGTTTATTCAAAGGCTCTACCAAGGCGCTGGTACCTAATGTACTCAGACAAAAACCTAACAATGTCAAGAAGAAAACCACATTAACAAACACTCTAGCAACAGAATCAGATGAAAGCGATGATGATGTACAAAATGATTTCTTCTCATTCAACAAAACTGTAGACTTACCAGAACCCATTGACCTTCCAATAGAAATGCCTAAAGTAAAACCTGAAGAACCAAAGATATCCAAACTCGAGTCTTATTTCAAGAAAGATGTGGTTGAGACTCCTGTGCAGTCCCAGCCGGATGAGATCTCTTATTCAGAGTTTGCAGAATCTGAAGCTAGCTCTAGTTACAGTAATGGTGTTGAAGCAGAGAGTGCAAAGGATACTGAAATGGTATTGGATGATGAAGCTGTAAGTAATTCATAAACAGTTATGCAAATGTACCCATATTCATCATTGTAAAATTATCTCTGTATTCTTCTTACATATTACATCTGTTCCTAGACTATCTTGGTTCAGATACAGGTCAAAAGCATTCAGTTAGGCATTATAGGCAGCCAAATTGATGAAATTTATCAACTTATTTTAATAGAGTATCATACTTTTTGAAGATTCAATTACTCTAAGAAAGCTTCTGTAATATGTAAAAGAAAAAAATTTCTTATACTTAATACTAGCTGTGTGACCAGGTTCTTTTGAAAAGGCGTGGTGGAGATATTAAAGCGCGCCTTGCACTTGGATCTTTAGAAATGCTGTCTACTGTCTTTCCAGATAATCAAGCTATGTGGCTCTCGTGGCAAGCGCAGAAGAGAAGATATTCAGATAGTAGATGTGGATCAGACAGAAGTCCTGGCAGAAGCACGGCAATGGCTGCTCAAAGGGTTGATGGATGACACAAGTAAACGCATCTCATCCAGCAAGAAGAGAGGGAACGAACCAACAAACATGCAGAAGCGCAAGCACCAGATTACATACCTCGCACATCAAGTAAGAATCTTATCATGTAGCTTGATGTAGGAAGGCAGTAGCAATGCATTTAAAATATATTGCATACACTTCAACTTCATACTACTGAGATGTCGGATGAAAGGGAAGTGGAAGAAAAGAAACTGTTGTGCCGACCCCACCTAGTGGGATAAGGGCAGGAGGATGATGATGACTTCAAGGGTCTATTGTGCGAGGTAGTTTTTGGTTTAAGTCAGGGGTATTACACTCTAATACCGCATTTATGAATATGACTATACTGTGGTTGGTTTGGTATAGGCATGTTATGTGAAGAGATGATGTCATGTGATGAGGAGAGTGTTAGGTATGAATGTAGATGGATACAAGGGTAAAGGTAGGCCAAAGAAAAGATGGATGGACTGTGTGAAACATGACATGAGTAGGAAAGGAGTGAGTACTGAGATGATGATAGAGTGAAATGGAAGATCACATGTTGTGCCGACCCCACATAACATTAGAAAAGGGGCAGGAAGATGATAATGATGATTATACCATATAACATTAGCCATTTCAGAAATAAGTAGGTAAGTAGTAAATGTTTCAGTATGAAGTTGTAAGTGGTGATGAATTTGTTTGAGCTTTAATTCGGTTTTTGATTAAAGTTATCTTTCCATTTTCCAGGCTAAAGCAAATGAAGCTGAATTACAAAATCAATGGGCAAACAACAGAATGACAAGAAGGAAGACACAGTCCAAATATGGATTTTAGCTTAGAACTAGTTATAATCACTGTACATAATAAATTTAGTAAATAAAATTATTGAATACTATCAAATATTTATTATTTACTATACTGACTAATTAAATACAACTTTTTTTACAATCTTCTTGCTTTTCTGGGCCTCGGTGGATTCCATGACACATGTGTGTTGTCTGTGATTGACACTATGTCTAGGCCTCCCATCTGTAGTCCCTTTACTGAAGACTGCAAAAAAAAAACAAGTGTAGTTTATAAAAAAGATTGAAAAATTCAACTCGAGTATGAAAAAAATGTAGCCAATTTCACTCAGACCTTAATAAATAATCAACTGATACTTCATTGGACGAAATCGCCATATACTGCTAAAACATTACTATTTATACACATTCTATTGACTGCCATAAGTAAAAGTAAATGTTACCAATCTTCCTGGTCCCAGGCCTTGCATCTTGACTCTCACAGTTTTGATCCCTCTGCTAATGGCTTTCTGTAATGTTCATCAAACAGTAAATAAAACTACCTTGAAAAATAAATCATAAAAACAAACATAATTATGTAATCCCCAGGCTAGATAGATATCTCCTCCTAGTTACTTAGATCTTTGAGGATATCTAAAGAGAGAAGTCAGAGACAAATCCAAACATTATATTTGGCACATGCTATGTTGCCACTAAAAAGACCTCACTTCATAGGATCATATTTATGCAAGTTTTTCCAGAGTCTTTCACAATAAATCATCAATACTAAAATGTGATTCTTACTGTAGCTAAGGCGATAGCAGTAGTCTGGGCTGCTATGTTGGTTCCCTTTTTAGTGTTTTTGAAACCCTCCATCCCGCAGGATCGAATTGCCTTCACAGTGCCACTGCAGTCTGACATAGTGATAATGGTATTGTTGTTAGAAACCCTTATATTGATAACTGGCAGTTCTTTGTAAGGTGTTCCATTAAAAAGGTGATTGTCTGATTCCAAAGTAGGGAATAGGTTTTGTTTCCTGAAATAAAAAACAATTTATAAATAATAGTACTAGGTACCACGAAATTGATGCCTACTTGAAGGTCTGGCCTAAGACCGTGATGATTAGAGAGAAAGGAATGGAGGCCTTTACCCTGCAGTGGGACACTACAGGCTATAATAAAAATAATAATCATTTTTAACAATAAACAATTTGTCCAACAATGAATACTGATGAGGTTCATTAACATTACATTGAAATCGATGTAAGGAGCTATAATAAGTATTTACGTCTTCAAAGCAGAGTCGAGATCAACAAGTTTTTCGCCTTGAACACCTTCATCAGACTGTGGGATCCTTTTGTGATCAAACTTCTCTGTTGTAAGTGGTGCTGAGGTTTGGAACAATCGCGCAATACTGTTGGCGGGAGCTCGTAATGTACTTCGAACTATATTCATCATTTTGCTTGTGAGATTTTTATTCAGAAATTGAATGAAAGCCTACACAAAACAAAAATATTACACAGCCAGCAGCAGTAATTATTTGATAAACATAACCTAAAATTTGTGCCTGACATTGACGTTGACATATTGATTAGCATGATAGTTGATTTAGAGCTGGTTACAAATCTTGGATCGGGATTTTCTGCGGTGTATTTGCCTGACAACTACGTCGCTCTGGTTTTTATATGTTTTCTCGTGTTATTTTGAGTTTTATTGCATAATTTTGGTGGTTATTTTCCAATACTTATAAATAAATACACTTGACACTGGCAAAATTGTTCTCTAAGAGACAGATGCCATAATTGAAGAAGAAGAAGAAATCTTGGATCTTGGCGAAATTTCACAAAGCACTAGGTATTAAACCTACCTATTTATAATAAAGGCAATTCTTAAGCGACCTGGGTTCTGCCAGTCGCATATTAAAACTAAATAATGAATTCAGAAATCATCATCATCATCATCATCATCACTCAGCACCTTTATTACGCCACTTTTTCCGAAATATACAAACAAAAAGTAATTGACCTCGGTAGGTTCTTGATTTAGGTAGGAGTATACTACAAGTTAATTGCCATAATTTAATAATTTATTCTTAGCAAATAACATTCTTAAATTAAATATCTGATGATATTACATAATTTGAGTCAATTATTTTCAAACAAAAACATGTTATAGCAATATTTCACGGTCTCTGAAAAGCCACGGAGTTGCACCGGGACTCCCGCTGCGTGCAGATAGAGGTGTCCAGCCTCGGACTTGTAGCCGGCTGCCTGTAATTGAGCCACGGCCCAGCCCACAGAGTAGGGGCCCTCGCCGCGGGTTATATACGCGGTGAGGTGCGGGTACAGCGCTGTGGGGACTAGAGCTATCAACATTTGCAGCTCTAGCAGACTCCTTGCTAGATTATCGTCCATCTCTTGTTGTTTTATGCTTTCCTGCAAAAATAACATGACGTTAGTCTAGATGGCAGCATTTTAAATACTGTCTATTAGTCATTCTTACTATTGTGCGAATAAGCAAATGCCAATATACAGGGTGTTACCAGACTACTTCCAAAAACTTCGGAGGGAAAGTACCCATCAATATAAACAACTTTTTCTAAGAAAACAACACTGCGGACACAAAAAAATAGCTGTTTCATACAAAAATACAATACCTACTTAGATAAAATGAATGAAACAGCTGTTTCTTTTCGCGCTCACTGTGTTGGTTTCTTTGAAAAAGTTGTTTATATTGATGGATAGTTAAACTCCCTGAAGTTTTCGGTAGTAGTCTTGTAACACCCTGTATATTATACTTGGCATTTGCCAAATATAATGTTAGGATGTACCTTTGACTACTCCCTTTAGATATCATTAAAGTGATCATGTTTTTTGGTTAGACTAAACAAGCCAGTCTCAAGTATAGTTCATCCAAAGGATCTAGGCATTCGTGAAGTTAGCCACAGATGCTAGTTTGCGCATGTACAGTAGCTTCCCCCCCTCTTCAAACCTCCAATTGCTACCGAAAAACGATACTGCGCAGCTCTTGCGGCTAACTTCACGAATGCCTAGATTCGTTGAGCCAACTATACCTAGTACCTGCTTCTTTAGTTCATAAGAGTCAAGTTACTGGACGAATGAGACAAAATAGTGCCAGCACAGTGCAGCACATAACCTTAGCCTTTTAGACTGGTCATAGTAACCATAGTAACTTAAACTGGTAACATACACTGTATTTCTCCGCTAGTTTCAAGATACAGTCCTTTGCGTTGGAGCATTTGTTGAGTACCACGATCCATAACATGCTCATGATAGACTCGCCCGGAATTTCTGCAGCCAAGTACTGAATCTCCTGAAGACAAAGTATTATTGAAAATTCACAATAATTATCAACTAACGGCCGGTTTCTATATTCCATCTATCTGCTGTTTTTGGATTTTGGATAGGTATTTGACATAAATCCTATAGAAGTAATGTCAAATATCTATCTAAAATCCAAAAACCGCAGATAGATAGTATATAGAAACCGACCGTAAGTAACTAAGGAGAATTAACTGTGCTTAGAGATGGGAAAAATGTAATTTAAAAATCTAAGATTTCTGAAATGAAATAAAAAAGCACGAATTAATTGATCAATTTTTGACACATTTTTAGCTCATGAAATATTAAGCATGGCTTCGTACAACCGCCATTTTGGATTTATTGACATTTTGTAATAGCTTGACTCCTGAAAAATCCTACTACACCTCATTTGGTAAAATCTGTCCTGTCTAACTACAGCCAAAGAAACTCACACCATACAACCAAACTAACACATTACCCTCCTTCTTCGCAGTTGCGTAAAAACAGATGTTAAGGGGGGTGGTTTTGAGATATCTTCGTAGAGTTACCTCATCGTTAAGCAATGGTCGTTTCATCAACAGCTTGATGTAGATAAGCTCCTCGCTAGTTTCCACCGTGTTCTGCAGCAGTTTGTGAAGATACTCGCAATGCAGGCTCTTTGCACTGGAAAGGAACAAGAAATAACATATTTTGTCTCATTCTAATTTAATAATCTACTCTATTCTTCTTCACACAGAAACTTTTTCGCATTTACAATGTTAGTAGGAAGTATGCGTGGTTTAGGTATTTTTTATCTAGTTGACTATCGCGCAGCTTTGCGCGTCCAAGTAATATATTTCTTCCCGTTCTTTCGTGATGTTATATAGCTTTCCGATAAATGGACTATACAACACAACAATAATATTTCAACCACTTTTTCAACCATTCGAACCAGTAGTTCCTGAAATAAGCACAAACAAACAAACAAACAAACTCTTCAGCTCAAAGGCGTAGCTAGCTACCGCCGTATCTGCCGTATCAATTATACGGAGCCCCCGACGTGCGTGAGTAAAAATTAGAGTCGGTATTTATAGTTTACCGAAAAAATGGCAAGGTGAGTGTATATTCAATTTGAATTGTTTGTAATTTTTTTGGAAAAAATGACAGATAATAATTATGATGAATAAATATTTCTTTTAATTTTATGCAAACATTTTTTTTCTTTTGTGTTAAATCTTTACCCTTCATATGGGCCCCCAAACAAATTTTTATACGGGGCCCCGCCAAGGCACGCTACGCCACTGCTTCAGCTTTATAATATTAGTATAGATTGAGTTGTATTTTACAATTTCAAATTTCAATTTCAATTTGTATCTCGAGACCTGGCGTCGATGACGTCACGTCGCGTCGGCGCTCTGATCTCTCTCTCTCTCGGCAACGAAAGTGCGAGCGCGGGGAGGTGAAAGGAGAACGGGGCGGGAGGTTCGCATTCCAGCGAGGCCTCGAGATAATGTGACCGGGTTGTAACTCACCCGTCCCTCACGGGCGGCCAGCACGCTAAGATGTCTACGAGAGCTTTGCGTTGTTGCAGCGAGTCTGTACTCGCTACAAACTTCGCGAACGCCGCCCGACGACCTGCCTCGGTTAACAGCTCATCTTCTGTAATAAAAACACAAATGTTTTGGATACAAATTATTACTGTACCTATACAAAATACTTAGTTAAAAATTACATTAACTAGCACGCATAATCAATATACTATACATACTACACATTTCCATAATTTTAACTGAAAATATGAATTCTAAAAACTTGCTTTTCTCAGCATTTCGAAAATTTCAAAAATTCTTTCACCGTTAGAATGCTACATTATCCCTAAGTAACAAGGCTATATTTTATAGAGGTACCTTGCGAGCAAAGCCGCGAGAGGAAGCTAGTAAGTTATATTTGATAAAAAATACGTCTCATCTGGTTATCAGATCGGTGAAGGTCGCTCAGCGGCTCTTAGACTAATACCAGTGAGCTCCAAGGCATACGGCAGTTAGGAGAACTCCGCCCGGAATATCTCTCGGCTGAAGCGGGCGATGGCCGCCAGGTCCTCGGAGTCGG
This sequence comes from Cosmorhoe ocellata, assembly GCA_963675405.1. NCBI lineage: Eukaryota > Metazoa > Arthropoda > Insecta > Lepidoptera > Geometridae > Cosmorhoe > Cosmorhoe ocellata. The sequence goes on along the minus strand of OY776245.1, from coordinate 11,665,543 downwards.
CGCCGCGCTGCGCGCCCCGCAGCGTCATCAGCCAAGAAGATCACATGTTGTGCCGACCCCACATAACGTGGGATAAGGGCAGGAAGTTGATGATGATGATGGCTATAATTTCAAGTACATACCAGTGAGCTCCGAGGCATACGGCAGTTCGGAGAACTCCGCGCGGAATATCTGTCGGCTGAAGCGGGCGATGGCGGCCAGGTCGTCGGAGCCGGCGCCGCGCCGCGCGCCCCGCAGCGTCATCAGCCCTATCTGGCGGTGCGCGGGCAGCCCGAGCGCCGCCGCCCTCTGCAGCACCAGCTCGACCACCTCCTCGGGGCACTTGATGCCTTCGCTGTGGTACTTCACCAGAGCGTCCACTAGCACCTCGCAATCTCTGGAATTGGAGATATTATCTTAGATTCTCATACATACAATTTTAAACAACAAAACAGTTTTGACAGTTTTTGACACCTTTTCTACTTGTTTTAGGCTGTTAATCAATGAAAACACTTTGATAAAACATGTAAAATACCTGTTTTATACTTTGGTGTACACTTGGGGTTACAGAAGTAAGAATAAAGTTACCATCATCATTTATTTATTTATTTATTTTTTATTTATTTAATTTTCGGAAAACCAACAGCTAACATAAAATGACATTAAAAAAGAAAAAATAGAAACAGCAAGCCAATTAAAGGTCTTCACAAATAGAAACGGGATAGAAATGAAATGTGAACACTTACTAAAACTACGCGTACCTAAACCACAAACAGATCAAGCACCATGCTGCCAATTACAAACTAGCTACATACTGGTTGTAATTTAAATAAAATCATCATCTTTCTGTCCTTTCCACATTGTGCCTTTCCACATTGTTTTTTTAGTATGCTATTTTTCACAAATTCTCAGTCACTTTGTAATGCTTGAGACACTGCAACAAGCAGCACTACGATTTCAGCTCTCTTCCTTGTGAACGAACGGTACCTCTGAGATGCAAATTAATAATTCCAGCACACAAGAGCCGGTGTTCACGGATAACTCACGGCACGGCGTCCAGGGTGAGCGCGCGGTGCCGCAGCAGGTGGTGGGGCTCCAGCGGCGCGCCGAGGCACTGCAGCAGGAGCGCAGCGCGCTGGTGTACACAGATAACTCACGGCACGGCGTCCAGGGTGAGCGCGCGGTGCCGCAGCAGGTGGTGGGGCTCCAGCGGCGCGCCGAGGCACTGCAGCAGGAGCGCAGCGCGCTGGTGTACACAGATAACTCACGGCACGGCGTCCAGGGTGAGCGCGCGGTGCCGCAGCAGGTGGTGGGGCTCCAGCGGCGCGCCGAGGCACTGCAGCAGGAGCGCAGCGCGCTGGTGTACACAGATAACTCACGGCACGGCGTCCAGGGTGAGCGCGCGGTGCCGCAGCAGGTGGTGGGGCTCCAGCGGCGCGCCGAGGCACTGCAGCAGGAGCGCAGCGCGCTGGTGTACACAGATAACTCACGGCACGGCGTCCAGGGTGAGCGCGCGGTGCCGCAGCAGGTGGTGGGGCTCCAGCGGCGCGCCGAGGCACTGCAGCAGGAGCGCAGCGCGCTGGTGTACACAGATAACTCACGGCACGGCGTCCAGGGTGAGCGCGCGGTGCCGCAGCAGGTGGTGGGGCTCCAGCGGCGCGCCGAGGCACTGCAGCAGGAGCGCAGCGCGCTGGTGTACACAGATAACTCACGGCACGGCGTCCAGGGTGAGCGCGCGGTGCCGCAGCAGGTGGTGGGGCTCCAGCGGCGCGCCGAGGCACTGCAGCAGGAGCGCAGCGCGCTGGTGTACACAGATAACTCACGGCACGGCGTCCAGGGTGAGCGCGCGGTGCCGCAGCAGGTGGTGGGGCTCCAGCGGCGCGCCGAGGCACTGCAGCAGGAGCGCAGCGCGCTGGTGTACACAGATAACTCACGGCACGGCGTCCAGGGTGAGCGCGCGGTGCCGCAGCAGGTGGTGGGGCTCCAGCGGCGCGCCGAGGCACTGCAGCAGGAGCGCAGCGCGCTGGTGTACACAGATAACTCACGGCACGGCGTCCAGGGTGAGCGCGCGGTGCCGCAGCAGGTGGTGGGGCTCCAGCGGCGCGCCGAGGCACTGCAGCAGGAGCGCAGCGCGCTGGTGTACACAGATAACTCACGGCACGGCGTCCAGGGTGAGCGCGCGGTGCCGCAGCAGGTGGTGGGGCTCCAGCGGCGCGCCGAGGCACTGCAGCAGGAGCGCAGCGCGCTGGTGTACACAGATAACTCACGGCACGGCGTCCAGGGTGAGCGCGCGGTGCCGCAGCAGGTGGTGGGGCTCCAGCGGCGCGCCGAGGCACTGCAGCAGGAGCGCAGCGCGCTGGTGTACACAGATAACTCACGGCACGGCGTCCAGGGTGAGCGCGCGGTGCCGCAGCAGGTGGTGGGGCTCCAGCGGCGCGCCGAGGCACTGCAGCAGGAGCGCAGCGCGCTGGTGTACACAGATAACTCACGGCACGGCGTCCAGGGTGAGCGCGCGGTGCCGCAGCAGGTGGTGGGGCTCCAGCGGCGCGCCGAGGCACTGCAGCAGGAGCGCAGCGCGCTGGTGTACACAGATAACTCACGGCACGGCGTCCAGGGTGAGCGCGCGGTGCCGCAGCAGGTGGTGGGGCTCCAGCGGCGCGCCGAGGCACTGCAGCAGGAGCGCAGCGCGCTGGTGTACACAGATAACTCACGGCACGGCGTCCAGGGTGAGCGCGCGGTGCCGCAGCAGGTGGTGGGGCTCCAGCGGCGCGCCGAGGCACTGCAGCAGGAGCGCAGCGCGCTGGTGTACACAGATAACTCACGGCACGGCGTCCAGGGTGAGCGCGCGGTGCCGCAGCAGGTGGTGGGGCTCCAGCGGCGCGCCGAGGCACTGCAGCAGGAGCGCAGCGCGCTGGTGTACACAGATAACTCACGGCACGGCGTCCAGGGTGAGCGCGCGGTGCCGCAGCAGGTGGTGGGGCTCCAGCGGCGCGCCGAGGCACTGCAGCAGGAGCGCAGCGCGCTGGTGTACACAGATAACTCACGGCACGGCGTCCAGGGTGAGCGCGCGGTGCCGCAGCAGGTGGTGGGGCTCCAGCGGCGCGCCGAGGCACTGCAGCAGGAGCGCAGCGCGCTGGTGTACACAGATAACTCACGGCACGGCGTCCAGGGTGAGCGCGCGGTGCCGCAGCAGGTGGTGGGGCTCCAGCGGCGCGCCGAGGCACTGCAGCAGGAGCGCAGCGCGCTGGTGTACACAGATAACTCACGGCACGGCGTCCAGGGTGAGCGCGCGGTGCCGCAGCAGGTGGTGGGGCTCCAGCGGCGCGCCGAGGCACTGCAGCAGGAGCGCAGCGCGCTGGTGTACACAGATAACTCACGGCACGGCGTCCAGGGTGAGCGCGCGGTGCCGCAGCAGGTGGTGGGGCTCCAGCGGCGCGCCGAGGCACTGCAGCAGCGAGCGCAGCGCGCCGCCAGCCAGCGCGGGCCCCACCAGCGCGCTGGCCGGGCCCGTCATCTTATCCACGTCGCCGTGGGACGCTTCTATCTCACTGAAAATTATTATTTAACCTATTTTACCTATTATTTAAAAGTAATCATCTTTCTGCCCTTTTCCCACGTTATGTGGGGTCTGCACAACATGTGATGGTCTTCTATTTCCCTTTATCGTCATCTCAGTACTCACTCCTTTCTTACCCATGCCATCTTTCACACAGTCCATCCATATTTTCTTTGGCCTACCTCTACCCCTGTCTGTATCCATCCACATTAATACCCAACACTCAATTCTACAAGTTTTATATACATTTGACTGGCCTCACAGCTCAGTTGGTTATAGCACTGCCTTCTGCGCTTAGGTTATCGGTTCGATCGCCATCCAGGACAAATATTCAAAAAAATATGTATAAAGTCATCGTTATCATCATCGTTCTCCCCTTTACCACGTCACGTGGGTCGGCACAATATACATTTGTTTTTGTTTTTCCAGGTACCACACGGGCGAAGCCGTGGGCGGAAGCTAGTATATTATATGTAAACTTACGGCCACAGCTCGTCTCTGCGTATCCCGGTGTTGTCGATGATGTTCTGCACGGACGGAGAGTGGAAGTTCTCGAGGAAGCGCGCCCACCGCGTCAGCTCCTGACCGACTTGCGCCCAGCTCTGTTCACTGTAACAATAGGTACAAAACCCGGGCTTCTACTCAATTGTTTCGTCATTGTTCACACTTTCGTTATAGTTTATTCTTTATTTATTTATTTATTGTTTATTATACAATTATACATTTGAGTAGCTTACTTTGGGGCTAGATGATGCTGTGTGTATTGTCCAGTATTATTTATTTATTTGTTCGCAACAAACAATTTTGGTTATCTCGTAAAACATTAGTTAATTTTGTCAAATTTTGCCATGGTGGCGACTAAGTTAGCCCAGCAGACGGATGGTAATTCTTTACAGTTTCATCATTATTCTCACTATTTGTCATTATTCGCAACAATTTTGGTTATCTAGTAAAATATTAGTTAATTTTAAATGTACTCTTAGTGAAATAACTTATTATCAACTAATCTTTCATTGCTCCATCTTCATGCTATCAGCCTGAAAGATGAGCTCTAAAATCAAGGTTAAAAAAGTTTTTAAAATAGCGGTAAAATATCACATTGCGTAGAATCGTCACCCATGGAAGCTTAAATATTTTGATTGGCCTCACACTGGATCCGTTATTCGTAGCTCTGCCTTCTGCGGTGTAAGCTGTGGGTTCGATCCCCACCAAGGACAAACATTTGTGTGATGAATGTAGATGTTTTTTTCTGTGTCTGGGTGTTATTATGTATTCCATGTATGTATTCACAAAAAAAACGTACATAATCAGCTATCTGGTTCTCATAGTTCTAGCTTTGCTAAGTTTGGGGCTAGATGACGCTGTGTGAATTGTCCACCAAAATATTGTAACTGTGTATTTGTATCAACTAGTTATTAACAAAACAACATGATTATTAATTACGACTAGTAATTGAAAGTCGCTTTACATTATAAAATCCAATGAATTTCGATTGAAAACGGTTTTCTTTACTGTTGAAATAAATACTAGTAATTAACTTACGCTTTATTGTATTTGATCTCGTTCTCCTGTTCCTGCGTGCAGTAGTCGACGGCCTGCATTATCATCAGGTTGCGCGTGCCGTGCGGAACTCTTTGAAACAAACACGATCACGACTGTAATCAGGCTTGGTAGATACTCTGCTCAGATCTCTAGTTACTTAGATCTTTGAGAAGATACTTATAAGAATACTAATCGGACACACAACTTCGAATTTTTAGTTCTAGGGTATGCCGGTTTCCCCACGATGTTTTCCTTCACCGTTTAAGAGAACTGGCATTGAGCACATATTTTTTTATACTGAGACGAAAAACATTAATAAAAATAAAATAGCATTTTATTTCTATCTATTTTACCGGGTCTAGACAAGATAAAGTCAGTCTATTGGCGATCACGTCAGCGGAAAGATCAAATTGCATTACCTTGCGAGATGTCACGTGACTAGTAGATAATGTAATTCCTATACAATTTGATCTTTCCGCTAGCGTGAACGCTAGCCGAAAATGGATCTAATAAAAAGGCCTGAAACCCGTTGACGTGAACGCCAACAGACTTGATCTTGTCTCCCTATACAGCTTACGATTGAGGAGGAAGGAAGAAATTTAACAACAGAAAATGGATCATGTCTCGGTTGGATACCTTTCAACAGCCTCCATGGAGAAGTGTCTCCCTATACAGCTAACGATTGAGGAGGAAGGAAGAAATTGAACAACAGAGAATAGATCATGTCTCGGTTGGATACCTTTCAACAGCCTCCATGGAGAAGCAGGTGGTTTCGACAAACTTCATGAGCTCCTCCTTGGACAGCTTGTTGAAGTAGCTGGCGCACTGCCGGTACTGCTGCATCCACTTCTTACTGCTCTCTTGAGCTTTAGGCACCTGAATATTGAATTAATGTAAGCTGCAGGAACAGTGAAGATAAATGTTGTGAGGATACCGGCATACTCAAATCAAATCATAACTTACAATTACATCTAAATAATAATAATATTATACTATCTAAATATATATATAACTCAAAGGTGACTGACTGACTGACTGACATAGTGATCTATCAACGCACAGCCCAAACCACTGGACGGATCGGGCTGAAATTTGGCATGCAGGTAGATGTTATGACTTAGGTAATTCTACCCCCACTCTGCCTACCCCGTCGGGAAACAGGCGTGATTTTATGTATGTATGTAACATAATATGAAATAATAATGTATAGCTTAAAAAATAAAATATCATGAAAATCTGTGCAGACAATCTCGAGTTATAAATGGTGTAATATTGTTTTAAATAAAGTAAAATCGTGTTATTTACACCATTTATAACTCGAGCTGGATAGAATTTCATGATTTTTGGTTTGTTGGATTTTTCTCATTTTAATACATCTCTATTAAAACATTTGAAATTCAATTAAATGTGGACAAAGTCACGGACTACAGCTAGTATACAAAGTAATATCTTACGCTAAAGAAGTATTTAGTCAGCCATTTAGTATAGAGAGCGTTCACGGATATCGGCAGTTTAACGACCGGCGGCAGTGTGCGCAGGAACTTAGCGATCATGCCGACGTTCTCCGGCCTGATGATGGCCAGCAGGTGTGCGCTGAGCTCTTCCGCCGGCGCTTGCTCGATTATTAGCTTATAGTCCAACTCTGAGAGACAACAAATACACGTCATCCTTTAAACAGCACTAAAGACAGCATTGACAGCATTTGACGACCTCTGTGGCGCAGCGGGCGAGAGTCCACCTGCGACGCAAGAGGTTGCGGGTTCGATTCCCGCTGCGGAACAAATTTGTGTATGATCTGCAGAAATTTGTTCCGTTGGTCTGGGTGTTTTCTATGTATAATAAAAAATATCTATCTATGTATATAATGTATTAAATATATCAGTTATCTAGTACCCATAACACAAGCTTTGAGTAGCTTACTTTGGGGCTAGATGATGCTGCGTGGATTGTCCAGCATTATTTATTTTCTCTATGAAGAGAGAGAGAGAGAGAGAGAGAGAGAGAGAGAGAGACAAAATGACCTAAGTCATGATATGGATATACAAAGATAAGTGAGAGATGTCACCGCGGCTTGAATATTATACGCTAGCTGATTCTCGCGCAACTTTGCGCGTTTTAAGTAATGTAATTTTGCAACATTTTTTATTGATGCTCCGCTAATATTGGTCGTAGCGTGATGTTATTATAGCCTTCCTCGAGAAATGGACTATACAAGACACCAATAATATATCAATTCGAACTAGAAGTTCCTGAGTATAGCGCGTTCAAACAAACAAACTCTTCAGCTTTACAATATTATTATAGAAGAATAGATAGGTACACACCATAACTGTTCCCAGAGTAAATCGTAGTTATCAAAGAGTAAACTGATAATTTACTTTTGACATAACTATCTCTTGAGAATAATACCAGACGTAGATCAAATCCACCCAAAATAAGATAAAGTAGTCAAAGCCAAAGTCAAAATTTTTTATGAATTAAAATTACAATAATAATAATTCGAAGGTGTGTGTCATAGGTTAGTATTCTTATAAGCGGCGATGGGCTTGCAACCTGTCACGTACGGAATACTAACTACTGTGCAAAATGTGGGCATGTACCAAATGTCATGTTTGGACATGCCTCTGACTACCCCCTTTAGATATCCTCAATGATCTAAGTAAGCAAAGATCTGAGGAGATATCTACCGAGCCCGGGGATTACAGTCGTGATCATTTTTTTTTTTTTTTTAAATTACAGGGATCATTTTGAATCGTCTTACGTACTAGGTGAGTCTAGGTGCCGATTCCAGTCCTATCCCCAGTGCGAGAAGAACTGACAACAAACTCGCTGGGTGATGATGTTACCTGAGGAAGCCGCCTTGCATTTCTTGAGGAGCTTGATGTGGTCGGGCGCGCTGAGCCCCGCGATGAGCTGCTTCTCATCCAGCCCCTTCAGCACCGTGAAGAGTTGTATGAGCGCCGCGTGCTGCGCGCCGCCGATGCCCGGGTACAGGGCTCTTACGATGCTAAGAGAGAGATGAACGTATAACATTTTAATGCCTTTTTCCATATTTAACAATTTATCTTTTCCTAAAAACCATTATTATGTAATAGTTAATTTATTTTTCCCTAAAAACCCAATTATGTATAGTTGGCTCAACGAATCTAGGCATTCGTGAAGTTGGCCGCAAGAGCTCCGCAGTATCGTTTTTCGGGAGCAATTGGAGGTATGAGGGGGGGAAGGAACTGTACATGCGCAAACTAGCACCTGTGGCTAACTTCACGAATGCCTAGATCCGTTGGATGAACTATACCTATAAATTATGTCATATGAACATAAAAACATTGCTAATTCGATCCAGGCGTTACAAAAATTCCAAATGATGCGCGAGCAATGTTGCTCATTTTTATTAATATAGAATCCGTGGTCTCTGCCTACCCCGTCGGGAAATAAATATTTGTTACAATTTAATACAAGAGTTTTTGTGTATGTTAATTACCGCTCATGCGTCTGCGCGCGGTCCCCGGCAGGCAGCGAGGCGCCCGTGAGGTGCGCCTGCGCGGGCGCCGCGCGCGCGTGCTGCAGCCACGCCTCCAACGCATCCTCCTTGTACTTGCTGCTGAGGGAACAGGCCAGCTCCAAGTTCTCCTGGCCCGGCAATCTGTTAACAAACAATGTGTTCCATCGTTTAGATATGTGTTTTCATTTATTTTTCTCTCATTTTATTTAGGGGCCTTCCATAAGTTACGTCACACGTTAAGGGGGATGGAGGGGGTCGACGAAGTGTGATATTGTGTGACAAGGGGGTGGGAGGGGTCCTAAATTTCGTGACGTCACATTTCAAAATCTATTATAATCTAAGTGTTAAAACACGAACTTTAAACTATTACTTTACATATGTGACGTCACACTAGTGAGGGGGGAGTTTCACAAATGTGACCAGCTGTGACAAGGACGGAGAGAGGGACGAAAAATCTTGATCAATGAATCAATCAAAAATCGTGTGAAGTAATTTAAGGATGACCCCTTAGCGATAAAACCAATTTTTAAGTAAGAAAGTAGTGGAGTTTGTTGTGAAAAAGTTTTTCTTTTTTTAATCTGGCACTTAGACTCACCTAGTATGTAAGACGTTTCAAAGTGATCCCTGTGATTCTATTGAAAATAAACATATTTTGACTTTTGAATTTGACTTTGAATACGAAAATAGCTTTTGAGGCACACTTTAATCCTTTCGATAAGAAGATGCGTTCTTATCAACGAAAAAAAAAATTGTGTTGTTACAAGTGTCATTTTTGTTTGGCAAATCATAAATTATTATAGTCTTATCTTTCGTAAAAAAAAACTAAAGTCAATTGGCTCGCTATTCTTCATAGAATGGCCCCCGACACTCACGGGCAGTCAAGTGGTTAAATTCGTCAACACACGTACAGCCGAAATAGCTCAGTTGGGAGAGCGTTAGACTGAAGATCTAAAGGTCCCTGGTTCGATCCCTGGTTTCGGCAATTCTACTTTTGCATTTTTTACACATTTTCTTCTGTGGCTTGAAATCCACAAATGAACCTTATACCTACGAAATAAGGTATTAATTCACCTGGCTACGCGCAGTATCATCTCGCGCCTGTAGTCCGGGTCCGCGTTGAACAGTATTCCGTTGACGTTGAGTCCTAAGGCCCGCAGCGCGTCCACCTCCGACAGGCCCGACAGCCGGTCGATGCATTGTCGTATCAGTTGTAACTGATCTTCGCGAATGCTTTCACTGTTCAGACACTTCTCAGTTAGCTAGAAACGAATTAAGACACTTCTTAGTTAGTTAGCAGAAAAAATAGACACATCTCAGTTAGCTAGAAAAGGATTCGGGCACTTTCCAGTTAGCTAGAAAATAATTAAGACACTTCTTAGTAAGCTAGCAGAAAATATTCAGTTAGCTAGAGAAGGATTCGGGCACTTCTCAGTTAGCTAGAAAAGAATTAAGACACTTCTTAGTTAGCTAGAAATGAATTCAGACCCTTTTCAGTTACCTAAAAAGGAGTTCAGACCCTTCTAGAATATAATTCAGACAATTCTATTAGCCCGAAAAGAATTCAAACACTTCTTATTTAGCTAGAAACGAATTCAGACCCTTCTCAGTTAGCTAGATAAGAAATCAGGTATTGTGATATGTGATGGTCGGACTAAGCTAAGCATTCCGCAATTTAACAATAATCGTACAATAGCGGGCATCAGTAAAGATCGTGGTATGTTAAAATGAACTTTCCATCGCTAGTTTTAAGATTTTATCTAGCTCGCGAACGTGCCACGGAATATCAGTTTTGTCTCATCAGTAGATTTTATAGTTATCTACATACTTGTCTCGGTTCAGCAAGGTAGACATTATCCTTCATCTCAGCATAGTTGTAATGCACGCTCGCCGCGTAAAGTGCGCAAGAGATAGCGATATCGTTCGAGGCTCCCCCGACGAAGCACTTCGTTGCCTCGTTAGGCCCCGCCCCTCGCAGTAAACAGGCCACGCCCACGCTGGTGTCCGTGTAGATCAACTCTTCAGCGCATTTTTGGATCACTGCAAATTTAATGTATACCGGTTATTTTCAATATTAAATAAGTTTTATACAAATATATTCTACTAGCTTCCGCCCACGGCTTCGCCCACGTGGTACCTTGAAAAGCAAAAACACAAAATCCCACGAGAACCGTACATTTTTCCGGGATAAAAAGTAGAGTATCTGATATTCCAGACTATGATCTATCTCTGTGCCAAATTTCATACAGATTCGCTCGGCCGTTTCAGTGAAATAGATTCATTTTTGTTTATCACTTTACCACGCGGGTGAAGCTGGAGGCGGTAGCTAGATTAAAATACCCCAAAAAACGTGGGAAAAACGCAGGAAAATAACGTAACAGGTAGCAAGCCCATCGCCGCTTATAAGAATTAATTTTGTAAAAAGTAAAACATGATCACGACTGTAAAGCTCGGTAGATATTTTCGCAGACTTCTAGTGACTTAGATCTTTGAGGATATCTAAAGAGGGTAGTCAGAGGCACGTTCGAACATGACATTTGGTACATGCCCACATCTTGCACAGTAGTTAATATTCCGTACAGGTTGCAAGCCCACTATGTATGACACACACCTTCGAATTTTTAGTTATAGGGTATGCCGGTTTCCTCACGATGTTTTCCTTCACCGTTTAAGAGCACTGGCATACATTTTTCATTCATTTTGTTTGTTCTGTTCATTTATTATTGTTATTTATTTTCATTTTTCACTAGCTGACCCGGCAGACTTCGTACTTATTTAGAAAACGTTTGTATTGAAAATAGAAAAGGGCTATTTTTAGGGTTTTCCCGGCAGCTATTCGAATTTTTCTTACCTTTTAAACCTTCCCTAGACCTCCACGAACATTTCAAGACCAAGATAAGATAAATCCGTTTAGCCGTTCTCGAGTTTTAGCGAGACTAACGAACAGCAATTCATTTTTATATATATAGAAAAAGATTAATGAGCTTCTTAATTTTATAGTGCATAGTTAACTACCATCTTAATGCACGAAAGGAACTTCTGGACCGCAATCCTTTCACGACACTGGTTCATACGACCTACCTTCACTCTCCATCTCCATTTCCTGTTTCTCGTCCACGTGTATCCCCTTCTCCACGTAGAGCCAGTTCTGTATATAAAACCACTGCAGCACTGCGTGCCCGACCGGCGTGCGCCCATCCAGTACTTTGGGTACCGCGAAACGATCATACCTGGAATGTTTAAACAAGTGGCGTACAGGCAAACCCGTGGGCTTAGTACGAGTTTCGATAGTTTACAAAACTTACGGCAGTTTTTATTTTAGTTTGAGTTCCATACCAAAGGGTAAATATATCGCTATCTGTCCGTCTGTCTGTCCGTCTGTTACCGGGCTGTATATCATGAGCCGTGATAGTTAGTATAAATTTTCACAGATGTATTTTTGTTACCGCTTTAACAAGAAATACTAAAAAACCGATTAAAATAAATATCGGAGGCTCCGATACAACAAACGTGTTTTTTTTGCACATTTTTACAGACAATGGTACGGAACCCTTCGTGTGCGAGTCTGACTCGCACTTGGCCGGTTTTTTCTTTATTTCTAGGGCTTACGATGTTTTCTTTTATCGTTTTGTAGCACACGCAAAGTGCAAATAAATATGTTTTTTTACGATGTTTTCTTTCACCATTTAAAAGCATACGCAAAGTGCAAATTTGTATATACTAAAAATTTATTACTTAGCGAACATGTTATCAAAGCTGTAACCACCTAAGTCTATAGGCCATTATGAACACAACACCAGCAGGTGGGCCGCATGCTCGGCGTTAGTACAACACGTACCGGTAATAGCTGTCCGAGACGGCGTGCTCCGGATAAATGGAGTTGTAGAACTCTGGCACGCTCACACTGCGCTTCGCAAGTTCCTTCTGCGTTTTAGACTGGCTGGAATATAGAGCTTATTGTTACCGTAGGAGGGTTTATATTGTATCGCAAGTCTTAGGACGATGTAGTGCATAGGAGAGGTAGGAGAAACAAAAGATGGCGACTGTAAAAGTGTAACGAGCAAGAAGTAGAGTTTTATTTAACAAAATATTTTTATTTATTAAAAAAGTTGGACTGACGATTTCGGTACCTTCGAGGACGGATGGTGGGAGACCTCAAGGGATAGGGATGGTTGTCCTGATTTAGGAGAGACCTTTGCTCAGCAGTGGGAGGATAAGGTTTGTAAAAAAAAAACTAGCTGACCCGGCAGATGACACAACTATGATAAGGTATTGAATTTTCCTTTTATTTCTCCTCCTTCTCACAATAACAAACAAAACAAAAAAAGAATTAGCGAAATTCGCCCAGCCGTGATGCCGTAACCACGAGGTACCTACATAAAATATAGCCTATGTTACTCAGGGATAATGTAGCATTCTAATGGTAAAATATTTTTTTAAATCGGTATAACTGTATATTTAGAGTTTATTCGTTACAAACAAAAATACAAAACTTTCCTCTTTATAATCTATATATATAAAAATGAATTGCTGTTCGTTAGTCTCGCTAAAACTCGAGAACGGCTAAACGGATTTATCTTATCTTGGTCTTGAAATGTTTGTGGAGGTCTAGGGAAGGTTTAAAAGGTAAGAAAACGTATATTACTTACTTAAAACGCGCAGACGAAGCCGCGCGCGGGTCAGCTAGTATTAGTATAGATTTAAAATGTCTTGACAAATACTCACTTCGCCGAGAACTTGTTTTGGAAAGAGTCCAGCAAGTAGTTGAAGAGCGGTATTTTCTTCTCGGACCGCGAGGGCACCAAGTCCTTCTTCTCAACAACTGGCTACAACATAAAAACAATTTACATAAAATCTGCACTAGAAACAAAATGTATAAGGTTCAATCTGTTAAGGTCTAATCTTTAATGCAACTTGTTAAATTAAATTAAAAATTTAAAAAACCCCTGACAAAAATTTTGCCCTCCATTTTGTGGTGGCGGCCATCTTGGATTTGAAATTTTTCATAGTGTATATTCTACTAATCAAGCCATTTTATTACTATACTAGCTGGCCCGGCGAACTTCGTACCGCCTTAGCGTAGCATTGATGCACTACTTTATTTTGTATAGCTGACCTAGCTTAGGTATGAGCACCTATTCAATTAGAACTGGAATCTATAATATCCTCCATATAAAAATGAATCCATAATTCCCTGGTCTCGCTATACCTGAAAAGGACCTTACTAATTTAATTAAATAAAAATCTTTTCCGAGTTGGCACATCACTATCACAGATTACCACAGATTTTTTTTATAAAACCAATGTACTACCACAGATTACTAAATAGGTTATGCGAAGTTTGTATAATGCGTTCTGAAATCAAACTCGTATACTCAGACCACACTTAGGTGCGCCTACCTATATTTTACCTTAGTAACGTCATAAAATCGGAACATTTAATAATATTTATCTATACATAACTATTCCGTGGCGAGTTATTTTCAAAAATTAATTAGAATTTAATTAAGTAACCACGTTTCCGAACAAACAATGCTCTTTCAATATAGTCTATGGCTGTGAATGACATTGACATTCGTTACGCGCGTTTTTTAAAATATAAATGCTAAATTAAATGTATATTTTTCAATATTCCTGAGAGATTTTCTTAATATTTTTTTCCGTAAGAACCTTCTCCTAATAATAACAAATACAACAAAAAAAGAATTAGTGAAATCGGTCCAGCCATTCACGCGTGATGCCGTGACCAAGAAAAACGGGTTTCATTTTTATATATATAGATTGAGGGAGTTGTAAAAATATATGTAAACCGCCATCTTGTGGCGGTGGCCATCTTGGACCGATTTCCATCAAACATAGCTAAGAACACTGCCGACTAGTTCCCCTTTCAAACAAAAAAAACTAAATCAAAATCGGATCATGCGTTCGGGAGCTTTGATGCCACACACACACACACACACCCTCACCCTGACACGTCAAACTTATAACACTCCGCCCGTCGTTTTTGCGTCACAATTCAGAAAGCTAAATATGTATAAAATGTCAAACTAAATGTACACACTCCTCATAATGCAACTCCAAAAAGGAATTGGAAGTTCACAAAGGTCTACTTTCTACTAATATTATAAACGCGAAAGTTTGTAAGAATGTAAAGATGTATGTTACTCTTTCACGCTGAAACGGGTGAACGGATCTAAATGAAATTTGGCACAGAGATAGATTACAGTCTGAAATAGCAAATCGGCTACTTTTTATCCCGGAAAATGTACAGTTCCCGCGGGATATTTTTTTTTGTTTTTCATGGTACCACGCGGGCGAAGCCGTGGGCGGAAGCTAATGTATAATAAATAGTATAATAATATAAAAAATAATAGTGTATAATAAATAAAATGTCGATCTACGAGTACCGTAGTGATGGCGTCCGCGAACTCGTCGTCGGTGGACGGGCAGCGCTCGGACAGCGAGTGCGTTTCCTTCATCGTCACTCCCATTTCTTTGAGCCCTTCCAGCTCTAGCTGCAATCTGTCAATACAGTTTTTGATTACATATAATCCTACTAATATTAAGAGTATAAACGCGAAAGTTTGTATGGATGTCTGGATGTATGTTTGTTACTCTTTCACGCTGAAACGGCTCTGGATGAAATTTGGCACAGATATAAATTATAGTCTGGAATAACACATAGGCTACATTTTATCCAGGAAAAATGTATGGTTCCCGTGGGGTAGATTTGTTTTTTGTTTTCAAGGTACCACGCTGGTGAAGCTGTTGGTGGAAGCTAGTAATAAATAAACGCGTATTTATCACGTTTTATTTACCTATTTCAGACGTTTCGACAGGTTTACACATTGTCGTGCAGAAGCAACTAAGCAACTTGTTATTATGGGAACCAGATAACTGATAGATAATAATTATTTATTACTATTCAAACAAGGATATTTATTATTTTATAACTATTCAAACAAGGACATTTATTATTTATAACTATTCAAACAAGAATATTTATTATTCATTACTATTCAAACAAGGATATTTATTATTTATAACTATTCAAACAAGGATATTTAAAGAGTAGGGACTAACCTAGAAAGCAGCATAGCTTCTATATTGTCCCCGGAGCAGTGCGTGGCCGCGGCTGCGAATAGATCCATGCGCGTTTCCCGGTCCGTGTGCGCGTACTCCGCTACCTACGAACACAACCATATTACCGACAAAATAATCAAACAGCAAATCTTCATCTCATAACTAGAAGAGAGAGAGAGAGAAAGAGAGAGAGGGGGGGGGGAGAATACATTACATTGTCGTAGACTGTCTTTTCAGCTCAGTTGGTAGCCCTGCCTCCTGCACTGTAGGTTGTGGGTTCGATCCACACCCAGGACAAATATTCGTGTGTTGAACGCAGATGTTTGTTCTGTCTGAGTATTATTATGTATGTACTCGTATTTAAAAAAAGTGTATAACTAATCTATCAACCATCTGGTTTCAGATGGTGTTGTGTGAAATATCCACCAATAATAATTATTATTAACCCCCGACGCAAAAACGACGGGTTTTTATAAGTTTGACGTGTCTTTGTGTATCAGGGTGTGTGTCTGTGGCATCATAGCTCCCGAACGTTTTTTTTGTTTGAAAAGTGAACTAGCTATGTACGTTTGATGGAAATCGGCCCAAGATGGCCGCCGCCACAAAAAGACGGATTACATATTTTTCACAACTCCCTCAATATAATGAAGGTATCAAAGAAAAGGGCTTGGTCTTATAATACTATACACAACCACAAATTTCAAATGGCGGGCAAAGTATGAGATGGGGGTTTTTAAAATGTTTAACTGAATGTAACTTGTTGAGTATCAAGTGACCTGCGCAATGACTTGCGCGGCCGGTGCGAACCGCAGCGTGGCCAGCCGTGCGGCGGCCTCCACGCCGGCCGCCCAGCCCTGCCGCCGGCCCGCGTGCGCGCACACGCGCATCAGGACTTCCCCTTCCCTGGAACGCGGACGTGACTGTAGCGAACACTCCCAGATATACAAGGTGAGTTTTTGGTCAGTTTAAAGCCGGCACCCAATTCTTTTATTACTTAATCGTAATTGTATGGTTGGTTTAGTTTTTTAATTTGATAAGTATTTACGGAACTGAATAGTCGAACAAAAGTGTGTTAAAAATTTACTAAGGCGCGCAAAGTCAACGACCCCGCAGACTCCCTAGTCCCTACGGCCGCCGTCGCGCCGTGCGCCGAATTCGCATGACGACAAAAGAATAGCAACTACTATCGGTTCTCACATTATCGAGTAAGTTTCGTGTTATTAATAATAACAAAAAAATTGATTCATTATTAATATTGTTTTTTGAGTATTACAGATATAGATTACGTGGGCGCCGGCTTTAAACTGACCAAAAATACACCGTGTATAAAACAACAGTCTTAATTATAGAAAAGCTACGGAAGACCGTTTCTGGCATAATTTAGGCTTGCCTGAGTATATGCTGAGTGGTAGCCATTTTTATTTAGATTTAATTTAATTTTAGTCTTAGTATTTATGATAACTCTGTGGTAACGAAATAAACATACATTATTATATATTTTTTAACTTTTAATTACTCAGTTTCAGAACAAAACCAGCCTTGCCTGAAGATCTTCAATCTTAGATAGGTCTTCAGTCTGAAAGAATTTCCTTTCAATTCTGCAGGTGTTCAGTACAACTGATTTTTGGATATAATTACGTGTTTTTTGGATTTTTTTAGCGGTCATGACCTTGCCACTAATATCTTATATCTTTAAACGAGCAATTCTAGTATAATATATAATCTGAATCTCGGAAACGGCTCCAACGATTTTCATTAAATTTAGTATGCAGGGAGTTTCGGGGCTACAAATCGATCTAGCTAGGTTTCATTTTCCAAAAAACAAGATTTACCAAAAAAAACCGAGCAAAAGACGGTCAACCAGGTAAGTACTTATTATTAAAAGAAAAAAGTAACACGTCTCAGAACTTGTATTAACCACAGGAAAACCTGTATAGTTGAACAAACTGACACTACAGTCTGGTTACTGCAAGTTAAAGCAAAGGTGAATGGATAAAGCTCTAGACCTTTCATGATAGCACTCTTCAGGAGTATTGTAGCTTTTACGTTCATAAAGTACAGTGTTACCTGGCGACCTCATCGTCCCCCTCCACCCTCAACAGAGCGGCTAGCTTCAGCAGCTTGTGACTCGCGTAGAACGCGTTCGGATCCGACTTCAAGCAGTCTTCTATCAACTGTAGCTTGTTCTCAGCCAGGCGCACTGAAATATCACAACAGTACAGTTCATCCAACGGATCTAGGCATTGGTGAAGTTAGCCACAGGTGCGAGTTTGCGCATGTACAGTTCCTTCCCCACCGACCTCAGTGGCGCAGCAGGCAAGAGTCCGCCTGCGACGCAAGAGGTTGCGGGTTCGATTCCCGCCTTGGAACAAATTTGTGTACGATCTGCAGAAATTTGTTCCGTTGGTCTGGGTGTGTATGTATAATAAAAAATATCTATCTATGTACCTATATCATGTATTAAATATATCAGTTATCTAGTACCCATAACACAAGCTTTGAGTAGCTTACTTTGGGGCTAGATGATGCAGTGTGGATTGTCCAGCATTATTTATTTATTATTTATTTATTTTATTTATTTATTTATATTCCCCCCCTCCTCATACCTCCAATTGCTACCGAAAAACGATACTGCGCAGCTCTTGCGGCTAACTTCACGAATGCCTAGATTCGTTGAGCCAACTATACGTCTACCATGAGTTGTCACATTTACGAGTAGATCGGCTGACGCTACTACAGTAGGTCTACCATGAGTTTTCAAAATCGACACTCGCTAGCGACTGTAGTTAAAAAATTGTATGAAAACTTGTACAGCGCCTCTAGCGGATAGTTGGGTACTAAAACGTCGCGTAGTTAACTATCCTACGTCACAGCGTACTACAGCGACTGTAGTTTGCGCTTCATTAAATTATTGCTTGGAATTTGGTACCATGAGTAACAATTTTGATAGATGTCATAGTAACGTACTATTATTATTTATTACTACTGTAGTAACATCAGCCGACAGTCAAATTTTATAATGTAATTTATATTAACTCTTCTTAATTAAAGTGCGCCTCAAAGGCTCTATTCGTACATTATAGTGATTTCCTCACCTTGAATAGGCAGAATATTCAAATGGAATGAACTAATAATTTGCAGGGCAGCAATCAAATCTAACTCTTCTTGTATTTCTGTGTTTGCTTCCTTTATAAGCAATAGGCAGCACCTGAAAATAATCCAACGTTATTTATTTACATGATGACGACCGTAATTCTCAAGCTTGGTAGACTTCTCAGATTTGTTACTTAGATCTTTAAGTATATACGGGGGCAGTCAGAAGCGCGTCTAAACATTTTAAATAAATTAAATAAATAATAAATATTGGTGGACAGTTCACACAACGCCATCTAGCCTCAAACTAAACAAAGCTATGGGAACCAGATGGCTGATGAAATCCTACTAATATTATAAACGCGAAAGTTTGTAAGAATGTATGGGTGTATGGATGTATGTTTTTTACTCTTTCACCATGAAACGGCCGAACGGATCTGGAGGATATTTGGCACCTGGAACAGCAAATATGCTACTTTTTATGCCGCAAAAATTTACGGTTCCCGCAGGATAGATTTGTTTTTCAAGGTACCACGCGAGCGAAGCCGTGGGCGGAAGCTAGTAATTATACTTTTTTGGTAAATACATACCTAGAATACATAATAACACCTAGACACAAAACAAACATCTGCGTTCATCACACAAATGTTAGTCCTGGGGATCGAACCCACAACCTGCAGCGCAGAAGGGAGAGCTACTACCAATCGAGCTGTGAGACCAGTAGGACGATTAAGTAACTCGGATACAATCAAACCTTGTCAAAACTGGCTCAAATTTATTGAATAAACACTCTTATGTCATACCAAATCACTTGATAACAATGAAAATGCATTGACATTGATTGTAAGCAAAGATCCATAATCGCCCCACAGTCGGATAAGGTTGAATATCGTTGCGATAAGGTTGAATATCGTTTACTTGGCGAGCTCGAGGGCGGGGTCGTTGAGCGCCGAGGCCGAGTTGAAGTACTCCCGCGCGGCCTGCAGCACCAGCCCCGCGCCCCGCGCCCCGCCCGCGCCGCGCGCCGCCGCCAGCACGCCGCCCGCCAGCCGCACGCCGGCCGCGTCGCCCGACGTCAGCAGGGCCATGGCGTAGATCTGTACACAATCATTAAAATAAAAAAATTAAAAAGTAAACTAAGATCGGTTACGCACTGCATCTGCTCTGAACCCGATCCGTATCCGTGAAAATATGGATCTAAATGTTTACCTAGGTACGTGTTGTAAACCTACGTGGCATATGTCATACAAATAATACTATGGCTACTTCGGTCCGTCAAAAATCATCTCCGGGATGGAGATTCTAGAACGACGGAAAGAAATCGGAAGACGGAAAACGGATGTAGTGTGTAAGCTACCATAGAAATAGTTCTACGACTACTTCGGACCATATTTTCACGGATACGGATCGGATTCAGATCGGACGTAGTGCGTAATCGCTCTAACGGTCGTCGATTTCCATAATCTATCTATCTGTTGTTTTTGGATTTTGAATAGGTATTTGACATTACCTACTTCTATAGGATTAATGTCAAATACCTATCCAAAAACCGCAAATAAATAGAATAAAAAAATGGCTAAACATAGCTAAGTAAAATTTTAGCTTGAAAAATAAAAAAAAAATAAAAAAAAATAAAAATAGCTTGAACTAGGTATTTATAATGTACATTTATGTACATAATGTATAATCGTAACCGATCTCGCACCTCATAACATTGGTCGACCGAGATGCAGTGGAAGCATTTCTCCTGCAGCTCCAATAAATCCTTCAATAGCTTCTCCCAGTCGGCCTGAGTCGGCTTCGTTTCACTATAAGAAAAAAACATAGACTTAGTAAAAGTTATTCCATATGCTATTCAGTCAGAATTAAGATTGACTGGCTCACGCTTAAAAGAGACAGCACTCCAAAATTCTCCTTATCACACAGTTTGAAATCGATCGTTAGTGTAGTATTTTTGTATTACATAAAAAAGTATCGGTACACTGCTTGTATCTATGCGTTGGCATGTTAGTAGTCTGTGGTATCTATCTAATAGATATCATTATCTGTCTCACGTGCACAAGTGATTAGTTATGTGCCAGAGGTTATGTTAGATTTTATAGAAAACGGAAGAAATTAATTTACGTAAGACTAGGCAGTATGGACTATAGACTTTAGCCTGCTCAAATGAGCGAATAATGTAACAACAACAACAATGGTATCTGCCAACGTCATACACCTGTCAATGTCAATGTCAAAGTGACGCTTACAGAAAAAAGCCCGGGAACGAGTGCCGTGCCGGATGAGTAAGGTAAGGACGGAGAGGCAAAGTGAACGCTCGGCGCATTTTGTGAGCCGGATTCTAATAATTATAGTGAAATAGATTCTACAGTCAGGGTTTCAAAATATCGTAATATATTTTCGAAATTGGAACGTTACCCGCACTACACTGGTACGTACCTCTTGGCCTGGTCGCGTGCCAAACGCAGCAGCAGCGCGCGCGCGCGGGCCGGCTGCAGCTCGCGCTCGGCCAGGTCGCGCGGCGCCACGCGCACGCCGCGCGCCGCCAGCACGGCGCCCGCGCGCACCACGCCGGCCAGCTCGCGCAGGTGTCCGCTCGGATGCCCCTCGCCGCTCGAACTACACAGGTTGACCTCATTTACTAGACTAGTCATGTTTGGACTTGCCTCTGGACTACTTAAGGTATCCTCAAAAATCTAAGAAACTAAAGATCTGAGGAAGATATTTACCGAGCCCGGGGATTACAGTCATGATCACATTTATTTATGTTTTTTTTATAGTCAAGGGCTTTGTCGGGTTTGTCACCATGGTTGTAAGAACTCACGGTAGGATGGCATCCAGCAGGTCGCCGGCTATGTCGAGCTGGTCGGTGCCGGCGTGCGCCATGACACAGCGGTACGCCAGCAGCACGCGGCTCGACTCGTCCATGGAGTACTCGTCCGGGTTTTGCATCAGCTATGAACACAATATTTATGCAAGCAACATGATCACGACTGTTATCACCAGGCTCGGTAGATATCTTCTAAGACTCATAGTGACTTTTATCTATGAATTCTCAAAGATAAAAGTCACTATGGGTCTAAAGGGGGTTCTGATGCACGTCTGAACATGACATTTGGCACATGGCCACATTCTGCACAGTAGTTAAACGGGTAATGCACAACACGGTATTCAGGGCCCGGTAGTCAGGGAGCATAACGCCTAGCCTCGACGCCTTACGCCCTAACTCTTATTACACCACTCTTATTTAGGGTAAGGGTCCCTGAATAATGTTTTGTGTAATAAGTGCTTTAGTATTCCGTAGGTGACAGGTTGCAAGCCCATCGCCCCGCTTGTATTAGCATTCTTAGAAGTTACAGTCGTGATAATGTTTCTTCGAACCTTAGAATTTTCTGTTTTAGGGTTACAAATATTAGAAAACCAATAAAATTGTTTGCGATTACATTCGCGTAATTCAAAAGTAAAAATATCTTTATTCAATAAAATCACAGGGATCATTTTGAATCGTCTTAAAATTTTTAAATACTAGGTGTGTCTAGGTACTAATCGGTAAAAGAACTGACAAGAAACTCGCTGGGCCCTAGCGCTTTTTTCGTATAATCCTTGTTAATTTTGTTAGGAACACCTAGCAGAGTTGGAGCTGATTCGTCCCAAGCTTCTTTATCATCTAAGTACTCTGTTAAATTTGAATTGTTATTCCATACAAAAGCTCAAGCTTACCAAGAGGATAGGGCAGAGGTCTTCCTCGCTGACCATTTCGAGGTACTCGTAAAATATCTCGCCGGCGTCCTCGGTGCCTTGCAGCTTCTGATAGCGGCGCAGGAACGGCATCAGAATACGCTTTATGTCGTCCAAGTACGTCTCCGGACCCGACTGTAAAAACATATATTTTAACTAGCTTCCGCCCACGACTTTATCCACGTGGTAAAAAAATAAAATAAATATGATCACGACTGTAACCCCCAGGCTCGGTAAATATCTCCTCAGATCTTTAGTAACTTAGATCTTTGAGGATATCTAAAGAGGGTAGTCAGAGGCAAGTCCAAAAATGACATTTCGTACATGCCCACATTTTGCACAGCAGTTAGTATTCCGTACGTGACAGGTTGCAAGCCCATTGCCGCTGGTACCCACGTGGTACCTTGAAAAATAAAAACAAATCTATCCCACGGGAACCGTACATGTTTCCGGGATTTAAAGTAGGCTATGTGCTATTCCAGACTACAATATTCAGCCGTTTCAGCGGGAAGGAGTAACACACAACGTACATACAAACTTTCACGCTTACAATATAGTAGGATAGGATTTAGACTAGCTGTTCCGCTCGCGACTCCGTCCGTGCAAATATAAATAACAAATTACTTTTTATCTTGGAAAAATGTACGGTTCCCATGGGATAAATTTGTTTGTGTTTTTTAAGATACCACGCCGGCGAAGCCGTCGGCAGAAGCTAGTACCTATTTAAAGATATATAAATAAATAGAGATTGAGCTACGTCACAGAAGCACTTGCTCCTCTGCAGTTTCATCATTGTTCTCACTATTCGTCATTGTTTGCAAAAAAAAATTTGGTTATCTCTTAAAATATCAGTTAATTAAATGTACCCTTCGTGCAATAACTTATTATCAACCAATCTTTTATTGCTTCATCTTCATGCTATCAGATTGATTGTTGTTAAATTATTCGCTCATTTGAGCAGGCTTATAGTCATAGACCTTACTGCCTAGTCTTGCGTAAATTAATTTCTTCCGTTTTCTATAATCTAACTTAATCTAACCTAACCTAACCGCCATTTTCTCCTAAATGGAAATTGAAAGACGCTATCAGATTGAAAGACGAGCTCTGAAATCAAGGTTTTTTTTTAAAAAAGAGGTAAAATATCAAATTGAGTAGAATCTATTACCCGTCAGAACTCACCATACTCATGAGCGCATGACAAGTTTCCGTCACTGTCATCTTTTCTAGTTCCTTCAGCGACGCGCCCTCCCTATTGATCTCATAGACCAGCGTGTCCAGCGTTATCAGATCGAAGAATATCTTCTCCAGTCCTACAATCATAATTTCAACTTATTTATTTATTGGAAAAACAGCTGACAATTCGTCACATATTTTTCTATAGCATCAGAGAGGCAAATAAAGGTTTTCGCGGTTTTCGCGGAAACACGTATCATATACCTGGTAACATATAGAAACTATATACACTGGAAGAAAATGTATTTTTTTTCTGATAAATAACCCTTTTTTTGAGGAAAAGATAATTGTAAGAGGTTACGTATATTTATAAGTATCTTTCCGAAAACTGTCAAATAGCCAATTATCACATACCTGGAACACCCCCCGCATAGTGAGCCAGCGTAATGAGAGTGAGAGCGTTAGTGACTATGGAGCTGCGTTCTTCTATCTCCCTCGCACGTTTGGAATACCAGGTGGCGAGGTCGCCGCTCTCGGAGAGCTCGCTCGCCGTTTCAGTGTCTGGAGTGCTCTCTTCGGACCAGTTTGAACCCCATATTGATCTAACAAATTAATAGTTAAAATTATTTTTATTGCAGAACTAGCTTCTGCATCAGGCTTTGCCCGCGAGGTACATAAAATATATCCTATATTCATCCTGAAAGTTCATTCAACACATAACTGAAAGAATTTTTTTAATCGGATGGGTAGTATCGGAGATTACCTCATTATATTAGTTCAGTTTTAGATTTTTAAATCAATAATGAGGAAACATGAAACCCCCCAGTTTCATCATTCATTATTATACCAGATTTTTTTATTCCTCCAACAACTTCAAATTTGTCTTTAATTTTATAGCATTTATGTAGTCCTTCTTAAAACTTGTTTAAAAAAACAATTTACGTGAATATTACATCACTTTGTGAGCAATGGCTTTCATAACTGAGATTTCGGTTTATTGTAATTCAAACGGAAGTAGTAGGTACCTACGGTATGCGAAAGGATTGACATAATACATTGTACTCACCGAACTAAAAGTACTAGATACAATTCCGGCGACTTCGTTCGCTTTTTTTATTCCTACTCTCAGTTGGTAGAGCTCTGCCGTGCTATGATAATAATAATAACTTTATTTCAGGCAACATTAGTCTAAGTGTACAAGATGGAAAATACTTAAAAACTACGGCCCATATAAAATATATACCTTATAGTCTAACATACATAAAATAAACTAATTATTGGGAGCTGACCAATCCCAAGACACAGACCAACAAAAACCTATAACAAAAAATCCATAGGTATATAAATATAAATGGATTTTTTGCTATAGGTCTGGTGTCTGTGTTATAAGTATTAGGTACTAAAAGAAATTGCTGACAATAGCTAGTTTTCTATAAAGAGGTCATTTTTACAATGACCCCCATAATGTCACAAATGCTTAGGTATCAAATAAAAAAGGTCAATAGTTTTATGACGTTCCTGACTACGTATCATTCGCTCAGCGTGTTTTATGAGCAGTAATCAAGTGGACATAATCGATTTGTAATAAAAATGAGTGAAATTGACTACTTCGGGGTTCTATCGTTATCAGTGATAGATAATGCACTGACAGACAAATGAAACAATCGTAGATAAATTTTATATAAACCTATAGATACTTTGGAGATCCCCTGAAAGATAGTATAGAGAAGAAAAACTAATTTATACTGCCTTTCACTGATATCTCTTCTTCATACATAGTATAAAACAAAATCCTCACGTTTTGACTTGTTTTAAATCATTATTTGCCATAGAGACTGTATGGTTGCTAAAACATATTTTATGAATTTTAACTGGCAACATAACTGTACTATTAGCAAAACGGCAACCCCCATCTGGGTTTTAAATACCTCACCCGAATCACGTTCACACAAAGGCTGACAATTTATCATGCATCTATTCTGTGTTAATGAAAAAATAAGTACTTACCTAGATATATATTTTTTTTAAATTCCAAATTGTTTCCAGCTTTGTTTAGTTTGTGGCTAGATGGCGTTGTGTGAATTGTCCACATATATTTTTGGTTATAATGATGTATTGTTGTTACCTAAATATCGGCTTCCGGCACCAGTCGTCCTCGTACGGCACCGGCGGCGGCACTTCGATACTGCACGACACCATGTCCTCCCCGACCGTCTCCTTGTCGATGGGTCGCACAGTCGGCAGCAAATGCTGGTACAGGAACGGAGAAATTGTCTCTGGTAGCTTCTCTAGGATCGCCAGCTTGACAGTTGTGGTTTTGACGTGCGGCCAGAGACAATGCAGAGCGAAGATGCGGCCTTCCATGGCGATTTCCATGGCGCTGTGCAGGATGCTGTTGCAGCGAAGGCGGTGGTACTCGTCTTTATCGTAGGTCGACTTCTCTTGTTTGAGGATTAGCTGTGGAAGAAATTTTTTTGTCTATGTTATTTTCATGCGGTTGAAAACGTGATGTTAGCTCCGGTCTGATGCGCACTCGCCTTAAGAGTTATCAGATCACGACGGCAATCTATGAAATGATCTTACTGAACTAGCAACTGATAACATAACCTGCTTAACTTTGGAACTACATAGATGACGCTGTTTAAACATGAAAGTAACTACGTTTATTTTATACACTTTCATGACTTCACGGCTGAATGTTTTATGGAATTCTAAACTGTGGAATTTAATGGAATTAAGCAAGGAGATATATTGTATCGTGAGGAAGGACATAGGCAATAATTTTGTCTTAAAAAAAATTAAGTCATGTACTGGCCTCACAGCTCAGTTGGTAGTAGCTCTGCCTTCTGCGCTGTAGCTTATGGGTTCGATCCTCACCCAGGGCAAAAATTTGCTGGATGAACACAGGTGTTTGTTCTGGGTGTTTTCATTTATTCCATGTATGTAAAAAGTATATAATTAGTCTATCAGCTATCAAGTTCCTATAGTACAAGTTTTGCTTAGTTTGTGGCTAGATACCGTTATGTGAACTGTCTACCAATATTTGTTGGTCTAACTCACCTCATAGAGAAAAAGCCTCTCCTTATAAAAAAGCATAACATGCCGACAGCGTAACAACTCGCTCGTATACGCGTTCAAATCCTCCGCTACTATGTCCTCGTGTGACGTTATTAGTTCGCTTCGCTCCCGGTTGATTTCCTCCAGGATCTGCTGGTTGGTGAGCTCGAGGCCGAACTGCAGGAGTTCCTTGGCGGCCGGTAACGTCTCCGGGAATCTGTCCACGCATTGGTGGACCGCCCAGATCTTCTTTGATACTTTACTCTGGAATGGTTTTAGATAAGTATTTATTGCTGACCAAAAATAAACAATGCAGGAGATGTTTTATACATAATTAGGCACTACAATGGGCGGCCTTACCGCCGAGCGCTCTCTTCTAGGCGGCAGTGTTATAAACAAAAAAGGTCAATAAAAATATATGATCAGCTTTTTTGCCCGACTGCGATGAAGGGTATAAATGTGTTGGGAGTGTAAATATGTATGTATGCGAGTTCTTTTGGCTGTCGCTGTAGCCCAAACGGCTGAACAGATTTTGACAAAATATGATTTGTTGTCTGGATTACAAGAGTGATTATAATAGGCCATGACAAAAAATCCAATATGGCGACCGTAACAACCTATTTTCAGTTAATTACTTGTCTATGACCAGTATTTATCAAAGTTAAAAAACTTATAAAATAATGTGTTGCATACAAGTTAACCGATGTTGAATTTATGATTGCAATTATGTGCAGGACTTTACAATATATTAAACTATCTGTCATCTAGCATATAAAACGTTTCAAAATGATCTTTGTGATTTTATTGAATAAATATATTTTGATTTGAACTTGGCTTACCAAGTACTTTTGTATCGTGTCCGTGGACACAGGATTCTTCCGCCATTGTTGTTGGTACACCAAGTCGCTGTCCAGTCTGAAGGTGTCTGCTAGCTTTAGTGCTTCATTGTACTGCCCGCTTTCAATCTAGGAATAGTTTAATGTCATACAGCACTTTTTATCCCGGAAAAATGCCTCAAAAGGGGGTAAAAAAGGGAGTTATAATTTTATGTTATAGCTAAGCTATCATTGGTAAGTATATAAACATTATTCTCAAACGTTTTGTGCCTAAGAGTGACGTCTGAAAGTGGCACCGGTGACGGAAAAGATGAGCAGAGATGAATGTCATGTGACGAGTGTTAGGTATGAATGTGAATGGATACAGAGGAAGGTAGGTAGGCCAAAGAAATATGGATGGACTGTGTGAAAGATGACATGAGTAAGAAAGGTGTGAGTACCGAGATGACGGATGGCAGAGGAAATAGAAGAAGAAAACGTGCTGTGTCAACTCCACATAACGTGGCAAAAGGGCAGAAAGAAGAAGTGTTGTACCTATGAAATATCCACAAATAGATGTATTTTTTTTATTACTAAATAATGTTGGCTATTTAAAGTTACCTTTCTAGAGAATAGTTCACTGGGCGTAGTACTCTTCACAGCTAGAAGCCTGTACACCCGCGACACACAAGTGATGCGCCGCGGCTTCGGCTGGAATGTCTCAATATCTGTGATGGCGTACACCACAGTCTTTAGAATCTCTTTCACCATCTCAAATACACTGTCTTCGTCCTCTTCAACTTTCACCACTTCCATCTGTAAAAAGCACCTATACCTCACTACATATTATAAAACTAAGTCCTACGCCACGTATGTCTGATCGCGATAAACTTAAAAACGACTGCACCGATTTTCATGCTGTTTACACCAATAGATAGGGTGGTTCTCAAGGAAGGTTTTAGTATATAATTTGTAAAGTTTTTAAGTCGCGATAATATAAATGCGAATGTTTGAACGTTCGGGTCAGTCACGTTAGCTGAACCGATTTTGATGCCATGTGATATACGGATAGACCATGACCTGGGTAAAACCATAAGGTATTTTTTATCCCGAAAAACAACTCTTAGTTAAACGCGTCTCAACCAAGCGATCATCTTTTCACGTATTTCTCATACAGATTATACAACTTATATTTTTTCGATGTATAACTTTCTTCTGATTATGTCATCGGTTCTTTCTGCGAGAACAAGTGTAGTGGACCATCAATTAAAGTGCATCAAAAGCTCCGTACTACTCGATAGTTTTACTTCAAAACGAGTAAATATGGACGTGTGGACCGCAAAACTCACAGCTCGAAGGCTCGCA
Organism: Cosmorhoe ocellata; assembly: GCA_963675405.1. Classification (NCBI taxonomy): domain Eukaryota; kingdom Metazoa; phylum Arthropoda; class Insecta; order Lepidoptera; family Geometridae; genus Cosmorhoe; species Cosmorhoe ocellata. Next base: position 11,636,643 of record OY776245.1, on the reverse strand, counting down.
TCCAGTAGTAATCCGCATCAAATGTAGGCTCGACATGAAAGCTCGATCGAGCAAAACCGTATGTGAGTACGGAAAATAAGACTCCTCCGTGCACTTCTTCTATAACTCACACTTTCATCGCTAGGGCTCCGTCGGGCAGGCAGCACCGCCGACTCGCACTCCAAGGCGAGGAAGCCCGCGTCGTAAGCGCGCGTGATCCGCGGCGCGCCCTGGAGGAACTCGGCGCGGTTCGACAGCAAATTCACTAAATCCTCGATGCCGCATACTGAAACCGCTCCGCTGAACCGCGAGAGGATAATTTCCTGAAAATAACAGGATTTTGACCAGGCTAGGGCATTACCACAAGCTCTTACAAACAAATGTTTCAGAAACGTCAAAGTTTCAAGCTTGAAGTAACATTATTATTATTATTATTATTTAGCCATTACTGTCCCACTGCAGGGCAAAGGCCTCCCTTCCCTTCTTCCACTCTTCGCGACTCAACGCAGTGACAGGCCAGGTGCTCAGGTGAGAGTCCAGCTCGTCCCGCCATCTCATCCTGGGTCTTCCACGTGGCCGCGTCATTAAGTAACATTACTTAAATACAATTTATAATGTCATAGTACGATATATCAAAGTTATATTACTTTGACATTGTCCGAAGAGCTTGTGGAAGGCCTACCCTAGTACAAAGCGCCAGGATAAGACTGAATATAATATCTCCAAACATAATTTCCCATGGATCCTCATACTCGTATAATAAACTAGCTTCCGCTCGCGGCTTTGCTCGCAAGGTACCTACATAAAATATAGTCTATGTTACTCAGGGATAATGTAGCATTCTAATGGTAAAAGAATTTTTGAAATCGGACCTGTAGTTTTTGAGTTTATTAATTACAAACAAAAATACAAAACTTTCCTCTTTATAATATTAGTATAGATAGTATAGTAGAAGATATAGCCAGAAAAATCAATAGAAATAATTTCTAAAAAATGGTTTAACATATTTCTTTTCATTTAAATACGGAGGATGCATAACGAAAATTTTGTTTTCTTAGTTTCAAAATAAACGACATGGATGGCGCTATTACCTCATTGCTCCACCAATTAACATCGGCTGCGTGGAACAGCGCTGGGTCCTTCTTCAGCTGTTTCTCATCCATGAGCGGGTTCCTCATATCGTGTCCCGGCTGGGAACACAACGGGAACTTGTGGAGTAGCTTCAGGAGCGGCAGACGCCATATTGTTATGTCGCCGTTGGAATGTAGGCAGACCAGTTTACTGAGGTCGGGTGATAGCTGCATCTCTGTTATAACTGCCTGAAAAGAGAATTATATCGTTAAGATCAGTCCTCTTAGCTTGAGCTTAATTCAACTCAATGGTTTTGTAATATTTCTCACTTTCGTGATTGTTTGCACAAACAATTTTGGATTTATCTCATAGATTATTACTTAATTTTAAATGTAGCCTTTTATTGTTACATCTTTTGAAAAACAAGCTCTAAAATCAAGGTTAAAAAAGTTCTTTAGAAACGGTAAGATATGAAATTGAGTAGAATCAGCCAAGCCTTGCAGACATCATTTTTCTATATTGAAGAGAAGAATAAAGGTACGAGTTGGCAGCGGGCGACGTGTCGCTGCATCACTGCTGGTTTCTATGAATTTCTATGAATGAAATGCGTCGCTAACTACGCTACGGAGAGAATTTCATAGAAATACATGGAAACCAGAAGTGTCGCCGCGAAACGTCGTCCGCCGCCGCCTCATGTCGCCCGCTGCCAACTCGTACCCTAAGACATTAATTTGTGTTGTTACTAATGTCACTTTTGCCGTTACAAATGATACTTTTATTCTCTACGAAAGAGAAGGTAAAGTACCTAACATTATTTGCTTTCTTGCTAATATCACTTTTGCCATTACAAATATTACTTATTCTTCTCTTCTGTAGAAAAAGAAGCTGTTTAAGGTTCATGCTAGGGAGCAGTGTTCGAGCATGACGATATCTTTGTAATTACCATGTTTTTGATAGATCTGAATGGAATGTACAACTTGAACTTATCGTTGGCCTGAGCCACAATGTTATCGGACACCACTGAGAGCTTTATATGAGGCTCTTCGTTCAGGAGTCTCCATGCGGTGAGACCGTAGCTGTAGGCTGCATCTGGTTCCTGAAAGATTAAACACTAGATTTTAATGAGTCTTTAAACCATTTTGCACTGGGTCTTGTCCTTATTTAGACTCAATTTAAATAATTGAGGTTTTAGCCAGTATAATCCCAGCGGACATTATTGAATAAGTACAGATGCAGTGTGTTTTTTTTTAATTTATTTAATAAGCATGGATTCCTGATGTGTCTGTATCACAGTGTTGAAATGTTTAAGGTTTCTCTTAGTTTCTCATACAATTTAGTTCTTGATTCCAGTTTATTTGTTCGCCAGTCATCAAGTTTATTCTTAACTAGCTTTCGCTCGCGGCTTTGCCAACATAAAATATAGCTTATAGGTAATTTTTTTTTTCAAATCGATCCAGTATTTTCGGAACCTATTCAATGTAAACAAACAAACAATCAAATCTTTCCTGTTAATTATATTATTATTAGTATATTAGTATAGATGCAAGTGTACATGATGAAAGAGTAACAACTTTTCTGAATCAGAATTGAAGGGCCTTACCACAAGTTCTTTTACAAGCCATCCTTGTAAGAAACGTCAAATTTGAAGCTTGAAGCAACAATACTTGAATATAATTTCTATGGATCATGGTACGAAAAATCAAAGATATATTACTTTGATATTGACCAAAAAGCTTGTTGTAATGTGGAAGGAAATAAAAACTTACAGAGCCAGAAGGATACGGCAGTTTCGCCACATACATAGCATTGTGCATGTGGCAGTAAGAGACCGCGCTGAGACCACCCTTGAACCGGAACTTGTGATGGAACGCGTAGCCTTCAGTCAGAGAGATCATGTACGCTCGGACACTTCCGTCGTAGCCCACTAGTAACACCTCCCAGTTCCTGGTAAAATATAAGTTTACGGTCTCAAAACTCAAAATACAAGTCTTGCTCGGGCGCGAAATTCGAAAAGTTCGCGGTTTTATATTTTCAGCGTTCCCTGAGTAATCTGTTCCTCAATAACGCATTGGTTATTATTATCTGTTATGTTATTTTGAGTTTTATTAAACTAAATTGGAATATGAATTCGAAAAAAAAAAATAAGGTATAAGTACACGTATACGTGTAGTTTTGCGACAATTGCAAGCCTTTTTGTAAGACCCTGTGTTGATGAAACTTTGATTTCTAAGATCAGTTTAATAATTTGGTCGATTACCACGAAGTTTGATCAAATCAACATAATTATCAAACTAATCACGTTGTTTGCCAAAAGGATAGTCGTTTCACAAAATTACATTTCCGTTTGCCTTATTAAATGGGGTGCAGGAAATATTAAAAACAGCGATTTATTTTAAATTTGCGCTGCGTGTGACTAACCACCTTAAGGCCGGTTTCAGTTCGTCATTTATATGGAGAAACGTGTATGTACGCGCAGTGGAATACTTTTACAAACAATTTATGAATTTCCAAATAAATAATAGATGGAAAAAAAATGCTGCAAAGCTTCCTTTCAAACAATAGATAAATAGCAGCTTAATTATAATCAGACAATATGCTTATACTGAAATAACGTCACAAGTTTACAAATCATTAGGCCATAATAGAGCGCTTCAGCCAGCCTAAAGTTTCTGAAGTCCCATGTTTTTGACAATATAGTATAGTTTACTAAATCAGAAAATAAAATATACCACTTGATTTCTGTGCTCTTGGCTGTTGTAGGCAAGAATATGATGTCAGCAATTGCATGCGCCATATCTGTGCATTCAAGACCGCCCGGCCTCGAGCATTCCTACAACAAATAAATATAACTATACCTACAATCAAAAGATTGTTTGACTATAGATCAATTTGTATCATGATAATAAACAATGTTTTCTTTGTACATTATCATCATCTTCCTGCCCTTTTACTGGCCTCACAGCTCAGTACGTCTACCATGAGTTGTCACATTTAGATTGGCTGACGTTACTACAGTAGTAATCTAGACACGCGGCAGCGTGTCAAGCCAAGTTCATAGTACGTTACTATGACATCTGTCAAAATTGTTACTCATGGTACCAAATTCTAAGCAAATTAATGAGCGCAAACTACAGTCGCTGTTGTACGCTGTGACGTAGGATAGTTAGCTACGTGAGGTTTTAGTACCCAACTATCCGCTAGAGGCGCTGTACCAAGTTTTCATACATTTTTTTAACTACAGTCGCTAGCGAGTGTAGATTGTGAAAACTCATGGTAGACCCTCAGTTGGTCAGAGCTCAGAGTTACTGCACTGTAGGTTGTGGATTCTATCCCCACCCAGGATAAACATTTGTGTGATGAACACAGTGTTTGTTCTGTGTCTGGGTGTTATTATTTCTATGTATGTATTTACAAAAAAAAGTATATGATTAATCTATCAGCTATCTAGTTCCCATAGTACAAGCTTTGCGTAGTTCGGGGCTAGATGGCATTGTGTAAAATGCTCTCCAATATTTTCCCATGTTAAGTGCGATATATCTTTCAATCATTCCATCCATCTTTTTTTTCCCCTACCCCTGTATACATTCACATTTATACCTAGCACTCTCCTCAACACATGACATTCATCTCTCCTCATAACATGCCCTTACCACGCTCACCTATTACTCTTCATCTTTTCCATCTTTATTTGTACTTACATATTCAATGGTAAATAGTTTTGTTGCAGACAAATCATAGAACTCGACATGACCAATCCCATATGCTAAGACTAGGAATGCACAGTCAGGACTCCACTCCATCTTTCTCCATTGAGGATATGGATCTCGGGTCACTGGAAGAAAAACTGGTTATTACTGGTTTTACTACAAGGAGTATGATCTTATGAAATGGTTGCAACTGAGTACAGCTATCATTTAAGTTATGACCATTAATAGAAATTATACTCATAAATACATATTATAGGAGAGTGTTAGGTATGAATGTGGATGGATATAAGGGTAGAGGTAGACCAAGAAAAGATGGATAGACTGTGTGTAAGATGATATGAGTAAGAAAGGTGTGAGGACTGTGATGTCAGATGATAGAGGGAAATGGAAGATGTGCCGACCTCACATAGCATGGAAAAAGGGCAGGAAGAAGAAAATGAATAAATAGGTACATAATTAGTGGATTTTTTTTTAATACATACATGTACACATACATCCATATTCATCAGACAATAATAGTTTGTCCTCTGTGAGATAATATAGATTTTTAGGCAGCTTATGATTAATGTTCTTAGCTTATCAAAAGATTAATGTAGAATAGAATAGAATAGAAATCATTTATTTTACGTCATGTTACAGATATCTTAAGTTTAATTATAAAGCGTTGCTAAGGTGACAATAAAACAGGCAACCATTCAGCATGAGCTGCAGCAGCACACATGGGGGCTGATGCAGCGCTGATTTTCGATGGCGCCTCAGAGCAGCGCAGCAATGACTGCGACACGCGTTACCATATTTACTAATACTAGGTTAAGCACTTACTGCTTATCATGACAGAAGTAACTTAAACAAAATACTTATTATATAATCAAAAAACAGATGCAAGGAAGAGCATAATAAAACTATGTACACCTAGTGAGTACTTAGGTAGGAAATTTGAATATTTTACCTGTTGTCCTCGCAGCGATAGTGGAATATTCTGACCGTTTAGTTCTAAACTCTAGAATAACGTCTGTCAAAACAGCTATTACTTTCCCCTCATCACCAAGAGCTATTTGCCATTTCTGTTGGCGCTCCTTGTGCCTGTAAATTTAGTTGTATGTTAGAGATATCTAGTTATTTTTTTAGTAAATAGACTTATCCTCTAGACTAGACTAATGCTAGCTTTTTGTTTTTTATGTTTATTTAATGTGCCCGAGAATAGAAACTAGATGAAAATGTACTGGAGTCCCGCCGCGTAAGATCAGCGATCGACGGCTTGTCCATTCAATGTGAAGCTACCCTTATGCTCAATTAGTAGTACAAGCCTTGTACTTACGCACAAATGCTGTCGAACAGAGTCTTTTTAGGCCCCAAATGCTTGAACCATCGTATTACAGACGATATTTTCTCTGGTAAAAGGCCATCTGGTTTTTGCTGAAAGTACACGTAAAACTTAGTACCTAAAATATTAGTTAATTAGGAGAGTTATGAGTTGGATTACTTACAATGTACTCCGGTTCTGGATTCCACTCACAGTATACGTACAACTCATGTAAAATAGCTTTAGATGGATCCATGACGTATTATTGTATTTATATTGAGCATTTATAATGAATTTTAACTGATTTTTACAGGTAAAAATAAATAGAAACAGAAATATCGATATTTCGTTCTGTTTCGTGTAAATTGTAAACAGCTGTTTTCTTTTGGGAGGCTCAGGAGGGGGAGGAATGTTTCATGTCAACGTCTTGCATTTCTCATTGTCAGTAGATTATACCAAATTCAGATATTCATTCATTCATTCATTTAGTTCTGTCATCTTTATAGATAGATGGAATTTGAGGTTATGTCTTGTTTGTTTTTGTTGCAAAATAATGAATTGTTTTGTAAAAGAAATAAATTCAATCGTAAATAACAGACAAGCTAAGCTGTGGAGTTTTTTGTTATTTGATAATACAGCATGAGTTTCATCAATACACTGTACCAACGGGTAATTGTTTCCATTACAGCAATCCAAGTTCCCAAACTATTTTGTATTAATAAAATGACCTACTATGATTTCAGAGCGTAGCTGATAATGAAAAAAATATTCGTTTCTGGGAGGACTATCTCAACAATCTCAAAGCACTAGATTTCAGTGTTTATGGGAATCAGTTGAAGGTTCCAACCCTCGTGCCGATCGGCTCTCGGGTGTTCTTCAGAGGAGAGATAAAGCATACGAACGAAGTAACTGTGGCTCTGGGAGCTGATTACTTCGTGAAATGCTCCTTGGCACAGGCTGAGGTGATACGACTACATAGAATAAAAGGTAAACTTACTTATATTCAATGCTGAATAAGCACACACTTTATTAGAACTATAAAAAAATGTTAGGTCAGTTCTCCTATACAGTTTTATCATTCTTCGCAACAAACTATTATTATGGTTATCTCGTAAAATTTTAGTTAATTTTCAATGTCCCCTTCGAGAAATAACTTATTATCAACCAATCTTTTGAAAGACTAGCTCTAAAATCAGGTTAAAAAAGTTCTTAAAATTATTGTAAAATATCAAATTGAGTAGAATTGCTAGACCTCTCTATGCATCAATGCCATTGTTCACGGTCTGCTGCTAGCCTCATCCAGATCAAATAAAACACCGAGATTCAATGCAGTGTAAGCACACAATTTATTAGAACTACAGAAAATATGTGATTAACATTTTTTAATTAAAACACTTTTTAAACTAGCGCGACTTGAAAACATGTTTAAATATATACTCTCGGGACTTAATCGCATATTGTGAAACATTCTATTTACCTCGAGGTTTCGATGATATTACAATCAATTACAATTAGTCTACTCGTGACCACGGTGATTGTAATATCATCGAAACGTCGAGATAAATAGAATGTTTCACAATACGCGATTAAGTCCCGAGAGTATATATTTAAACATTTTTTAATTACTCTGGAATGTTTTTAGGTGCTGAATCAAAATTGGAATCGTTTAGGAAGGAGAAAGAATACATAGAAAGGAAGCAATCGTTCACCCAACATGAAATATATGAAAAAGAAGGTCATGAAATTCTAGAAGTCTATAATGAAGAAGAAGATAAAGCATGGAGGCTAAAGCACCGAGAAAATGTAAGAAATCATAAGAAAGGGACAGCAAAAGAGAAAGAGAAACATAAAGATGAGATCACTGATGAAGAGCTATGGAATAGATTGGAAGAACTTGAACTTGAAGAAGAATTAGAAAATGAATTATTAGATAACTATAATGAAATCATAGACAAAAGAAAGGATAACTCATTTTTAGTTAGTGAAGAAAAGAATTTACTTAACACATACAGAGAAAAAGAATCAATAAGTCAAAATGAGTTAGATTATGATAAAGTACCTCAAAATAATGATATTAAGACTGTGATAGATAAAACAAGCAATAGTCTAAAAGACAATAAAGTTACAGAAGAAAATAAAACTACAAAATCTAAGTTAGACTTACTGCAACAAGTTCTTAATAAACAGAATCAATTAGAAGATAAACTGCTAGAACTAAGGAATAGAGAAAGGCAATCCAGTAAAACTGAAAAAGAATTGATGTCGAGGCTTGATGAAATGGAGCAGCTTGATGAACTTGAAGATGAAATGGACAGATTAGATGAAGTCCTAGCAATAGACGATATGGAATCAGATGATGATGAAATCATAGACAATGAAACTCCACTTAAGTTAAGCAGGAGTATATCATTTGCAGATGAGGTTGAAGACACAAGTGAAACTTTAGAACTAAAATTTAAGCACAGTGAAGTACAACCAAACAATGATCCATATGATAAAGAAAAGGGTATTTCAAAGCCAAGTGACATCTATGAAGCCTTTTCTCATCTTTTTGATAAAAAACCAAATTCAATTCTTAAGAAATCAAAGTATGATACTGATTTTACCGAAGAAAGTCCACCTAAGAAACAAGTGACAACCGACATAATATCTGTAGATAGTCCTGAAATTGAAGTGTACCCTGTTAAAGAAACTATAGTGGTAAAGGATATTTTAGAAAATCCTAGTGATGATAACCGAGGCAAGATAGACACAGATGTCAGACCTACTAGTCTTTTCAAGCAAAGAAGAATGCTAAAGAAATCTTGATAGTTAGCTCATTTAATTTAAACATTCAAATACATTATTCATACAGATTCTCATCTTTTAATAGAAAGTACCTGGTTGACCGAGTATTGCTCGGTTTTTTTTTGATAAACGACGTTTTCTAAAAATGAAACCTAGCTCGATCGATTTATCGCCCCCAAAACTACCTGCATTTTAAATTAACAAACGCAATTTAACCTACTTTTATTAAGTTGTAACGTATCGTGTCGTGAAAAGTGAGTGAACTCCAAACAACCGTATTATCCACCGCAATGCAATGAGAATTATGAATGGATTGGAATGGAAACGAAACGCACCGTGTTTAATGAATGGAATGGCTCATAGAATGAATGATGTAGATTTAGCAGAGCTGTCAATGACAAGATTGACAATGACAAGTGATTGACAAGATCTTCATCCCAATCATTTATTTTTTAGGTTAGAAATCTATGTTGTGATGTGATGTGATTATTAGTTGAATGAAAGTTTCCCGAAATCATATACTTCAGTATTGAAATTGATCAACTTCTTTACAATGCTTTCTCGTAGTTGGCGACAGTTATGTCGGCGCTACTCACAAGCGACAACTTTTAGAACTACGGAAAGTTCTCCTGTAAGTACCTACTTAGCTCAAAATTAAGAAGTAAACAATAAAATCGCGTAAGTACAACTATTTTTACTTGCCATTCACAATACGTTGTTATTAAGGAATAAGCCTGCGGCCCCATGTGGCAAATAATTTGCAACCAACTGTTTGCCTCCCAAATATGATAACTTGAGTAAGTAAGCCGAGCCAGGATCATAATAGTCAATATCAGAGTAATAAGAATCGATCTTTTTGGGTACTAAATAATAAACTCTTGCTCACTTCAGACACAACACAATGTAAACCAAGTTGGCCTATTCTACACTGTAAAACCAGAGACATGCAAGCAGCTATTCGTCCATGGAGGATTCCCAAAAAGTTTCTCAAAACAGACCAAAACCTTTACGGAGACTACCATCATGGTTCGGCAGCCTGCTTTGGATATCATCAACTGTATCAAACACACTGACATGGACAAACCAGTCGTCAGATATGTGCTGTGTATCCTTTTATAAAGACAACATAGGTTCCACTATGGTGGTGTTGTTTGGTAAACCACACATTTTAACATAGAAATTTAACTAGGTACCTACCGACAAATAATTTTTCATTTATTTTTCAATCTAGAATAAACATGAATCAATATAAGTTACTACCTACTTGATACTCTAACATTTATTATAGTAGCTGTCCCTTCTGCTACTTACTCTGTTTTAAATAAAAAAAATAGGAATCACAAAAGAATAAACTTCGAAGCAGTTCAAATATCATTTCCTGAGCATTTATACAGATGGTGAGAAAGGAGTTGGTAAATCAATAACGATAGCACATCTACTGCACTATGCATATGAGCAGGGATACCTCATAGTCCACATACCCTGGGGTAAGCCCCATAACTGAGAGATTCAGCAAAGGTTGATCAACAGTACTCATAATAGTCTGTAACTTTTCCAGTATCAGAGTGGCTCCGACGTGTCCAGAGACACAAGGAGATGTCCAACTCCACAACTCATGAGGGCTTTGTTGACTTACCACTGGACGCGGCTGCCTGGCTGCTGCATTTCAAAACTCAGAACCAGGCACTACTTAAGACACCAGATGTATGATTTATTGTAGATCTTAATTTGTCACTAGTTCTTTCAAATACAAGTGTCCCCTGAACGCTCCTTATCAGCAATATTGTAATGATAAAGCTGATGCAAGTTGTGTGGATTTATCTCGCCCATAAAAGTGTATGTATCGTAAATATCTGGCAAACCCAACTAGTATTTTTAGTAAGGAGTTTATTTGACTTATTTCAGTTGAAAGTCAGCAAGGAGTACACATGGAGCAAACGCGAAGTGACGGAAGCGGGCGCTCCGCTGTCCGCGCTTGTCGAGCACGGCATCACGCGGGTCAAGTACGCCTGTGACGTAATAGACGCGCTCGTCCACGAAATCAAAGCACTATCAGAGCGTAAAGTGTAAGTTCACTTACTTTCTACAGAAAGAAAGAAGACAGAAATTAAACGCAATTTATTTCTCTTTGTTGTTTAGCTAAGTCGTCGCAAACAATAAACTGAGCTAAAGCACTTATTACACTACACGGTATTCAGGGCCCGGTAGTAAGGGAGCCTAACGCCTAGCCTCTACGCCTTACGCTCTGACTCTTATTACACCACTCTTATTTAGGGTAAGGGTCCCTGAATTCAGGGTAGTGTAATAAGTGGCATTGCCTTGCTGTCAGGAACTTCACTTTACAGATTTGTTTTTGCAGTTTTATGTTTCATTTTCATTTCATTTTATATGACCATTCATGTTATCCATAAGATGACAATCTTAGCTGACCTAAACTTATAAGAGCTAATGGTAATGGTCTAAGAAACCAGGTTACCCCAAGAAGTTTTTTTTTAGTTATTACTATAAAATCAACTAAACTTATTTAACATTTTCAGATGTAAAACCTTTGTGGCCATTGATGGGTTCAACAGTTTCTTCTACCCGCTGACGCGACTGAGAACGCCCACCAAGAAACAAGTCAAGCCAGATAAGGTCACACTCACAACATCCATGCTAGAGCTTACTAAAAATGATTGGGTAAGTCAGTAAAAAGTTGGCCTTTCTTTACCCCCATCTGAGTCAACAACTTGTGAGTTGTAGAGTTTTCATTATTATGATCCTATCAAAAACATGTGAAATTAGAGCCAAGTACAATATTACAATATGCCTTGGTTGTTGACTTTAACAACAACAGAAGTGAGATCTAAATGGGTGCCAAGTTAATTAAATTCAACAACTTGTGAGTTCTAGAGTTCTCATCAGTTAGTTATAATGACTGAAACTTTTCATTTTTACAGACAAATGGCGTGATAGTAGTTTCTGCAGATCAGTTGGCTGTCCCTGAAGACAATCAAGAAAGCCACCTGCCTAAATATCTTATGCACAAAAAAGTAAGTTCAATTCTTCATGTCAACACTAGAATCCAGCAGTGTGTCTAAAGACGAATTATTTTCTATCTGTTTATTTAGTTGTTTCCTCACATCTCCGAAGCTACCACATAGAAAAAAAAACTTGAATGATATTGTACATTTGTATCAAGATAATTGGAAATAAAACTTGCATGAATATTTTTAGTTAGTAAAAATACTCAATAAGTATTTATAGTGTATGACATGCATACTGACAGACTTTCTTAAAATATATTGATTATTCCAGTATTACCACTTTTAGTTAAAAAAAACACCAAGAAACAGTAATTGATTGAAAACTTTTGTTATTTCCAGGGTTTCGAGCATTTAGATCCGTTTGTTCCAGTAGAAGTAGGACCGTACACTGACAAAGAGTTCCTGACCTGTGCCAACTACTACAGAGACAGATTATGGCTCAGGGGACCCCCTGAAGTAGAGTCTGAACTCAAGTTCACCAGCGCTTGCAATCCATATAGGTTTATGGAACAGTGTGCACCTTTGTAACTTTAAGAATGTTTGTATTATAATGTAGTTCATATAACCAAGTTTTATTTCAACCTTTAACATACAACAGAAAAATTCAAAAGGAAACAGGTAGAGTAAGAATGACTGATAATTTAAATTAATATTTTACTGAACATAATATCTACAGAGGTACTCTTAGCTTATTAGTAACTTAGACATCGTAGCCGACAAGGTGACGCTTGCCGATGCATTCTCCAACGTAGAACCAGAAGAGTACTTCAGCCCCGATCAAAGCGTTCACAGTCCCTTGCTTCACAGTTTGCTCCTTCCAGGCACCTGTCTTAGCACTGTGGATGAGCTTGGCGAGGCCAGCCTTGATCTGGGGGATCTCGCTCATCTTAGGTGGTGCCAGTTCCACGCGGGCGTACGTCAAAAAGATGTTAAATTTAGGGCGAGCCTGGGCGAGTGCCGCTGAAATTGAAAATCATAACCTATGTTCATTAATGTTGATGATGCAAGGTTAACTTATTAAATTAACTGTTTATTGAATGTTAATTCCTGGGAAATTACTAATATGTTAATGAGAGGTCTAGAATGCGGCAGTTTATTCAGTCTAATAAACGACCAAAAACCAGAATTACATAACTCTGGCTACCAAAACAAATGACTGTGGCAGTACGAATTTGATGGACATACTTACAGCTGAGAAGCGACGGCAATTTAGCTGCTGCTGCCATTTTTATTAATCAAAACAAATGAATCTGTAATAGCTAGCAAGCAAGTCGTAATTTTATTTTTTGATTTTGGAATGGAATTGCGAAAAATGGCTGATCGTGACAGAGTGCACAATGCACGGTTAGTTGACAATGACATTTGACAATTTGATAGTACAATAAGTTTTAGAACAGACTTACTCATAGTCTCTGCTTATCAGTATCACATCACTAACAGGAACTGCAATGACGAATGAGAACTTTTATATTATTTTAGTAGATTTATTTATTCTAGATGAAAAACTAGCCTACCTAGGTATCTATGTCCCTAATAAGAAATATTAAAGATTTGTCAAGATTTATTTACAGAGCTTGAAAACGGCCACACTGGATGCAACGTCGATCGTTTTCTGTCAAACTGACATTTAAAGTGATACCAACTATGCTCAACCAAAGCTAGATCTAGCATTTTACTACAGTAGCTACAAGCAAAGTATGTAGTGTAATAAAAGTTTATAGTTAAAGCGTCTACACACCACCCTGAAATCACAGGCAATATCGGGGGAGGACCCTAGATCGTATCATAAATCGCGTCGTGAGTAGGCAAATCGTACCCGATTTTTATCGTCCCTAAATCGCTCCGAGCGAGCTCACGATTTAGGGACAATTATCGTCTAGGGAGCGTTGTCAGTACGTGTGTAGCGAAATCAGGATTGATTTCTACGCAGTCTGCGCTTGAGTGCCGCGACGATACGACGTGCTTGCGGCTATAATTGTTTATTTCGCGCGAAAACATGGCGAAGGAGAAAGATCGAGAAGCGTGGACCAAAGCTATCGATCTTTTCAAGGATTTACCATATTTTTGGGATAATAAACATAAAGATTATTTCAACCGAAAATTTTCATTTTTAATTTTTTTAGAAAATTTTATATTTATGTCTCTGGTTAGGTGGCACCGTAGTAAGTGCCAAAATAATGCCTATTTTCTGCTGTTTTATGAGTGTCGGCGGCATCTCGGAACAACGAGCAGTCTAACTGGCAGGGACGTGTGTAGAGTAGTAGCCGATATCATCCCCAATACCGCTGTCCCGATATCGCCAGTGATTTCAGGGTGGTGTGTAGACGCTTTTAGAAGTCAGAAGTCAGTGACCAATTCTACGCAATTAATGGATAACGACAAGGTTTTTTACTTCTAGACAGACAGGACTGACAGCTATAAGTTCCTTGCGATGCGCTCAGATGAACATGACAATTTAAAATTGATCGTTTTTACTCGCTTAAGTCTGACAAGTTGCTGAGAGAAAATAAAAACACTTCAAAAGGCACTGAAAAGGTGACTGTGCGAGCTGGCTACACTATCAAGTGTCAAATTCGATTTGTTTCTGTTCTGTGTGTGTGTGTGTGTTAATAAAGTACTCTGGTGTGTGTGAAGGAAAGGAAGAAGTCGAAAGAGTGCAATCACCGGGCGGTTAAAAAGGATTTTTATGGAATAATTTCACATGAATTCGATAATATAATATAAAAGAACTTAACGTTAAGCTGCCCTAAACCTATTTAACATCTGAGATGCAGTTATATGGTATGATAACAGTATTTTAAATCCTCTAACAACCCACCGATCCACCAACCCTGTGATCCATCAGTCTCTGTTTTCTTTCAATAAACTTCCAGGAAGCTAAAATGTATTTTTCACGGTTTTCTTTCTACCTTTTCTTCCTTTCTATTATAATTCTATGCATCCTGAATCTTCAGTATAAAGTTTTCAATGTGGAAAACTGCTAGGGACACGTCATTGTTTTGCTATACGACGCTGCCTACCGGTTCATTCACGTTTGAGGTTACGCTGCGTTATAAGCCGCTTTTTTTCCAATGTTTTTCACATGTTTCTCATGTGCACACATACATACATAAAATCACACATACAATCACATATAAATACATACATAAAATCACGCCTGTTTCCCGTTGGGGTAGGCAGAGAGACCACTGATCTCCACTGGCTACGATTCTGACACACCTCTTTTGCTTCATTCTCTCTCATTACATTCTTCGTACATGCGCATCAGTTTAGGGTACTCTGGTCTTTCTCTTCGTTCGAGTTTTGTACGCCATGTCTTCCCCATCCAACTGTTTTGTACCCCATTCACACTCTGTTCATGTAGCTCATTATGTACTTAATATACAATAAAAGCCAAGAGCTATAGACCTCAGCTACCTACAGAAACAAAGAATAATATTTGTTTATATTCTCAGCTCTATCCCTCGTCCTACTGGGTGCACTAGCATTCAGCATTGGAAACACATTGCAAGACACAATAGATTTGAAGAGACTGCAGAATATCCTACAAGACAGTACTAAGAGTAAAGATATCTCAACACTGTATCATGCCATCAAAGGGTTGAAAATCTTGAACGCAGAGCTACCTGATCTATGTGAGGTGAGAATAGTATCTATAAAGTTAAACAACAAAAAAACATGATCACAGCTGTAATCCCCAGGCTCGGTAGTTATCTTCTCAGATCTCTAGTTACTTATCTTTGAGGATATCTAAAGAGGGTAGTGCGAGGTACATCCAAACATGTCATTTGGCACATGCCCACATTTTGCACAGTGGTTAGTATTCCTTATCATCGGTTGCAAGCCCATTGCAGCTTATAAGAATACTAACCTATGTGAAACATCTTTGAAATCTGATAATAGGGTAGAATTTTTTTCAGGTGTTGAAAACAATCAAGTATGATCTCAAAAATGTTGAACAAGTATTCTATCTCACAAATGCGGCTGCCCTAACAGGCTGCCAAAATTCCCTAAAGCCAGAAGTATTGAGCGGAGCCACACAGGCACTTAACAAGGATGATGCAACTATTCCTGAGGTTTATTACGCTGTGTACTCTCTTAAGGCTTTAGGAAAAGGCTCTATCTATGACAAGGAAGATGCCCTTAAGAACCTCATTCAGTTACTGAAGAAAGATGACTCTCCAGCCAAGTAAGTTAATTGTCTTATTTGCCATAGCATGTCAATAGCTTACAACTTATATGTGATTAGACCAATAATTGATGCTACTTACCCCTGGGACTCATCAGTGCTCATACTGGAAACAGAAGTGCTGTGATTTACACAACTAGTTTAATGTACACCACATCTATAATCCATACTAATTATTATAATGCGAAAATAACTCTTGTCTGTATATTATCTTTTTATGACTAAACAACTAAATGAATCTTAGCAAAATTTGGCAAAGAATTAGATTGCACTCTGGGGAAAGAGATAGGCTACAGTTTGTCTAAAAAAATACTATGTTAGTAATCATTGTCTTCTTGTTGAAATAGAATATTCACTGTAACATGACTGACTATTGTTTCTCAAGACCCGTTTCCATTGATTGTAATCTACGTATATCCACATACCATTGACAAATTGCATGCCTAATATAAAGTGAAATAATCTAAACTAGTTAATGTGCTTGTATATCAGTATATCAGAGGAAGTCTGAAAGTGGCACCGGTGACAGAAAAGATGAGATGTTATAGGTTAGCGTGGCATTTGCATGTTATGAGAAGAGATGAATGTCATGTGACAAGGAGAGTGTTAGGTATGAATGTAGATGGATACAGGGGTAGAGGTAGACCAAAGAAAAGATGGATGAACTGTGTGAAAGATGACATGGGTAAGAATGGAGTGAGTAATGAGATGACGAATGACAGGGAGAAATGGAAGAAGACCACATGTTGCGCCGACCCCACATAACGTGGGAAAAGGGCAGGAAGATGATGATGAGTTAATGTGCTTGGATGCTCACTGTTATGAATAACTTAAGTTTAAAATAATGATTCTCATTAAGTGAAATGTTAATTTATTTTGAGAATAAATTAACACGCGTATGGTTCCAGCTACGGCTACGTGTTCGGGCTGTGCGAGCACATGGGCTGCGGCGCGTGGACGGCGGCGCACGCGGAGGGCGTGCTGCTCGCGGCCGACGAGACGGACGCCAAGGTGCTCCACTTCGAGGGCGGCCTGCCCGTCACCTCGCTCCTGCTCACCACTATCCTCAGGTACAACTACGGGCTATTTCAACAGAGCAGGCGTTTGTAGGCGCTGTAGATAAGAAATAAATGTGGTAAAAGACGCGAGACGACAATCCAAACTTTTTTTTTACTCTGTTTGTTACCTTTTCACGATTAAATGCCTGAAAGATGTATTGCATCCTGGAGAAGGAATTATACTATCTTTTATTTGTTTTTTAATTTAAATTCGGACGAAGTCGCGTGCAATAGCTAGTATTCGTTCGAGGGCCGATGTTGGTTGTCGCAACAACAGAATGTTCTTGTCTCTCTCATTTGGCCTCACAGCTTGGCAGTAGCTCTGCTTTCTGCGCTGTAGGTTGTGGGTTCGATCCCCACCGAGGTGTTTTGCTGTTATTATGTATTTACAAAAAAAAAATATTATTAGTCTATTACCTATCAGGTTCCCATAATACAAGCTTTGCTTAGTTTTGGACTAGATGGCCTAGTGCGAACTGTCCACCAATATTTATTATCAGGTCTATCTAATGCCTATAGCAGTGGACTGCTATAGGCTGATGATGATGATGATGATGATATCTAATGACGTTGTTTGAATGTTTGCTATTAATTGTGTCCAGGACATACCAAGCTCTGAAGAAGCCGTCTCCGCTGAGTGCGGCGCAGCGCCACAAGTTCGCGGCCTACCTGGTGGCGCGGCGCGGGCTCACGTCGGCGCGCGGGGCCGCCGCGCTGCTGGACGCGGCCACGCTGCTCGCCAAGGAACAGGTAGGTACATAGCATCACTCGTCATATCCACTCATACATAACTAGTAAGTAACAAAGAGAAAAAAACGGCCAAGTGTGTCGGACACGCGCAAGAAGAATTCCGTACCATTATTTATAAAATCGGCAAAAAAATGTCCCTCTTAAATATTTTTTTATTATTAGCGGCAACAGAAATACATCATTTGTGAAAATTGAAACTATCACGGTTCATGAGATACAGCCTGGTGACAGAGCGACAGACGGACGGACGGACAGTGGAGTCTAAGTAATAGGGTCCCGTTTTACCCTTTGGGTACGAAACCCTAACGGAACCCTAAAAAGGCCAGAGATGTGAAAGATTACATTAAAATTGCACAGAAGTGACTATTATATTACTTAGCAACCTGTGAACAGCCATACTTTGCTACTAGCTTCTTTACTGATTTATTTAGATAACATTTGAGTCCATGGCACATACCTTATCAGTTATCAATCAGTGTATCTTTAATACTTTTCACTCTTTTCAGCCCACACCAATGAGTATCTCCATCAAAGGCAAAAAGCACATCACATCCGACTCTGACACCATCGAAATCTCCATCTCCGATCTGATTGGTCAACCGATCCGAGGCATCAAACCTGAGGAGGTGATCGCCCAATCCGGCACCAGGCTAGCCGACGACGTCGTGGTCCTATCCAAACAGCCGCTCACCCCCAAACCGAACGAGCCCACCACTTTCATCCTTAACCTGAGCAAGATTAAGACTCAATATGGCTTGTATAAGATAGCTTTGAGCGCTGGTGGGAACACGGCGAGTGTGAACGTAGCTGTGTTGGGTGATATTCAAGTTGGTTCCGTGGAGATTGGAGTGGGCGATGTGGATGGCACCACCAGCCCTAAGATCACTACTGTGGCCTACCCGAACAAACTAACTGAGAAGCTGCAGGCTGATCATTTGCAGAAGTGAGTTTTTTTTATCATTTGTGTAGATAACTGATCTGAAAAAAAATCCGCATACAACTGCAATATCAGCCAATTTTAAATAAGTTGTATTTAATTCTTAAAGCTATGTGAACTCCATGCTATTATTATAGCACATACACACACATGATCACGACTGTAATCCCCAGGCTCGGTAGATATCTCCTCAGATCTCTAGTGACTTAAATCTTTGAGATATCTAAAGAGGATAGTCAGAGGCACGTCCGAACATGATATTTGGTACATGCCCACATTTTGCACAGTTATTAGAATTCCGTACGTGACAGGTTGCAAGCCCATCGCCGCCTTTTATTGTAACAACCATCGATATAATTATATATAAGATCCATATTAGAACTCCATGTGACTTCGTTCACGTAATGTTTTCTTCATACAAGCTTAAACCTCTCGCTCCTCCCCCTAGAGGTTAAACGGGAATTCCTTTCTTAATAGTGCACCTCTAGAGAACCAACCTTCCTAGAAGGTTATACGTTTTAAGCTGTGCTCTGTCAGTCAGACAATAACGTAAGAGTTTTATAAATTTAAGAGTTGTACAATTTTCTTAAAAGCTAATAATATTTGTCACGCACTATATCTCATCATTCTCCTGCCCTTAAATCCCACGCTAAGCGGGGTCGGCACAACATGCTTCCAACCCTATCGTTCGTCAACTGCATCTCTTTGACAAAAAATCTATTTTCAGAGTGTCATTGAAACTGACCGTCCGCGACAAGTACAATAAGCCCGTGCTAGTGCAGCAGGCGTTCGTGCGCGTCGCCAACGAACACGACGAGACCATTTTTGTGGCGGAGCCTGACACAGCTAAAGCATACAAAGTGGAGCTGGTAAGTGCTCATCTTATGATCTGTTGCCTTAAGCGTATCCACTTGAGCACACTCAGTAGGTCTACCACGAGTTTTCACAATCTACACTCGCTAGCGACTGTAGTTAAAAAAATGTATGAAAACTAGTACAGCGCCTCTAGCGGATAGTTGGGTACTAAAAGGTCACGTAGTTAACTATCCTACGTCACAGCGTACTACAGCGACTGTAGTTTGCGCTTCATTCATTTGCTTAGGATTTGGTACCATGAGTAACAATTTTGACAGATGTCATAGTAACGTATAGGTCATCCAACGGATCTAGGTATTCGTGAAATTAGCCACAGGTGCGAGTTTGCGCATGTTTAGTTCCTTCCCCCCCTCCTCATACCTCCAATTGCTCCCGAAAAACGATACTGCGCAGCTCTTGCGGCTAACTTCACGAATGCCTAGATTCGTTGAGCGAGCTATAGATACTATTACTACTATAGTAACGTCAGCCGATCTAAATGTGACAACTCATGGTAGACGTACAGGCTCATTTGGCCAAGCCGCTCAAGTGGAGACGCCTGAGCACGCTCAGCTCGAGCAACTAGTCCGAGCACGCTCGATACATTTTTGTCACGTGTGATTCTAATGCTGAAGTTTCCAACAGAACGTAGGCGCAATCGCTAAGCACCTGAACAGTGTGTCTGGCGCTTACTCCCTCACGGTGTATCTGGGCGACAGCGCCGTGTCCAACCCCATCGCGTGGACTCTCGGAGAGGTGTTCTTTAACTTTGGAGGACAGGCCAACGCTCTAGGTGTGTATGAAGTTATGTTACGTAAGTAGCGTCCCTATCTATGTACAGTTCTTCCAACGGATCTAGGTATTCGTGAAGTTAGCCACAAGTACTAGTTTGCGCATGTACGGTCCCACCGCCCCTCCCCATATCTCCAATTGCTCCCGAAAAACGATATTGAATAGCGCCTGCGGCTAACTTCACGAATGTCTAGACTCGTTGGGCCAATTATACTAGCATCCGCCCACGGCTCGGTCCGCGTGGTACCTTGAAAACAAAAACAAATGTATCCTTAAAATTTTCGGGATAAAAAGTAGCCTATGCGCTATTCCAGACTATAATCTATATCTGTGCCAAATTTCATCTAGATCCGTTCAGCCGTTTCAGCGTGAAAGATTAACAAATATACATCTATACATCCTTAAAAACTCGCGTTTACAATATTAAGTACCTAAGTAGGTAACAATGCCATTGAAATGACAAAGTTTCCACTGCTATGGTTACTTAGTTAACATAGTTGTGTTAACATACTCGCTAAGTAAAGGTGTCTCTAGCTCGATCCATTAGGAGCCAACAACAACCTATAAAATGTATATCTAAATACTCTTATCATAGAGTACCAGATAGTAGAACTAATGATCGTATTCCACAGGGGAAACCGTGTCGTCGACTACTAAAGCGTACCGCGGCGCGCTACCGGAGATCTCGCACATCTTCCGCTCCCCCGAGCCCCGCCCCCCGCGCCTCGTGTCCGACGTGTTCGCGTGCGCATGCGCCGCGCCGCTGCTGCTGCTACTGCTGCTGTGGGCGCGCCTCAGGATCAACTTCTCCGCGTTGCCGCTAGCACCCAGCGCGCTTATCTTCCATCTCGCTCTTGGAGGTTCGATCTATGAGTCACTTGCTCTTCAGTTAGCTTATACACGGTGTATTTTTGGTCAGTTTAAAGCCGGCGCCCACGTAATCTATATCTGTAACCCTACTCAAAACACAATATAAATCATTTTTTTTTTGTTATTAATGATAACACGAAACTTACTCGATAATATGAGAACCGATAGTAGTTGCTATTCGTTTGTCGGCATGCGAATTCGGCGCACGGCGCGACGGCGGACCGTAGGGACTGAGGAGTCTGCGAGGTCGTTGATTTTGCGCGCCTTACTATTTTTGTTAACACACTTTTGTTAATCTTTTCGACTATTCAGTTCCGTAAAGACTTATCATATTCAAAAACTAAACCAACGACACAAATACGATTAAGTAATAGAAGGACTGGGCGCCGGCTTTAAACTGACCAAAAATTCACCTTGTATGATACTCGCATTTAGAACCTTGAAGCTTATATTATGTTATTTCTCAGGTTCCCTAGGTCTGTACGCAGTGCTGTGGCTGCAACTGTCCATGTTTGAAACGGTGCGGTACCTGCTGCCGCTCGGCGGGCTGACCTTCCTGTCCGGACACCGCCTGCTGCGCCGGCTCGCTAGCGACAAACTCAGCAAATAGTCTAGCTCTTTATAACTCAAGCTTCGGGAATATTTGTGTTGTTTCTGTCTATCGTGTGACGAATCATATGGCCGACCGGCGAATATGAAAAGTTCACCGAAGCTTGTTGGCCTTAGGGCGAGCGTCATTTTGCATTAGTGTTTTGTTATTGGATAAGTGGAGCTCCGTCTAGCTTATTTTCGGGGTCTAGGGTCATAACATCACTAAATCCCTAAAAGTTCAGGAGCTACTAAGAATAACATTTTACATGCATTGTTTGAAATGTGTGCAACCATTATTCTTTGGCACATTAAATAATATTTTATATAATACCTAAGTGACTGTTTTCTCAAATCAAAGGCAAAACAAGACTTATGTAAAATGACACTACGAAATTGCATTTTGCATTTTTATTTAATTTAATATAATGGTTTGTGTTTCGTTTCACAGTTGCACTAAACAAAACCATCGGTAGTTTTTGCACGCGCGCAATGAAGGTAGTGTACTGTAATTAATGTGAATGTTTTCTATGATGTGATGTGTGTTCATTTATTTGGTATGCGAAATGGAAGAAATAAATGTTATATAAAATATGTAAATGTTAATTTTTCTATAGGAATTAGGAAACTGGATCACTAAACAAAAAAGCGATTTCCAGGAAAAACGTAATCATAATCTCACCTACACTGAGGTATAACAAAACATAAACAATAAATAGTCAATATTTTTTACCAGACTGGAAAGGAGGAAAATGTGTTTGGGGTATGTATAAAGGTACGTATCCATTAGAGCAGCCTCAGGCCGAGCAGCCTCGACTTGAAGCAAACCGAGGCTGCTGGCGCAGCGTGCCTCAAGTTGAGGCAGCGTCTCCACTTGTGCAGCCTCGGGTCGAGCGGCTGCCTCGCCCTGAGTCTGCCTCAAATGGATCAGCACCTTAAGAGTTCCTTTGGCTGTCGCTGGAGCCCAAACGGCTGGACAGATTTTGACAAATGAGGTGTCATGGTTTCGCCTACATTACAACAGTATACTTTGCAGATTTAGCTGATTTCAATTTGATTTGGTTATGTTCTAAAAATCTAGCGCAATTTATTCAGGCGTAATAAATAAAACATATTGTTATACTTTCTTAATTTTAAAGTTTATTGTCAAAAAAAAGTATCACACAGTCAAGTTAAGAAATTAAAACTAACGAGTTAAATTTAATAAACGAACTACTAAAGAGTTAAATTGAAGCACAAAATACAAACTTACTTTTACGATCCATAATGTAGCAACATGAAACAATTAATGAAATTAATGAATGTGAATTTATAATATTTCTAAAACTTGTGGAATAAAAAAGCAGGAAGGAATGTCACATTGAAACATAATTTAAAAAACAAAAAATACATAATATACTTTCGGAAATAATAGTAAATACTACATAGCAAAAGCAACTTTTTATGTAGGTCCACCCACGCATGTGAAGCCTTACTTACTTTAAAGAGTTTTAAGTTAACTTAATAAAAATTGAATCATGCACTTTACAAAATACCTAAAAACGATTTATTACCTACAGATAGTTACACAATTAATTTCAAAAACAATGTCTCTTGAAAAGTAATATTTAAAAACCATTATACCAGCTCCACTGATATTACTGTCCTATATGTTATTCATCTAACATTAACTTATATCAAACTCATTTGATTACCTCTAGTTTATTTCTTATCTCTAGTTATTTATTACAAAAATATTGCATATAAACTATCTTAGTTCAGCATGAAATAGATTCGTCTTTGCATCTTAGGGGGAGTAGAATATAAGTAGTAGGTAGCTAAGCTACACTATGTAGGTATAGGTTCAGTCTGCACTGAATTGTACTAAATTCGAGTGTCCTGCAACTAGGAATTTGAATATAATACTGTCAGTGTTTATCCAGTTTGGTCTTAGAACTCTGCATCCAGCGTGAATACGTTGTCGAGTGGATTTGACATGACACCCCATTTCTGATACTCACCAACTTTCTTCTCAAAGAAGTTTGTTTTGCCTTCAAGGGATATTAAGTTCATGAAGTCGAATGGATTCTTTGTGTTGTAATACTGTAACAATAAAATTCATTATTTATAACATGAAATATCAAAAATAATTGTTATAAAAGAGCCCACAATGCAAAGGTGATAAAACATAATCTTAGGAGTACCCTTAAGATATAATTTTTTAATTGAATTGAAGTTGGTGAAAATGCACTTTTCAGATTGTGTTATTTAAAAATTCCCTGATTTTGAACCCAGAATCTATGTATATGGTTAAGTAAAAAAACATAAATTCTTGATTAAATTATCAGGCATGACAATCTGATTTCTGCAGAATATTCAAAAATACAAAAATGAGGCACAAAGGGAGATTTCGGTCCTTAATCCCTCCACCAAACTGTTTCGAATGTACAAGTGACACAAAAAAAAGAATGACTCAAAAACACCATACCTTCTCCCCAATCAAATCCACCAGTAGCCTATCTGCCACAAACTCGATGTAATTCGACATGAGTTCACAGTTCATGCCGAGCAGTCGCACGGGTAAAGCGTCCGTGAGGAACTCCTGCTCGATGACGACCGCATCCTTCACGATTTGCAGCACTCGCTGTT
Source organism: Cosmorhoe ocellata (assembly GCA_963675405.1). NCBI lineage: Eukaryota > Metazoa > Arthropoda > Insecta > Lepidoptera > Geometridae > Cosmorhoe > Cosmorhoe ocellata. Next base: position 11,612,103 of record OY776245.1, on the reverse strand, counting down.
TTGAAGGCTTTTGGACGAGGTGTTTGAACATTAGACACGCGAAGTCCGTGTGTAGACCCTGGAAGTGTAATTAGTTATTTATTAAATACTAACTTCCGCTCGCGGCTTTGCTCGCGAGGTACCTACATAAATATAGCCTATGTCAATCAGGGATAATGTAGCATTCTAATGCTAAAACAATTTTTGAAATCGGACTAGTAGTTTTTGAGTTTATTTGTTACAAAGAAAAATACAAAACTTTCCTCTTTATAATATTAGTATAGACATAATAAAGATAATAATTTAATCACATACGCAACTTCGCTCGGAATCAATAATTTATTATACTATTTACCTGTTATCATGGGGCTTTTCAAGTACTTCAACTATAAGTTAAATAACCACACATACAAAGGCAACCGGTCAAAATATATGCTGGCACAATTAGCCAATGATCTATCAACTCTTTATATTTTTTTGTACATAAGTATATAATAATATACCAAGTCCAACCCATGTAGGATGCTATATCGTCAGTCCGTTTTACTGCTGGACGACTGACGCTTCTTTACCCAGTTCTTAATCTTACCAATACCCATAATGATGAAAAATTGGGTAAGTTTTGGCGATAAATTGAGACGAACCTCGTCACGAGAAATCAGCTCATTACTGAAGGTCAGGCCCGGCATCAGACCGCGCTTCTTCATCCAGAATATTGACGCGAAGCTGCCAGAGAAGAAAATCCCCTCAACAGACGCGAAAGCCACGATACGCTCGCCAAATGTAGCTGTTTTGCTGCCGATCCACTGGAGTGCCCAGTCGGCCTTCTTTTTCACACAGGGAAGGGTCTCCACAGCATTGAATAGGAAATCTCTGGAATAGATAGACAGGTTGTAAGTTATTAAATCAGCTGCGGGTCTGTCCACTTTGTACCTAGAATATTGCTAGAGTAGACTTTTACGAACAATATCAATAAGATGAGTCATAATAATAGACACAATTTGTATAGATTAGAAACACTTTCAGAATTTTTATCAATACTGAACATAAAACGACAGGTAAACAGGCATAATTGACAATGGAGGAAAATCCCCAAAGTATCTTAGTACACGTTTTATTTACCCATTTTTACCAACATTTCAACAGGTTTACACACTGTTGTGGTCACGGGATGATAAATACTCGTTTAATACTAATAATAATGTGTTCAAATCACATTCAAAAATAGATATCTTAGTACATAAAGGCAACCAACTAACCACAACATAATGAGTTAACCATAAATGCATTATGTAATTAAATATCAATTTAATAGAACATTTCCATTAGTGATGTCAACGGGCTAGGGATATAATCTAGAAAACAAAAGATCCTTTCATACCTCTCCTTAGGATCTCTGATGTAAGTATCAATGAGTAGAGAGTACATCTCTGAATGCACATTCTCCATTGCAATCTGGAATCCGTAGAAGCACCTGGCTTCAGTGACCTGAACTTCTTGTGAGAACCTCTCCACCAGGTTTTCATTGACTATACCATCAGAGGCTGCGAAGAATGCTAGGATGTGCTTGATGAAATGACGTTCACAATCCTTGAGGGATTCCCAGTCGGACAAATCCTGTAAAGCATAGCACATGATCATGAAACAGTTTAAAGGGATAGATAAGAACAGATGAATAAGTACTAACAGGTACCTAGCTACCTACCTATTTAATGCTTCCATTTTGAATCCTTATGCAGATACATAATGAGTATTGCAATAGAATACAATATGAGAAATGCAGGAATGTATGTAGATAAAACATTGGTTATATGATAAAAAATACAGCAAAATAAATACTTATGTATGTGTAAGCAGTCTCATGAATAAAATTAATTATATAGGTAGGTAAGTAAGTAGAGGACACAAAAACACTTTGGGAAATCATCTACATCTTTTAGATACACACAAACTGTTATGCTATGTTAAATGAGTGCTCACACTTTTATGAGTATAAATACCTATTCATTCCCATTGTGTAGATAAGGATAATGAAAGCTACTTACATTGAATATTTAGGTTATCAAGTTAGGCTGCTAGTTATACTTAATTGGCAACACATCAGTCATAAAACCTACCTACCTGATTCACAGGATGGTTTGTGCGAAGCAGAGTATTTATCTCACCTTGGATAAGTCCACTTCCTCCACAGTCCAAAATGATGCCTCAGCCTTTTTGTACATTTCCCAAATGTCAGGGTACTGGATGGGGAACACAACGAATCTACGGGGGTTCTCCCGAAGCAGCGGCTCCTTCTGAGGGTCGAACTCTGCCACTTGATCCACTTTTTCTATTTCCATTTTTTCTTCTTTCGCCGCACTGTTCCTCTCGGTCAAAATGTTGTTCTTTACTGGGGACTAAATTATCTACAATTAATACTTAACCGGTAGACATAGAATGTACTAGCGAAGAATAATAAATAAAATAAGTAGCTAACCTTTATGTGCACGTTGTTGATACCATTGAGAACATTTTCCTTGCCGTTTACGACAGACATATTACTACTTGTTTATCAGTAAACTCACAAACCGAACCGGCTGACTTGGCAGTTGTAGAAAATAGAGCCTAGGATCTTAAATATGTACAGTTTTATTAAAACTCGGGTGCCGAACTGCCGACTTGTTTACAAAATGATTTGTCACTAATACTATTTGGCGGGAAAACCACAATGACAAATAGTCCGAAACAGTGTTTCCACTGAAGATTTAGGTTTTGCGCTAAATTCTATGGAAATTATCCCAAATAATCCTTAATTTTTTTTGAAATGCCCTTATGATGGCGCATGAATAATAATTAAAAAATACACATCTCTTTGCACATTTTGATACGATCAAAATTAACAAAACTAATTCATTCGAAGACTGAGAAGACGCAGACTTCTCTCTTATTATCTTGAGATGAACAAGGTAACTAGCTCACTACTATCACTCGTATCTTCCATCACTTATAATAGGTAGGTAGAGCTATTGAAAAAAAATAAAATATATATATATGTCGGATCCGGTCATGAGTACGGACATAATGTCGACAACGGAGCACCAAACGGCGTAAACAACAAGATGGCGTCGTTTGGCGGAGTCTATATAAATCCGTGTTCGACTTGACTCTGCTCAGTCGTCTTCAGCTCTCAGTCGAGTCAACACGGGTCTCTAGAACCCGTACCGTGTTCTGTTTGTGATTCAAAGTACCTAGTTATAGTCTAAGTTTAATTATTGCTGTATTTGATTAGTAAAGTGAGTTTATAACCTTCATTACCGTTCGTTCGTTATTTTTATTGCCTGTGCCCATCCATCTCGCCCACAATGTCCGAGAATAGTAAAGATAAGCCTTCTGTATCCGATATATATATATATATATATATATTTTTTAAGTATGATTTGCGATCAGTTTCCCACTATGAGCAAATGTTTTGGGTTTGGTGTCGGGCAGAGCACTCCCCCTGTCTCAGTCACAGTTGGTGGGTACTCTTCATTTTCAGTCAGCAAGTTGCATGACATCCTTTCTCTTCAGTCTCCTTATTTGTAAAGGAGCTATTAATCCGTGTGCCAGCTGATTTGGGTGGTGTTTTAATTTGATTCGGTAAGCTTGAGCAGCAGTTTTGATCTCTTCGGATACTGTGTTGACTTTCAGGATGTCATGCATCTCATTATTTTTTATGAACCAGGGGGCACGAGATATGTTTTTTAGAACACCGTTCTGGAAGCGCTGTATGCAGTTTATGTTGGAGGTGCAGGCCGCTCCCCATAGTTGGATGCCATAAGTCCAGATTGGCTTCAGGATAGTTTTATAAATGAGCAACTTGTTGTCTATCGATAGCTTCGAGTTTCTATCCAATAGCCAGTAGAGTCCTCTGTACTTTAGACAGAGTTGATCCCTTTTAGTTTGAAGGTGCTTCTTCCATGTCAGGCGTCGATCCAGGTGCATGCCCAGGTACCAGGTGACAGTTTCGCTATGTGGAAGCGGGAAATATATATATATAAAAAAAAAAAAAAAAAAAAATATGATCACGACTGTAATCCCCGGGCTCGGTAGATAACTCCTCAGATCTTTGGTTACTTAGATCTTTGAGGATATCTAAAGGGGGTAGTCAGAGGCAAGTCCAAACATTACATTTGGTACATGCCCACATTTTGCACAGTAGTTAGTATTCCCTACCTGACAGGTTGCAAGCCCATCGGCGCCTATAAGAATACTAACCCATGACACACACCTTCGAATTATTGGTTCTAGGGTATGCCGGTTTCCTCACGATGTTTTCCTTCACCATTTAAGAGCACTGGCATTGCGCACATAAATTTTTCGAATGGAAAAACTCATTGGTGCACGACCAGGTTTGAACCCACGACCTTCGGATCGTGAGGCCGGGGTGCTACCACTGCACCACCAGCGCTCTTAGAGCTATTGAGCATAGAATAAGAAGGTTTACCACCTCAAAGTAATCTTTACCTTAAAATTCCCTAAATCCCTGTCGCAATATAAATAGCCCTAAGTCTTACATGAACTAAGTAGTTTCGCCCTAAAAAAGGGCGAAATCCCTAAAAGTGGAAACACTAGTCCGAAATGGGGTATTTAAAAGTCACTCACACCCACACAAAAACAAGAATTATTTTTATTTGCTTTGAACAATCTTAAACAAAAACTCTGAAAATATTATTTTTATATTTATAAATGGCTTTCAATCGCAATTCGCAAAAAACTTAAAAATAAGAGTATGGTAGAAAAATACTACATTCATCCGTAATTCGGTCGGAGTTCGGACCATATTTTTTTATCGTTCTAGAGTTCATTGAACCAGTCACACACAGCCACCAGCTGTTTGTACAAATGAGCGGGAGTTTTTTACTCCCACCCTTTCAAAGTGATCTTCAAAATTAACGAAGTATGCTACATATTAATGAAGCAACGTAGTCAGTATTTCTTAATAGCCACAGTACTAACATAAGTTCATATTGATTTTCGAAAATGAAATAATTTTACTACGTGTTTCTTCTGCAAAATCTTATTTGAGCGGGAAAATTACTTTCCTGTTTTTCTTATTGGTTTTGCAGTAGACCAATCGTAAATTAGAAGGAAAATGCGTTCATTCATTTAAGTTCTGTCTGACTAGGTCTGACTGAACATTTTGGTTCCAACGTAACTTACATAATCAAGCTAGTGATATCATTACGTTATATCTTTCTACCCTAGTTTCATTCTTAGATTTAATTAAATTCAATCATTTTATAAATCAGACTATTATGTTAGATGACTTTATCACACAGGCTAGGTTTATTTTTTGTTATTACTTTTTAAAAAACGTAGTGATTATATTCTCATTGACTTTTTAAGTTGTCATAAAATCTATGTTGAAAACAGTAAATTTAAAGCATAATTAAATGATATAGACAGTAAAAACTCAATACTTTAATACTTTTTAGTCTGTATTTTACTTACTATTCATATTATCCCCCGCAAAAAAGTCCTCAGAAAAAGTCCCTTACTTCCTCAGATGACAGATCCTTTCCACAGCACGCACAGCGAAGCGGCACTGAAGTGGCTGGCTATCATAACAATTCTGTCACTGTCGCAATATGGTGTGACAGTAACGTAACATAACGTCACTCACTAGTGTCTCAGTCTCGCTCAATTCTGTTTGCAGGCAACTGTCTGTCTGTGCTTTTTACTTTGAGCTAAAGTGAGCTGAGCGATCTATGCTTTGCTTTGAGTTTTGCGCGTTTATGTCTGGTGTCTGTTGCTCGTAGTTTTATACTGTTTTGTAGCCCGTAAAATGTCTGATAACGATGATGACTACATGTGTGAGGAAGAAGAGGATTATGGATTGGTAGGTTCCAATAGCTTATGGGCAGGATACCCGCCGGCCACCCTTGTATCCCCTTGCCTTCACAACCGTATGTGGCAGAGATTCTACCGAGTTATACCCGGCGTCTACTTCTGATTTCATTTAGCCATAGAAAACGTATATCTTCCCTTCATAATGCATTTTATGTAATATGATTACAGTCTCTAATAGTGTCAAAATTTTTTTGTGGCATCATTACTCTCTTGTTTATCTCCTCATGATAATTTGAACCTACTCTTGTCCCAAGAGTCTCCGTTTATTAATAAAAATTACATCATTTTGTTTCCTTGTGTAAATAGCCTTTTCTTTCTAACAGGAGTATTCTGAAGATAGCAACTCAGAGCCGGATGTGGATCTAGAGAATCAGTACTATAACAGTAAAGCATTGAAAGAAGATGCTCCGCAGGCTGCCCTCACCAGCTTCCAGAGAGTGCTGGAACTAGAAGGGGGTGATAAGGGAGAATGGGGCTTCAAGGCGCTCAAGCAGATGATCAAAATTAATTTTAAATTGGTAACTTTTTTAGTAGAGACGGTCTTAGAGAGAAATGAAGGAAATTCTCTTTGCATATTCCATTGTCCACGGTCTGCTGCTGACCTCATCCAGGTCCAGCCCGCAACAGATGCTATGTCGTCAGCCCATCTCACTACCGGACGGCCATCATATATATTGTCCGGTAGCTGAGCTCATAAGTTTAATAAGTTGTACAGTATCAAAAGTCAAAAAATAATAAAAAAAAATATAAAATAAAAAGTTATGGGTATGAGAGTATCCAGGTGCACAAATAGAGGAAGGCCGATGATAAAGTTGTTTGATTGTGTGAAAGATGATGAATGTAAGAGTAGACTCAGAGTTGACGATTGATCCTTGAACTTTTTATTCCGACCCCACTTAGCGTGGGATAAGGGCAGGAGAATGATATATTATTGAGTCATCCCGTGACCACAACAGTTAGAAACCTGTTGAAACGTCGGGGAAAAAATAAAAAAAACAATAAATAATAATAATAAGCAGAATGATCATGATAAAATAAAAAACTTTTAAATTTTCAGGGTAATTTCACTGAGATGATGGCAAGGTATAAGCAACTCCTGACATATATCAAGAGTGCAGTCACTCGGAACCACTCAGAGAAATCTATTAATTCCATCCTAGACTATATATCTACTTCTAGGAATGTGAGTAACAGTGATGTGTGTACATTTATATTTTATTCTCTACTCAGTGCCAAAAGCATAACTTTTATTTTAGACTAGATTAAAATTAAAATATGATAGTAGATTCAATGAGACAACAATGTTGCCGTAATCAGAATAATTGTTATGTATTTTGGTGCTCTGTAATTACCTACTTACACTAGCATGTGTGTAAGTAGGTACATAATTGATTTTTAAACAAACGGTACATAGAATTAACAGTCATTCTCTTCACAGATGGAACTCTTACAAGATTTCTATGAGACCACTCTAGAGGCACTGAAGGATGCTAAAAATGATAGATTATGGTTCAAAACTAACACTAAACTAGGCAAACTCTACTATGATAGGGGAGATTTTAATAAATTAGCCAAGATATTGAAGCAGCTTCATCAAAGTTGTCAGGTAACCATTTTGAATTTATAACTACCTATAATATATGTAATATTTATACCTGTATAATACCTATAATATAAGTTTGTAAGTTTTGGGTAATATAAGTTTGTAAATATCATGCTAAAATCTCCTAAAGACACAATATCTTAATAGTTCCAATTTCAAGTCATGGTTCTATTTATCAACTGTAGAAACTACTAGTCACAGGCTCTTTTCAGACCCCCATACAAGAGAGAGCCCTAAAAAGAAAAAGAAGTGACATAGAAGATGACATTATCACCATAGAAACTAAAGATAATAGAGTCATATTACAGACTGACGAAGGCGAAGACGACTTGAAGAAAGGCACGCAACTACTAGAGATATACGCACTAGAGATTCAAATGTATACCGCACAGAAGAACAACAAGAAATTAAAAGCCCTGTATGAACAGTCGTTGCACATCAAGTCTGCAATACCGCATCCTCTCATCATGGGGGTTATTCGAGGTGAGACTTATTAACTTCCAACATGATATGCACGAGCGAGAACGGTATATGTAACTATGCACACATCCCGCTCTGACGTTTTAATCCTTGATAGGCGCTACGTAGTCGACTGTTTTATCTCGCTCTTTCTCATGCGAATATGGAACAACAAGCTCGATGAAATTATGTCGATTGTTTTGTCTCGCTCTTCCTCATGCGAATATAAGACAACATGCTCGACAAAAGCATCGACAAAATTTTGTCACAGCTGCGTTAGCCCGGCTGAAGCAGTTTTCTAAATGTATCTTGCGTTACTGTACACAACCGAATGTAAACATAAAGCATAGAAAATAAAGCTGAAATTTGGGCAACAAGAGGTTTAAAAATAAAATATTGCTTTACACAGAATGCGGCGGTAAAATGCACTTACGGGAAGGTGAATTTGAAAAGGCTCACACGGACTTCTTCGAGGCTTTCAAAAACTACGACGAATCTGGCAGTCCTAGACGGACTACATGCCTCAAGTATCTAGTATTAGCTAACATGTAAGTATGATAACATTAAAGTCAGATCCTCCTAGCTTGAACACCTTAGGGTGCGTTTTTCACAGTAACATTAATTTGTGATTTAGGCTAACAATAACAAAACCGGCCTAGTGCGAGTCGGACTCGCAGACGAAGGGTTCCGCACCATTATCTATAAAAACGGCAAAAAAATCATGTCTGTTGTATGGGACCCCGTTAAATATTTATTATATTCTGTTTTTTAGTATTTGTTGTTATAGCGGCAACAGAAATACATAATCTGTGAATATTTGAACTATGTACTATCACTGTTCACGAGATACAGCCTGGTGACAGGACGGACAGCGGACTCTTAGTAATAGGGTCCCGTTTTACCCTTTGGGTACGGAACCCTAAAAAACTAGGACAACAGACTTCGATTTTGTTACCACATAGAAAATTACAAACTGAAAATTACAAACTGATTATGAGGTTTTTTAAGGTTTTTCAGAAATCAAATAAATAAGGGATCACCTTGAAAGTATTTCCCATTCAAACAAAAGACTTGTTGAATTCGGGCCTGTAATGTTGATGAATACAAATAATTTCAGGCTTATGAAATCCGGTATCAACCCGTTCGACTCGCAAGAAGCGAAACCGTACAAGAACGACCCCGAGATCCTCGCCATGACTAACCTGGTGATGGCGTACCAGAACAACGACATCAACGAATTTGAGGCCATCCTCAAACACAACAGGTATATCAAATTATTATTATTAGTTCTTATCTAACTAGTTCATAATGTAGATGTAATAAGCGGTGAGTATAAAATTGCATTTGACGCGGGCTATTTTTAGCCATAAATTCCTCAAATTTTCCGAATAGAATAATCCATTGGTGCATAACCGGATTCGAACCCACGACTTTAGGATCAGAGGGCAGAGCCACCAATAGCTTGTGGTAAGTCCTCTGGCTTAATTGCGAATCATTCTAATAGTTTATTTTCACTATTGATCCTAGCAAATGTTATAACACCTATATTATATAACTTGTTGATACTAACTTCTCTGTAGGTTTTAAAGAAGTTTTAGGATTTTAGGCGTCCAAATCAAATCATAATATATTTAGTCAATACAATTACAAAGATCACTACGAAACACCTTACCTGAGTCAGCTTTAAAGAATATGATCACAACTGTATTAAATTCATTTCAAATCAGAAGTATTTCCCAGGTTTTGTTAGACATCTCAATCAGATTTTCAAGGAGGGTAGTCGAACTTTTTTTTGGCATGTCAAGTCATACTTATACGTGGGTATACTTCAGATCTTAAGTTACTTCAATTTTTAGAGATGAAGGAGGGTAGACAGAGATTATATCTTTCTAATATTATAATCGCGAAATTTTGTTTCGATGTCTGGATGTATGTTTGTTACTCTTTCACGCTGAAACGGCTGAACGGATCTGGATGAAATTTGGCACAGATATTGATTATAGTCTGAAAGAACACAGGCTACATTTTATCCCGGAAAAATGTACGGTTCCCGCGGGATAGATTTGTTTTTGATTTTCAAGGTACCACGCGGGCGAAGCCGCGGGCGGAAACTAGTAAAGTCATACTTTTACGTGGGCATACTTCAGATCTTAAGTTACTTCAATTTTGAGATGAAGGAGGGTAGACAGAGATTATATTTTGGCATATTATGTCTTACTCTAAAATGGTCATATTTACAGGAACAACATAATGGACGATCCGTTTATCCGCGAGCACATCGAGGACCTACTGCGCAACATTCGCACCCAGGTGCTCATCAAGCTGATCGGTCCGTACACGCGCATCCACATCCCCTTCATCTCGAAGGAGCTCAACATCGACGAGAAGGAGGTCGAGAATCTACTCGTCACGTGTATCCTCGACAAGTGAGTGTAAATATGGCTATTGTTAAAACAGGCTATAGGCCCAGATGCACGCTTCATACACACATACGCTTGTATCGGGCTTATATGGTCCATTCTGAAATAACTTATTAATCAACCATTATTTTATTACTTCATCTTCATACTATTAGCTTCAAAGATAAGCTCTAAAATCAGGGTAAAAATAACGGTAAAATATCAAATTAAGTAGAACGTAGATGGCGTTGTGAGAAATGTCTACTAATATTTATTTGTTTAATTTTATTTCGGTACTTTATTTATAAATTAAAGCTATGGACCCAGATGAACATGCTCATAAGAAACTACTGTAACCTAGGTAACCAAATATAATAAAGACGTAAAGTCTGTTTGTATGTAGTGTTGCGTATTCTGTGCACATTTCGACACGACCAAATTATTGTCTTAGACTCCTTGCCCAGCCGCCACAGGTAAGCCCTATAAATCACCGACATGTAGTACCATACATTTTAAAAAGTCAATGCGACATTAAGTCATTTTATATTATACCCTCTGGCCACTAGCTCTAATGTACTGAATTATAAAGCTATATATACGATGGTTTGTCCTCAGCACGATCAGCGGCCGCATCGATCAGGTGAACTCGGTGCTAGAGCTGCAGTCGAGCGCGCGCGGCGCGGCGCGCTACTCCGCGCTGGACAAGTGGACGGCGCAGCTGGCCACGCTGCACCTGTCGCTCGCCAACAAGATGGCGTAGCACCTTGCGCGCGCGCACACGTAACTGCACGGGACGACCACGGGGAAACTGCTGTGTCGCTCGAACGATCAATGTGGGTGGAGTACTAAATATGATAGCTGTTTTCTGCGCTCTAGGTTCGCAACCTACTCAGCCCTCTTAAGCCTTGTATCCACTTAAGCACGCTCAGACGAATGAGCGGCTCATTTGACCTCTCAAGTGGAGATGCCTGAGCACGCTCAGGGCGAGCCCGCACCTTGTCGGTTTTTTCGCTCAAAAGACGACAGTGTGGGCGGTTGTTTTTGTGTTTGAAAGGCGAATGCTAGGCTACACGGACACGTAAAGATATGACAGACTCGAGCTTATACTGAGTAGTCTGAGTACAGCTTTTTCAATGTTGAGGCTCGTTCAACCAAAACTTGAATTTTGATCCGTACGTCTACCATGAGTTGTCACATTTAGATCAGCTGACGTTACTACAGTAGTAATAGTACGTTAATATGACAATATGACATTTGTAGGTCTACCATGAGTTGTTACATTTAGATTGGCTGAAGTTAACTAACTATGACATTCCTTAAAATTGTTACTCATGGTGCCAAATTCTAAGCAAATTAATGAGCGCAAACTACAGTCGCTGTAGTACGCTGTGACGTAGGATAGTTAGCTACGTGAGGTTTTAGTACCCAACTATCCGCTAGAGGCGCTGTACAATATTTTCATACATTTTTGTAACTACAGTCGCTAGCGAGTGTAGATTGTGAAAACTCATGGTAGACCCTCTGTCAAAATTGTTACTCATGGTACTAAATTCTAAGCAGATTAATGAAACGTAAACTACAGTCGCTGTAGTACCTAAGCTGTGACGTAGGATAGTAAACTACGTGACGTTTTAGTACTACACTATCCGCTAGAGGCGCTGTACAAGTTTTCATACATTTTTTTTAACTACAGTCGCTAGCGAGTGTAGATTGTGAAAACTCATGGTAGACCTACTGAGCACGCTCAGGCGAATGAGCGGCTTATTCGCCTGAGCGTGCTCAAGTGGAAACAAGGCTTTAGACACTGCAGACAAAGATTTTCTATACGGAAGAGAAGGCACAGCAATCACAAAATCTTGGATCACAGATCCATTCCACTCATGTTTTATCGATATTGATCGAACAAGCGATTTTAGATGCTCTTAAAAAACAGTGTACATAGTTTTTAAAGCGGCTGTGATCGCACGTTCTCTGATTTGTTATATAAGTACCGACGTAAGATGACGCTCCGCGATGAACTAGTGAAATAATTACAAGTCAGGTATTCATTTGTAACAAAAATACACATTTGTTGAGGTATTCACTGAAATTATCTGTATGATAATGTACATTTAATAAGCTAAACAGGTTGTATTTTGCTAAAAGTGCATTCAAAGAGCCAAGCTTGAAGCGTCCATTTCAATTAGTTAATTATTTGTCTTGCATTGAACATCGTAGGAGCTGAATTTGTAAATGAAATATTTATATTAAGTTATTTTTAGGGTGCACTAAGCTGCTAGTCTGATTTTAATAGCAAGTGCGCGACATCAACCCAAAGTTTGTTTTCATTTGTCAAGATCCCAACACCCGTGGTTGCACATCGTTTGTCCCGCTTTGACACATGTACAAGTCTATTATCTCTCTCTGGATACGAAGTTGCCATGTGAAGTTACGTTACGCGTTGTAAGATATCACCTCCCTGTAATTATGCAAATAAAGAATGAACTTTTTGTAATACTTTGTAAGTAATATGGACATGTTTAAAATAAACATCGCGATAAATAAATGTGTTGTGTCAACTAATAACTTTTTGTTTCTAATAGTTCTGTATAAACAAAAGTTATCTAAGGATCGTTACAAACTATCAACAGATAGCTTTACTGTAGCAATGCAGTTCAGAGCCAATATGAAATAAGATATGAAAATAAAGTTCTGTACGTAGTAAAAATATTATATTTTGATAGGTCGCGTACACAGTAAGATTACAATAAATGGACGGAATGGTATATCACAGGTTAGTTATATACATTTTTATATGTAGTATACAGTCCAATATAAAAACTATAGTTAGTTACTTTTAAAGTCGAATTAATACATTTTTAATAATTCAGTAGTAAATGGCACAGGTTTACTGAGAGAGAACATCCAATCATTGAGCTTTTGTTACATTGCAGTAAGTTACACTTTTAATTAGTTAGGCACAATACAGTTGGATACATTAATAGTCTACTCTACTGTATAAAATATAAATTACGGAGGTGGTAACACCTAATTACAGCAGACTTTAAAATAAAATTCAATAAAAGCCGATACCTAAATAGTTAATTAAATGATTACCATAAAACGGTAAAAATAGGAAATTTTAAAACTGTAGACAAAAATTGCACCATTTGCTTATAATTTAAAATAATGCAGAATATAAAAATATAGCAATACTCAATATATGAGATTCTTATTTTAATAGCATAATACATTTAGACTAGTTTTCACCAAACAACCAACCACATTAACCAGTGATTACTTTAATCATTGGTCGAGATGACTGGTTAAAAACCCTAAGATCAAAGCCTGGTCAGATTAAAAATCTATATATTTAAAAATGAATTGCTGTTCGTTAGTCTCGCTAAAACTCGAGAACGGCTAAACGGATTTATCTTATCTTGGTCTTGAAATGTTCGTGGAGGTCTAGGGAAGGTTTAAAAGGTAAGAAAAATTCGAATAACTGCCGGGAAAACCCTAAAAATAGCCCTTTTCTATTTCCCACACAAACGTTTTCTAAATAAAATGTAGAGTCAATTTGAACTTTATTACTATTTAATAAAGTTCATATTAAATTATAATCACTCACTGTTGTCTAAGCAATGTAGAAGGCGGTACGAAGTTTGCCGGGACAGCTAGTACGAAATAAAAAAAGTGTTGGTGAATACTAGCCTTACTATAAATGCAGCAGCAATAAGCGCCACCTCAAAAGCTACCTTCGTTCGTGTATTAAAGATACGTTTTCGTTTGCATCGCTAACGTCAATGGTTAGGTTTCTCGTGGAGCCACGGCCGGAATATCGGTAGCGTGCTCGGGTAGTGCGTTGGCGGCGCTTCAGAGTTCTCGTCCCGGAACGGATACGTACCCAGCAGTATTGGAAGCTGGAGTTTCACTTCCTTGTCTAAGCTCTTCGGTTCGATTATGAACTGAAATAAAAATAAGGTTTTCTCGAAAAAGTCCGCATTGTCCATGGTTTTTAAAAGTAAACGGCTTTAGTAACAGATCACTGGTAAACGGGGTCTAGACAAAGTAAGATTCTACTAGCTATGTCGCTAATTGAAAGACCAAAATGTATGGAAACTTTTTTCCAATCGATAAGTCACGTGATCACATCACACACATACTTTAGAAGTTTTTATCTCTATACAACCTGTCACGTGCGGAATTCTAAACACTGTCCAAAATGTGGGCATGTGCGGACGTGTCTCTTACTACCTTCTTTAGATATCGTCAAAGATTAAGTAACTAGAGATCTGAGAAGGTATCTAAACACTGTACTTACGAAGACGTCGTACTGCACGGAGATGAGATGACAGCCGCGCAGGTTGGTGGGCGGCAGCGGCGGCACGTAGATCAGCTCGTGGAGCCACTCGTCCGTGTCCCCGGCGCGCGTCTTGCCGTGCGCGAGCGTGGTCAGCTCGCGGACCTCCTTGGCGGCCACCTTGCCGTGCGCGGAGTATTGGATTGTCTGCAAAATAGGGTAGAATAACAAAAACCTTAGAAGACTGATTGTAACAAAGAAATTACATTAGCAGTAAATAAATAAATAATGCTGGACAATCCACACAGCAGCCCCAAAGTAAACTACTCAAATCTTGTGTTATGGGTACTAGATAACTGATATATTTAACACATTATATATACCTACATAGATAGATATTATTTTTTTATTATACATAGAAAACACTCGCATGTAACTTTACAAACAAAAATACAAAACTTTCCTCTTTATAATATTTATAAAGAGGAAAGTTGTGTATTATTGTTTGTAACGGATTAACTCGAAAACTACTGGTCCTATTTCAAAAATTCTTTTACCATTAGAATGCTACATTATCCCTGAGTAACATAGGCTACATTTTATGTAGGTACCTCGCGAGCAAAGCCGCGAGCGGAAGCTAGTTTTCAATAAAGATAAATGACTATTAGTGTTGAAAAAAAAAGAAAAGATGGATGGACTGTGTGAAAGATGACATGGGTGAGAAAGAAGTGAGTACTGAGATGACGAATGACAAAGGGAAATGACCACATATCGTGGGATAAGGGCCGGAAGATGATGATGATGACCAGTGTTGCCAGATGAGACAAATTATATTACAGTGTTTGGTGCTCAAAAGTGGTCAAAATTACAGTGTTTGGCTCAAAAGTGATCAAAATAACAGTGTTTGATACAAAATTACAATAAATGCCCGTTGAAAAATTACAGTGTTCCCATATATTGTTTTTTTTTGTATATCAGTGTACAGTGGATCGTGTGAAAATACATTAGATCTGCTGTGTAATTATTACAGTGTATCTGGCAACACTGATGATGACTATTAGTGTTGTTGTTCACCTCGGTGAGAGCGGCTCTCGTGCTCTTGATAGTAGTTCTGGAATGGTTGTGCAGACGTGCGGAGAGCAGGATGCTCTCGCCGGGCACGTAGGCGCCGCGGTCGAGCGCCACGCGGCACGACACCCCGCCGCCGCCCACGCAGCCCACGCCGAGCCGGTGCTCGATGTTGCACTCCAACTGTTGCTGACACGAACATTGCAATACTGTTTAATTTTTACAAATTTTAGCGGATTATTCTTATTTGTTCCTCTGCTCTGTCCCCTTGGGCTAAAACGTTCTAACACTCCAACTGTTGCTGACACAAACATTAAAAGATTGCAATACTGATATTTTTTACAAATTTAAACGGATTATTCCTATTTGTTCCTCTGCTCTGTCCCCTAGTGGTGACAGACGGGACTAAAACGTTCGGACACTCCAACTGTTGCTGACACAAACATAAAAGATTGGAATACTGTTTAATTTTTACAAATTTAAACAGACTATTTCTATTTGTTCCTCTGTTATCCCCTAGGGGTGACAGATAGGACTAAAACATTCTATTTGTCCCCTTTTTGGCAAGGATAGATAGAAATTTTATTAATTATTAATTAACCTTATATTTGTAAGGGCAAAAAAAGCAGGAATTTTTCAGATGATACAGCGTCAAGTGGAAATTCACTCATTTCGCCACACTGCTGGGCAAAGGTCTCCCTACAAATCACCAAAATTGTATTAATATTAATCTAAAAATAATCAGAACAGTCACCAGATTTTCAAACGGATAGTGAGTTTTATCCTACCGGCTGCGCCAAGCATGCTTGTATGTTTAATTAAACTGTATTATGCTACAATAGAGTAGCAAAAACTAAATAATAGAGATGGGTTTAAACCACAAAAGAAAATTAACTTGATTAATAAATGGGATGGGGTTTTTATCACAAAAACAATGTCACACAACACAAAAATGCCATTATTATGATCTTACTTAACAATAAGGTGGATGAAATGAAGTGATGCAAAACCTATCATCTTACCAGGTAATAAGATAACAATGGACAATTGAGCAAAGCTCTCATGACACAGTAATGTAAACAAAGGAATACTATTGTATAACATTGAATGCTATTACAAAGTCACATACAAATTATGCAGGGTCCAAAATTATGACACTAATTTTATAAGCCTTAGGTTTTGACTAGAAATGCTAATGTGTATGTTTAAAACATCATCCATCATTTTCCTTCCTTTTCCCTCGTTATGTGAGGTCAGCATAGTATGTAATCTTCCATATTAAAGGTATCCATCATAGTAAAAAGATTTCGAGCCATGTACTTGTTGTAGTAAAGTAAACATGGTAGACTATCGGAGGGAGAACTTTTAAAGACTAGATTGAGGTTACAGTCTATTTCTACAATTATTATTAGTATTAGACGGGTATTTATCGCATTCAAATTACCTTTTATTTTCCCGACGTTTAGACTCATAATACCCGTCTAATACTAATAATAATGTGTTCAGATCGCGTAAGTTTAAAAGTACATATTTCTACAATATTCAAATACACTCACAGCTAGAACCGGAGGTTCCAGATTCAAATCAATAGGGTTCATCACAATGAACACCTGTTGATTCTTGTGTGTGAGACCGTTGGGCTCTCGCAATGCTGCCTTGCAGTAGTATTGGACCCAGCCATGTGTGCCGAGGAATGTGGACGGTAGCCCCATCGGCAGACCAAGCTTAAATGGAAAGCTGTGGATGCCGGGGGATAGGATTGATGTTCCATGACCTGTAGAAATTAAAATTAAGTTGTACAAACTATAGATACAAGATATTTGTTGTTAATTTAGTGGCCGGTTTACATTATTTCAAAGGTATGTCTATCAGTTCTGGATTAGAATGCTTCTAGTATAATGTTAATAATTCCCTATAATGTTTTGTATTATGTAAATTCTTTTGAATATAAATATAAAAGAAGTTAAAAGAATAAACTAACAAAACACATAAGACAGCTTACCTGGTTCACCAAGAAGTCTCATCCGGAAGTCAATATAATTTTCTTTATCAAACAATCTTTCATGTCGTCCTGATCCCACCCTGACTACTCCTTCACCAACCACATGGAAATGCAACCCTAAAAGAAAATAAACTTGCTTTTTTATGGCATCATTAACTTGCCCAACTATGGTAATATTAATATTTTGACATGCCTTGGACTATCTTTTTAGATATCACTTTAGTAATTGTGAGAGCCTGGATATTTGAGAAGATGTCTACCATAATTGAAAATAAGGTTGTGATCCTTATTTTATTTTTAGGGTAAGTACATTTTTATTTGTGCAAACTTTGAATTGTCTGAACTAGTTGTAATTGCAATTGACTTACCCAACACAGGAGTGTCATCCTGCAATTCCATAAGCACTTTTCCTGATAGAAACTGTCCAGGAAAGTACAGTAGAGAAGTGTTGTCAAACACTATGAGGAACTTGAGGAGTTTGCGCGGCATTTTGAATTAATTATTGCACTCTCTTCCAGTTAATTGACTGCTAAAAAAGAATTCATAATTTAATTTGTTAAGACATAGGTATATACATAAGTACCTACATGGCAAGAAACGTTTGTAAATTATGTAATTCACAAGCCGAACAAGGAATACGGTTTAGTATAACTTTGCTCGTAAACTTACCGAAACTAAACTTTTACAACTTTGAATTGAATTCAAAGGGATATCGCTACGGGAACCTTGTATGCACGAAAGTCACGCCCACGGTGGTATTATCCTCAATGCTGCTCAAACAGTAGGCTGTGTATGTACGTACAAAGTTGGGAAATATGCTAATGAAACGAAGGCCATCAACTACAACTTGGAACACCTACTCTACTCACCTACTTGATTGGATTTCGTAGATGGTTAAAACCTGAATGAAAACTTAATATAAAACTTAGAGAAATTTTTATACACATTAAATGTTGAACTGTTGTTTCAATTTGATATTGTTTTTTTACCTCTGGGTTTACGTACTAGACTGTACGTAAATAAAATAAAGAAATAAAACTAAAACTCACCACATACCTACAAACCTATCTCATTTTTTTATTTTGAAACTTGGTTTGGTTGGTTGGTTGTCAGCTGTGTCAGCTTGTCAGCTGACTTTGACAATACTTCCTTGCTTGACAGAAATAAACGTCGGTTTAGCAAATTCTCGGCAAATTCGATGTTTTTCGTTACGTAAATTTTCATTTTTCTTTCGTTGACTTGATTTGGTTTTGGGCGAAACGAAGGACTGAGAACCAATGACAAGATTTATAAATTGCAATAAAAATAATATTGACGAATAAGAAAAAAATCTTCTCTTTTGCAAAATACGATCATGAATTCATAATAGAACGTTGAGGGAGTACGCGTAAACGAAAACATTCTTAGCGAAATGGACGACTGAAAGCGGCTGATGTTATGTTTACTTGTATTTTGGATTCGAAAAAAGGAGTTATTCACAATCATAATCAGTAAAAAAGTATTAAAACTAAACTAAGATGCCGAGTGAAATGATAACACTTCAATTGGGGCAGTGTGGGAATCAAAGTGAGTGAGAAATAAAATGTTTCCGGCCAGCGGTTATTTTCAAATAATTCCGGTGTAATTTACAATTAATTTATCATTCCGCAGTTGGCTTTGAGTTCTGGAAGCAACTATGCATGGAACATGGAATATCGCCTGATGGTATACTGGAGGAGTTCGCGTCTGCAGGATCGGATAGAAAGGATGTGTTTTTCTATCAGGCTGACGATGACCATTACATTCCAAGGGCTGTTCTGCTCGACCTGGAGCCTAGAGTCATAAATACTATCATGACCTCACCCTATGCCAAGGTATAAAATATGGTATCTCTTTTCAAATCCCTGCTCAATCCCCTATAATTGCAGAAGCGATGAAGCATGTTATTGGAACTAATACCTCACATGAAATAGCCATTGGTTAACAATTTCATGGTCCATAAACATTAATTAGTGATAAGTATTATTATTAACTACTCTTATAGATAGAGTTATTCTTTTTAACAACATCCATTGAGTTATTTGAATTTAGATTTAAAGGGAAAAGTAGTCTAAAACCTGGATTATATTTTAGAAGAATATGATCTATACTGATACCCCTAGATAAAGATGAACAATACACCTGAGGTTCACTTGTATCCTTTCACCACACCAATTTAAAATAACTGGTGATATGGTAAAAAGTAAATTAACAAAAAAGCATTGCAGGCTCATTAAAAAATCTCTTTCAGCTTTACAATCCAGAAAATGTGTACCTATCAAAACATGGAGGAGGTGCAGGAAACAACTGGGCGTCCGGATACGCTCAGGGAGAGAAACTAAATGAAGAAGTGTTTGACATCATCAACAGAGAAGCAGATGGAAGTGATAATTTGGAGGTATATTTTATTAACAACTAGCTGACCTGGCAGACTTCGTACTTATGGGAAATAGAAGAGGGCTATTTTTAGGGTTTTCCCGGCAGTTATTAGATATTATTTTTCTTACCTTTTAAACCTTCCCTAGACCTCCACAAACATTTCAATACCTAGATAAGATAAATCCGTTTAGTCGTTCTCGAGTTTTAGCAAGACTAACAAACAGCAATTCATTTTTATATAAAAGAGAAGATATGGATTTTGTGTCTAATATTCATATAGTACAGTTTTTGACTTCCAAAAGTAGCATAATAATATGTGCTACCCCAGACTATAATCTATACCTGTGCCAAATCCAGATCCGTTTAACCGTTTCAGGGTGAAAGAGTTACAAACATCCATACATACAAACTTTCACGGTTTTATTATTAGTAGGATGTGACTCATATTCATATAGCTCAGATTGTAACTGCATTCTGTGATCTGTGTTACTTAATTAATATGTATTATCTTTGTGGTAGATCATTACTTATTACTAGTGGTCCGCCTCGGCTTCGCATGGGTATTTATATAGGTATACATGGTCACAACTGTAATTCCTAGGCTCGGTATATCTCCTCAGAGCGTTTTTCTAAGATTAGCCTTCCAATTAAAATTTTAAAATAAAAGAACTCTTATTGTGGCATCACTATAATAGTTAGACATTATGCTATTGCAACATTTTTTTTGTAAATAATAATGTGCCCTACAAAGTCGTAGTCCATTATTTTATTTTTCGCAGCGCTAGCGATTTAAAGAATATTTTAGGTATTTTTTTTACACCTTGAGTTACATTATTGGAGTTTTAGTAAGGATCCCTATTTTTTTTTTAAATATAACATAACCTATGTCACCTGCTGATAGTGTAGCTTTCCAACAGTGAAAGAATTATTCAAATCGGTTCAGTAGTTTCGGAGCCTATTTGATGCAAACAAACAATCAAACAATCAAATGATTCCTCTTTTTAATATTAGTTTAGATTATAAAAAAAAAATATAAAAAAATATTTTATGAAGCTTTTTGAGAAAGTTTTTATCATTGTAAATTGTTATAATATTATATTTGTTTCAGGGTTTTGTTTTATGCCATTCAATAGCTGGAGGCACTGGGTCTGGCATGGGCTCGTATATCCTGGAACACCTATCAGATAGATTTCCAAAGAAACTAGTACAGACCTACAGTGTGTTTCCCAACCTGGATGAAATAAGGTGCTGAATGCTTTGTGGCATGATAAGATTTAAGAATAAATTCAATTAAAATTCTTCAATAGATCCACTAAACAATCACTTCACCAATCTTTTTCTTATTGTTGTGGCACCAGTTTGTTGGAACCAGTGTGGTAAAAAGATTAACCTGTGACATGCCGGAACGCAGATCCACGTGAGACATAATGGATTTTCTATAGTGTCTGGAATCCTGGCATACCACATGTTAAAGTGTGCAGAGCATCAGATGCTCCTTTCATGCACTATACACTTCTTCTTCTTCTTCCTGCGGAAGGGTCGGTACATGCACTATACATACACTATTGTAAGCAATTGAAATATTAAACGTTTATTTCCACAGTGATGTTGTAGTCCAGCCATACAACTCGCTGCTCACATTGAAAAGGCTCACGGAGAGTGCAGACTGCGTGATGGTGCTCGACAACACGGCACTGAACAGGATCGCCAGCGACCGCCTCCACATAAAGAACCCTTCGTTCGCTCAGATCAACACTCTCGTTTCTACTATTATGAGTGCTAGTACCGCTACGCTGAGGTGCGTCAATCTAACAGTGAACTACCAATTCTTTACGCTATACAAATATTCCCTGAGGCATGGGTATCGGACACTTTGGTCTGGTTGATTATCTAAATATTGCATTTATTTTTTCCATAAACATTTTCAATTTTCTTAGGCAACTTGAAGTAGTTACAATATTTTGAAATAATATTTATATTTTAAACTAGTTGTTACTCGCGACTTCGTCTGAAAAATACATAAATTATTACACCTTGGATTACATTATTAAAGTTTTAGTAAGGATCCCAATTCTTCTTCTTATAGTGTCACTAGTTGGTTCGAACCAGTGTGGTGAAAGGATTGAAGTGCGCCTCAGAGGCTTAGTTATAATTTAATCCAATTAAATTGGCCTAGTGATAATCAAGATGAACTTTGCGTAACTTTTAGGATTTAGGAATTAAGACACATAACCACCATCAATAATGTCATGTTTTTTACAATATATGCTATCTATCTATGTGCACAGGTATCCGTCATACATGAACAACGACCTGATAAGCCTGGTGGCGCCGCTGATCCCCACGCCGCGGCTGCACTTCCTGATGACGGGCTACACGCCGCTCACGGCCGACCACGAGCTCAACACAGTCAGCCAGGTACAGTTGGCGAGTCGAGGCATTCGTGAAGTTAGCCGCAGGCGCTGCGCGGTATCGTTTTTCGGGAGCAATTGGAGGTATGGAGAGGGACGGTGATACTGTACATGCGCAAACTAGCACCTGTGGCTAACTTCACGAATGCCTAGATCCTTTGGAAGAACTGTACCTAACAAATAAACAGGATTCTTTATCTTACCCCTTTTTATGTAGTACCAGAACTTGGAAACCAGAGAAATGTTCAAACCGGTATCGCTCTAAATAACTACGATCTTTTCTTTTCGGTTACATTCTACCGTAACCTAACGGTTAGTCAAGAACGATTAATCCAAAAGGGTTTCGCTCAATTAATTCTTTCACGCATTCAAATTTGAACTTACTCCGTCCTTTTTGAGAATCTCCGAAAGACTACAGTGTATACTGGGAAACTGGGGAATTACAACAAGTTCTTCGAAGTAATATTCTCGTATTCCAAGTTTCATCCTGATTCGTTTAGCCGTTTCTGCCGTTCTTGAGCAACAAAAATTCATCCATACATCCATCCATCCATCTATCTAGTATTAGTAGATTAATAAATTTTGACCCATGCTACACTAACCAAGTTAATATATTTATATTTAACAGGCTCCGAAAATCCGAAAAACGACAGTACTCGACGTAATGCAAAGACTGCTGCAACCAAAGAACATGATGGTCTCGCTGAGTCCGGACCGGACGAACAAGCACTGCTACATATCGATACTCAACATTATACAGGTGAGGACGATCAAGGTACGAGTTGGCAGCGGACGACATGAGGCAGCAGCGGACGACATGTCACAGCGACACTACTGGTTTCTATGTATTTCTATGAAATTCCCTCCGTTGTTAGCGACACTAAGCTAGCGATGCATGTCATAGAAATACATAGAAACCAGTAGTGTCGCTATGTACATATTTCTATGAAATGCGTCGCTAGCTTCGTGTCGCTAACTACGGAGAGAATTTCATAGAAATGTATAGAAACCGGTAGTGTCGCTGCGACACGTCGTCCGCTGCCAACTCGTACTCTCAGGCAGCCGTCTGAAAGAGCTAGCAAGAGACATGTAGATAGAAAGAAAAAAAATATAGGTATAATTATACAAACTACATAAAGGCTACATAGATCAGTGAATTGTAATAGTTACTAAAGACATAGATGCATAGCCAATAAAAACCTAGTTTAGATTTATTTGATTTATAAAAACTAGTGCATTATACATAAATGGATAAGATAGGCTTTATAGTATAGTACCGCACGCGTGAAGACGCATGTAAAAATTAGTGCATTATAAATAAATGGATTAGATTGGGCTCTATAATCTTTCGATTGAATTTGAACCCCGTACCTAATAGATGCTAATACCTGGGCTAATACTGAACTCACGCAAGCTAACTGGAACTAACACGTTGAGATCACCGGCAGCGTTTTATGATGTTTTGACACGCTAACATTTTAATTGGATGATTCTGGAAACTGAAGAGCACTGTTGGTGTAGTGGTAGGGTAGCATCCCTGCCTAGCACATAGATTCACCTAGCATGTAAGACGTTTCAAAGTGATCCTTGTGATTTTATTGAATAAATGGTTTTCAATTTTAATTTTAATTTCCTCACGATTCGAAGGTTGTGGGTTCTAAACTCTATTAATTGTAATTTCAGGGTGAAGTGGATCCATCGCAAGTACACAAGTCACTGCAGAGGATTCGAGAACGGAAACTCGCCTCGTTCATACCCTGGGGTCCTGCTTCTATACAGGTACTTAATATGATATATCCTACTAATCCCTACTAATATATAAATGTGAATTTAAGTATGTTTGTTACGCTTTCACGCGAAAACTACTCAACCGATCATCATGAAACTTTGTACACATATTCTTGGAGGTATTAGAAGTAACATAGGCTACTTTTTATCCCGGAAAAATGTAAGGTTCTCGCGGGATAGATTTGTTTTTGTTTTTCAAGGTATCACGCAGGCGAAGCTGCGGGCGGAAGCTAGTAATATTATAAACGCGAAAGTTTGTAAGGATATCTGGATGTATGTTTGTTACTCTTTCACGCTGACATTTTGGCACAGATATAGATTATAGTCTGGCATAACACATAGGCTACTTTTTATTCCGAAAAAATGTATGGTTCCCGGGGGATAGCTTTGTTTTTGTTTTTCAAGGTAAGTACCACGCGGGCGAAGCAGTGGGCGGAAGTCTCCCAGTAAAATTGTTAACCGATTTTGATTCATTTTTGACTGTTTATAGATCCCAAATATAATTTTTATATCTTTCAGGTGGCTCTATCCCGCCGATCGCCGTACGTCCAAGCCACACATAAAGTATCGGGACTATTGCTTGCGAATCATACGAACATCTGCTCGGTAAGTTAATTCTTGGTTTATTGTGATCCTAAGAAGAACTAGGTTATCGTGCTCTCTCTCTCTCTAAAAGATAATAGAAAGCGATGGCTAGATCTATTATGGTAAACTAAGTATGGTAGATGGGGAAATAATGAAGCGTCGGATTAAGGTGGATAGTATGTGCTAAATGCCTATCCATCAGTGGGTTAAGTCCGCACTCAGGTGTAGGCAGGTGGGAATGGCCACTATAATACTCTACGTAATACTCAATGGTTTCGTCATTCGCAACAAACAATTTTGGATATCTCGTAAAATATTAGCTAATGAAATAACTTATTATCAACCAATCTTTTATTGCTCCATCTTCATGCTATCAGCTTGAAAGACGAGCTCTAAAATCAAGGTTAAAAAGTTTTCAAATTAACGGTAAAATATCAAATTGTGCCCAGTTCACGAAAGGATTCCCTATGAGCCGCACTGTAATCCTTCAACCACACTTATTTGTAAGTACTGGGGCCTCACCACGAATTCATAATACATCACCGAATGAATATTACGTTGTTATTTCGTACCATGACCTATGCAAATTGTATTTAAGTAGTGTTACTTCGACGTTTCTATAACGGCAACGGCGTATCGTTACGGAATCGTTCTGGAAGACTTCGTGGTAAGGCTCCTGGTGACACACTAGTACCTACTGGGGATGATGAGGATTGATGATGTATGTTTTTTTCAGTTATTCGACAGATGCGTGCAACAGTACGACAAATTGCGTAAACGCGAGGCCTTCTTGGAAGTGTTTAGGAAAGAGCCGATGTTCAAGGAATCCCTCGAGGAATTTGATGAGTCGCGCACTGTGGTCGACGAGCTGGTCAGCGAGTACCAAGCGGCGGCGACACCTGATTATGTGCATTGGAATCCAGGTGTGGACCTTATTGTATTGTACATTAGGTGCTTATTCGCTGGTGGTCTAGTGTCTAGGTGGTTCCGCCTGCACCAATAGATTTTTGTGTTTTTTTTTAAAACATGATCACGACTGTAATCCCCAAGCTAGAAATCCTCAGCTCTCTAGTTACTTACATTTTTTGAGGATATCTAAAAAGTATTCAGTTCCAACTCGGCACGGCATCCTTAACAAAATAAACAAGGATCATTCAAAAAAAGCGCTAAGTCGAGTTTCTTCGTTCGTAACTAAGATTTCATACCTAACTGCATATGTATAAGGATTTTTTTCCGTTTCATAACCAGTTACTAAACATTCAGTTATGCGCGGACTGGGGATAGGACTAAAACTGGCGCCTAGACCTAGCATGTAAGACGATTCAAAATGATCCATATGATTTTAATGAATAAAGATATTTTGATTTTGATGCTGTAATATTGAACCATAAGTTTAGCCTTCCTTCCACTCGACACCACCAAAACGACACCATCCGTGGTGTCGTATGGAATCTCTAGTCCATACGACACCACCCTAGTGATGTCCAGAAACGCGTGTTTTTGACTAACAGCTCCCAGTTCATTAAAATAAATAAATAAATATCAGACAACATCACATACATTGATCCGACCCCAAAGTTATTATTTCAAGTTATCTATAGTTAAATATAAATAAAAACAAAAAAAAAAACAAAATACAGATAAATATAAACTTTATCAAATGACATACCCCATTAATGAAACTGCTTGAACTTAATTGGAGTTTTCATATCAACAACTTTGTATGTAGGTAACCTCACTATTAGTGGGTGGTGTCGTATGGACTAGTGATTCCATACGACACCACCGATGGTGTCAAGTGGAAGGAAGGAAGTTTAGTTGTTTAGTTCAGTGGTCATAACTATTTATATTTGTTTCTCAGAGAGCAGTCAAATATAACAAGCACTGTATTTGGATTGGGATCGTCATACTCAAACCATGGGAAGGCGTCGGAGATTAGAAAGGCATTCCAAATGGAGAGGAATAGTATCACTGAGCTCGTTCACTCACTGGTTGCTATAAGTATTTGTTAACCCGTGCCATTTATTGTATTATAATTATTGTAATCTCATTTGTTAACATTATTTTTCTCGAATAATTAGACTAAGGTCACGTTACACAGTTACTCAGTCGGAAACACGCACAGAGTTGAAATAAAAATGAAATTGCTTTTTTTACCAAGAATTTATTTTAATTTATAATTGCTAACACTTTAATAATTCCTAATCCATACACATATCACTTACGTGCGACTTCTGTCGTGGTTTGTATGTCCCCGACTTTATTTCACATGAATAATGAATAATAAAATGATAGTGACTAAGCATTTAGTTCCGTCTATAACACTTTTAGTTAGGAACTTTTTAAGTTAAATAAAGTACAAAGTCGCTATTAGAACACAGTCACTTGCAGTTCCTAGATCACTCTAGCTAGATACCTCTCCAGGCATCCTGTAATAGTCTTAAGATATTTAATTTTACAGATATCTAGATACAAAAAAATTACTAATTGTTTCAACATCTGCAACTTCAATGAATATCTAGGAATAAACAGAACATCTAATTACTGTATTTATAGATCTTTTGTGATGGAATTATGTACAGGGACAATATTTAAAAACACCAAAATAATAAAACCATTTAAAATCTCAGTACTTCTAGAATAATCCATGATTGAACATTGCTAAAATGCTAAGCTGATGTGAAGATAATGTTAAATGATAGTGAAGATAATCTTAAAATAATTGCAATCACTATGTTACAAAATTACACTTTCTTACAAGTTACATTCTCGATTTCATTGATCAATGGATACAAAAATAAAATGATTCAGGATACATGATGACAGGCGAGTCATGCTAAATCATCTGAAAAGTTTCGTTATATTTTTGAAATGATGAAAATAATTGTAGCATAGTGCACACACCCTCAACACAATTACATCCTAACTTTTTATACATAACAGTTGTTCTTATAAAAGTTTTGTTAAAATCTCAACATAGGCTACATGAAACATCAAAATGTTGATAATTATCAAATAATTTTAGGTGAAAGGAAATGAAAACTTATAAATAAAATTGTTGCCAATTTGTGCCAATAATTATGAAATCAAAGTGCTGCAGTGAGTTGCACAGGCGAAAATTGGAGGTGGATAAATAAATGAGGCTTCAAATAGCTAACAAAAATATGGCTAAGACGTTTGGCTCGACTGCTGGAATTTAGGCTGAATGATGGATGTCTTGCGAATGGGGACGGTCTCTGGTGTCGGAATGGCATCTCCAGTTGGATGTTTGGCGGGTACGGCAGGAGCTTTAAATGGTGCAGCAAGGTTACTTGGCCTCTGCTTTGCCATTTGGTAATCTCCGGAGTCAAAAAACTTTTGCTGAAAGTTAACCCGGTTTTGTTAATTATGTGTTGTAGCTGTAAAATAGAAACCCAAATAAAACTAAATGTTGGAATCTTACTCCTTTTGCAAGCCTCTTTTGTAAGAATGCTGAATGTCCACTGGGCCCTCTTCCTAGCATTGCATTCGGGAATTTTGCCTTCAGTTTTGCTTCTTCTAACTTCTCCAACTCTTTAGGCTGAAAATAAGTAGGTAATTATCAGAAACAATGTTTGATTGAAAACAAATTCACTTGAACACTATAAAGCATACTTACATCCTTGGGAGGATCGTTCTCTATTGGTGAGTCACCCATTTTATGTCTAGAACAAATAGAATTTTGAAATAATTTGCAGGTAAGTTGTAGGTACAAAAAATATGTTGAACTTGTCAACTCCAAATTGCGTGGTATCACTCGTAAGTAAATGTTTTTGTTTACAGTGTTAGTGATTACGAAGCTATGACATAAACACATTCAGGTGGAGATGATAGACATTTAGGCGAAATTACATTAAAGAATAAGAGATAAGAACATTATTTTGTACTGAAAATTATGTTACAAAAACACACATGCTCTGCTTGGCGAGATAGATTTCACAAAGCTAATTCAATAAAGTTCGACAACGAAAAGTTGTTCACCTTGGTTATGGATGTAGCACAAAGTGTAGCAGAAATTTTAATGTATGAACACTAGAAACAAACTTTAATTTGATACGTCTACCAATCTTTCATCGGCTGACTGAACACGATCTTGGATCAAATCAACGAAAACAACAACAGAATTTGCCCGTTCCCGTGATTTTCGAAAGGTAAAAATGGCGTTACAAGTGTTGCCACAACACCAATCCAATTTATTTTCTTCTAATTTATCATGCCGTGGCTCCTTGTCTCCTAGATTAATTGGTGTTTTATCATAAAAGGTATTAGGTAGTTGCCTAATAATTTCAATTCCTTTTTAGAAATTTTTACTGTACCATATTATTATTTAGCAGAGTAGTGGAATGTAGGCTCTGGCGTTCTACAGTAATCATCAAATTTTACTAAAGTAGTAGTTTTTAGAATAATATCCGGTGTTTCCTAAGTTCGACGATGAAAAACGTTCGAAATTGGTTAAAAATACCTCAAAATATACGAACTGCAATGACACAAATCAAAATAATAATTATCAATTGTTTACCTGACCAACTAAATAAAAAGCAATTCAAACAATAAAATAAAAAGCTCTCAGGGTCTCTGTGTGAATTTTAGAGAATAGTCCTTATTTTGATAAATGACATTGACATTGACAGTGATTGACAAGAATAGTTAGCGGTGCGCGGTGCGGTGGTGGTTGGTGTTTTATTTGACTTGTTTGATTGACTTGACTTGAATGAAGTTGAGTGAGTGAAGTGAGTGAGTTTGAGTTTGTGTGTGTTGTGTGCGCGCGCTCGCATCGCCGGCCTATGATCCGGCCGGACCGCTGTTTTTGTTTTGGTTTGGCGCATAAAGTGATAGAAAGAAAACCGTGGAAAATATGGAAATAGACGAGGAAAACGTTGAAGAAGATATTGATGGTTGCATTCATAGCATACACGTTCGCAATTTTTTTTGCCATGAAAACTTAGAAGTTACTTTGAACAGAAATGTTAATTTTATTGTCGGTCGTAATGGCAGTGGTAAAAGTGCTGTATTGACTGCGTTAGTTGTCGGCTTAGGTGGCAGAGCCTCTGCAACGAATAGAGGAAGCAGCTTATCTTGTAAGTAACCCATTTTTACATACATTCCCCTCAAAGTTCTGCTAGCCAAGATACTTAAATTTCACAACAACAAAAGTTGAAAAAGTAGGGGTCTTGTTTAGTAATAGGCACGAATAGTCTAACACACAATAAAAATATAAAACTAATAAAAAAGATAGAAGTTTTATATCTAAAAAAGTTTTGATGTTCCCCCCGGACTCGAGAAGCTCCTATTATAACTGATGTGTTTTTGCAGCATTCATCAAGAAAGGCCAGAGCTCTGCTACCATTGAGATCAAAATAAAAAACAACAGTTCAAAAGCATTTAAACCTAATGTTTATGGTGACTACATTACTATAGTGAGGACTATACATGCTTCTGGCAGCTCCAATTACAAAGTAAAGTCTGCATCAGGTAAATAATACCTACTTCTTAAATGATAAGATAAAGATAAAGATAAAGATATACTTTATTTGTAGCTAAAGTAGTAGGCATTAATATAAAAAATCCTGACTTACTAACCTAATATATTACCAACACCATTATAAACTAAATAACCCTCTTATGCCTACCTTATAGCTACAAAATGGCGTTCGACTCAGCATATGTTGTGATAGCTATAGGTTATAGCTAACACAACGCTGATCTTCCGTCGAAACCATTGCGTTGCGTCACGTACGCGATACTATAATACATATAAATTAACAAAAAGATAAACTATAATATTAACTAAAAATCCTACTATAACAACATAACTATGTAAAAAATGATATAATACACAGCGAGCAATACTTACAATTTTATGATATGAAATTGGACAATACTATATAGCAGTACCTACGAATACAAAAAAAAAACAAAAAAACAAACGAACATACTTGTACCAGGCAGACAAGTTAATAAACGAAATAGTGACTAAATGAATTAGTGTCAAGGCTCTCAATACATTATAATATTATAATAAAGCACGGCAAGTAACCCCAACAAGAAAGTGAAGAGAAATGAAGTGGGATATTGAAAATTTTAGAATTTTTTTGTAACGGTTTTACCTCGTTTTACCTCAAAATGAGTTAAAACTTGATAAGTTATAAAATTCAATATCAATTAGTGTTACAAATTTTCTTATAAATAATTTAAATAGATAAATAATGCTGGACAATCCACACAGCATCATCTAGCCCCAAAGTAAGCTATTCAAAGCTTGTGTTATGGGTACTAGATTAAAGAATAGTGTAAATGCCTAGTTAGGCACCACTGATAACCATTGGGGTAAACAAGTTCTTGAGTGACAACCGTGGCTCGGCAAACATAGTGTAGGATGCCCTCTTGCCAGGTGGAGTTACAACCTGTGAAAGGCTGCTGGTGGAGGCTGGATGTGTCGAACTGAGGAAAGGGCGCAATGGCACTCATTAGGGGAGGCCTATGTCCAGCAGTGGACTGCTATAGCCTGTTGATGATGATGTAAATGCCTATGGCTATGACTTAAAAATTGCTATAAGCTCAGCACACATATAAAACTCTATTCATTTAATAACCTCACTGTCAACCTCAAACACCGTATGTACTGAACTTGGCACCATTACATTATATGATTTTATTGTGATTTAATTTCCAGGAGATGTTATATCAACAAAGTATGAAGAAGTAAACGGCATAATCCTAGCACATGACATACAAGTTGACAACCCAATATCGGTCTTAAACCAAGATGATGCAAGGAGTTTCCATGCATCTGACTCAAAGAAGAAATACTCCCTGTTCAGAAAGGCAACTAACTTGGACCAAACCGAAACCAACTATGTGCGGGCACTGGAAAATTGTAATAAAGCTGTCACTATATGGACTAAAAAGAAAGATGTAAGTTTGTAGTCATAATTTTTCAATTAATTTCCTTTTTGTGCCGAGTAGTGAATAATTGTCTATGTCTAACTTTAAATAACAATAAGAAACGGTAATTTAAGTGTTCATCTTTCTGTGGCATTAATACACTAATCCTTTCACCACACTGGTTCAAACTAACTTGTGACAGAAGAATTAATAATAAGAATGTTTCTAAGACAAAGAAGACACTCTACTTAGCCTAAAACAACAGTCTTTCAAAAATGTCTGTTTGGCTGTTTATCTGTGTGTCTGTGCGTTTGTTTGCGCTAATCTACGCAATGGCTGAACCAATTCGAATGCACTTTTCACTAATGTATTGAGATAAGATGGATTAAAACTTAGGCTTTGTTTCATTGAAATCGGTTGACATTATACAAAAATCTTTATATTACTTATTTTTCACGCATGCTGGATTCTACGCGTAAAAGTAATCTAACATACACGAAGTCGCGAGTAACTGCTAGTATATAAATAATTTAATTTACAGGCGTGTGTAGAATTAGAAAAAGAATATAAAAAGTGGAAGACAAGCCATGAGCAGCTCCAGTCTCGTGATGAGATTGAGACTCAGAAGCAAGCGTTGCAGAATGAGTACTACTGGAGTGAGATAGCAGACTTTGAGAAAGAGGCCAACATAATACAGGCGCAGCATGACAAACAGAAGGCCAAGATGGAAAAACTGGCAGAGAAACTAAGGATGATGGAACAGAACTACGGCAGTAATAATGATGTTATTCAGTAAGTTAATTAGGATAATTTTTTAATAAAATTATAGTACCTGATAGCCGCACAGACAACCGCCATTTATATATTTTTTTCATTTTATATGATTTATCTCTTGGATTCAGACAAATCAAACGACACCTCACTTGTCAAAATCTGTCTAGCCATATTGGCTACAATGACAGCCGAAGAAACAAACCTACAACTAGTGATACGATAAGTAGAAGATTCAGTCGGTAACTTGGCCAAATAAACTCCTCAACTGGATCAAGGGAAAAGTCGCGGGTTCCGTGAAAGGCGGAGAGGTTTTTAGAATATTATTAGAATCATAGTATAGTAGAAAATGCCATAACGTATCTTTATCTATACTTGTTTTCCCAGGGCTCTCAAAGATCAGCTCAAAGAGAAGACGCAGGAGCGCACAGCCCTGGAGCAGGAGCTGCGGACGCTGGAGGCCGAGGTGCGCGACGTGCAGACCGCGCAGCGCAGCACGCAGGGCGCCGCGGGCAAGCAGCGCGAGCTCATGGCCAGGGAGCAACGGAAGGTGGCCGACCTGGAGCGCGAGATACGGAATATAGAGTGAGTTTCAATGGGGAGCAAAATAGAATATAGCTTTATTGTAAACTAGCTTCCGCCCACGGCTTTGCCCGCGTGGTACCTTGAAAAACAAAACAAATCTATCCCAAGGGAGTACATTTTTCCAAGATAAAATGTAGCCTATGTGTTATTCCAGACACTAATCTATATCTGTGCCAAATTTCATCCAGATCCGTTCAGCCGTTTCAGCGTGAAAGAGTAACAAACATACATCCAGATAAATGATTGATTCAGGCGTGACTTTGCGGAAATCCATTACAAATACTGAAATTTCTAGTACTTTCCCGCTAAAAGCGGGAAAGTACTAGAAATTTCCGTCCTTTTCAGTATACATCCAGATGTTCTTACAAACTTTCGCGTTTATAATGTTAAGTAGGATACACAAAAGAAATATAAAATCAAGATAGGCATAGAAAAAAACAAGAACACGCATAATCCAATGGGTGGCAATAATACGAGTACAATCTTAATATACATCATCATCATCATCATCTGCAGCCCGACTTCACCCACTGCTGGGATAGGCCTCTCTTTGTATATGCCATTGTCCACAGTCTACTGCTAGCCTCATCGAGGTCCGGCCCGCGACAATTAATATACAATACACATAAAATATTTGTGAAAAAGTTGCGCTAGGAGATGTTCCGGGTGGATATCATTCGGTTCCGCGATCGGGACCGTTTCCGGTTTCAGAGAGAGAGAGCATGTTCTCACTTCAACTCCGTCACCGGAATAGGGCGACCTGCCTCACCCTGATTAGGAGACCGAATATAATTCGTAAGTTATTCAGGTCGGGCGATAGCGAGGAGCAGCGCGGCCGGCTGGAGGCGGCGGCGGCGGCGGCGCGCGCGGCCAGCGAGGCGGCCGAGGCGCGCTACGCCACGCAGCAGCACGACGCGGCGCAGGCGCGCCTCAGCCTGGCGCACGCGCAGGCCGCCGTCGAGCAGCACGCGCTCGCCGCGCAGCGCAAGAGGGACTCCATCAGTGAGATCGCACTTTGGAACATCTGATTGCTAAGGGCTCTCGCACACGGGCCACCGGCCACAACCACAAAACGCCGCTACCGGCATATTTCCTGTAGTTTTGACGCGCCGCACACGTGTAGCCAGTGGCGGCCACTCGCTACAGCTACAAAATATATGAAAAGACGCTGTCGCTTGCCAAACGTCGCTGTGGTCGGTGGCCCGTTTGCGCCGAGCCTTATAGAACCCCCTGAACTGACAATCGTGATGACTTGAAATTTAATTATGCGTTCTATACGGCATGCGAGCGCACGCTAATTAAGAAATTTCCAAAATTCAGCTGAAATTCTACTACACTGATGACATTACGATTTACGGCGATAGATTATTCAGTGTTTATCGATTGGTAGCATAATAATTTTGTTTTATACTTGCAGAACAACTGAAACAGCAGCTCCGCGAGTTGGAGTCGCGAGGCGACGACTCGCTGGCCGTGTACGGCAACAACATGGTGGAGCTGTGCCAGCGGCTCCAGCGCGCCGTCGCCAAGGGCGAGTTCTCGGCGCCGCCGCGCGGGCCCGTCGGTACGTCTTCATAGGCGCGTCCACACAGAGCGAGCAGCCTCGCGAGGCATTTGCCGCGCGAGGAAACTTTCCACGAACGAGCGCGGCAGCCTCGGAATCATCGCGAGGCAGCCGCGCGCGGCAAGCCCGAGCCATTTTGTTCGTTCGTTCAGTTGGCAAATTAAGATATCATGGCACCACACGTACGTGTTGCGGTGGCAGCTGTTGCTTTTATCTATATCTATATAAGAGCTTAACCTGACTGACTGACTGACTGATTGATCATCGCCGAGCCGAAACCTCTGAAGATAGAAAGCTGAAATTTGGAAGGTGGCTTCCTTTTATAACAAAACCACCCACTAAGGCGGGGTTTTTGGAAATTCCACCTTTAAGGGGGTGAAAAAGGGTGAAAAACGTTTGTATGAAACTTTTTAACGCGTGGAGCGATTTTCATGAAACTTTGATTATACACTGTAAATGCAAAATGAACGGACACGTGTTTCAGGATTTTTCAATATAACCTTCAAAAAGTGGTCAAATGTGGGGTCAATGTTTGTATGGGAACTTTTTAACGGGTGGTCCGATTGGTTTGAAACTTTGTTTGTGTACTGTAAATGCAAAATGAATAGACACGTATTTCAGGATTTTTCAATATAACCTTCATAAAGGGGTCAAATGGGGTGTCAAAGTTAGTATGGGATTTTTATGAGTTGTGTGATGTGTTTGAAACTCAGTTTAGATACTTTAAGTGAACGAAGTCGCTGGCGGGACAGCTAGTCCTTATAAATAGGACGACAAAAAATAATTAGGATCACTTGTATTCCATAGCCAGGTGTTTACACCATAGAGAGATATTAATTTCAAACGCTGATCGCTCAGCATCAGCTCGCTCTGTGTGGACGCGCCTATTGACTAACTGGAAACACTTTTCACCGCGATCTCGCTTGAAGCCACCTCAGATCTATATGCCAAAGTTTTATAGCCGACTGTCGCCTAGCTGATCCTATTGTCCAGTGAAATGTTTACAATCAGCCGTAAGTCTTTGCCATTAGAGTCTGCAGCCTTACTAAACGAGTATAAGTCTAAAAACTGTGTAATAAAGTGCAGAACGGCCTCACCAGTCTGATAGATCGATGACATTCTAAGAGTGTGGGTGGTCTGTGGTTGGAGGCAGCACAAAAACTCGGCCTGGAAGTATATTGGGGACGCCTATGTCCAGTAGTGGATATGCTGACGATGACGTATTATTACCCCGACTAAGAAGAGAAAGTACGTAATGTGTTCGACGTGTATGTATGTGAGTTACTTTTGACTGTTTACAGCGACATCCAAACGCTGGTCGTATTTAAACAAATGAGGTTGGAATTAGCACCTAGACTCATCGAGTATGTAAGATTTAAAATGATCCCTGTGATTTTATTGAATAACACATTTTTGACTTTTGTCTTTCATCTGAATCACAAGACACATAAAACTATACATAGACTAAATTGCAATAAATACTAGTTAAGATGTAATGTGTGGTGCAGGTTCGTACCTGAAAGTGAAGGAGAAGCGCTGGGGCGGCGCGCTGGAGCACATCGTCGGCGGCAGCATGCAGGCCTTCTGCGTCAACACACCGGAAGATTCCAGGAAACTGTTCCAGATCATGGGACAGGTGACTTATAATTGTTCTGTACATCCACACAGATACTTGACTCTTATTCAGTTATTCTCTCTTACTCGGTGAAAGTCTACGCTTACACCAAGGTATAGATATATAAACAGGTCACGTACGGAATACTAATCACTGTGCTAAATGTGCCAAATATCATGTTTGAACGTGCCTCTGACTATCTACTTGATATCCTGAAAGATCTAAGTAACTAGAGATCTGAGGAGATTATCTACCGAACCTGGGGATTACAGTCGTGATTGCATGCTATTCTACATGTTCTTTCAAACTGTAAAACAAGTTTTGAGAGTGAATATACCTACATAAATATGTATAGTTATTTTTAAGAGAACGTTGTGGAATGAAAGAAGACGTAGTGATGAAAATTGAGACGGGTATGCTAAGATGGTTTGGGCATGTAGAAAGGATGGATGAAAGGAGATTGACGAAACAGTTGTATAAGGAGAGTGTGAATGGGACAGTTGGAAGGGGAAGACCTCGGCGTACGTACCTCGATCAAATTGGGGACGTTTTAGAGAAAGGCCAGGTCCAGAGTACCCTAAACCGACGCGCATGTATGAAGAATGTAATGAGAGTGAATGAAGCAAAAGAAGTATGTCAGGATCGTAGCAAGTGGAGATCCGTGGTCTCTGCCTACCCCGTCGGGAAACAGGCGTGATTTTATGTATGTATGTATGTATTTTCTCCTCTTATTGTGTCACTAATTCTTTAATTATTTCGAACCAGAGTGTGTTGATAGGATTAAAGTGGGTCTCCCTCCACTCAGGGTCTCCTTTCATGCACTGAAGAAACTACTGGTCTATTTATTTATCTATAATATATGATAATACCTTTAAACGAGCAATTCTTGTATATAGTATATAATTATACATATAATCTGAATCTCGGAAACGGCTCTAACGTTTTTCGTTAAAATTAGTATGCAGGAGGTTTCGGGGGCGATAAATCGATCTGACTAGATTTCATTTTTAGAAAAAGTCGTTTACTAAAAAAAAATACTGTGTTAAATACTAATAATAATGTGTTGATCGCGTAAGTTTAAAAATATATATCCAGGGGCCTTACCACGAAATCTTCCAGAACGATTCCGTAACGATTCCATTAAAGAAACGTCACTATTTCAATACAATTTGCATAGGTCATGGTACGAAATAACAATTTAATACTAATTCGGTAATGTATTATGAATTCGTAATGAGGCCCCACGTACTAATTTCCTAAGAGACTAAACTAAACACAATTTCCCCAGGTATACAAGGATGCTCCTAAGCCCAGCGTGACGTGCAGCAAGTTTCTAACCAAAGCCCACGACGTGCGGCGCAACAAGGTGCGCGCGAGCGGCTTCCTCTCCGCGCTGGACTCCGTGGACGTGGCCGACCCCGTGGTAGCTAACTTCCTCATCGACCAGATCAGTCTCGAGTCTATCCTGCTGGTGCCGGAACATGGTAGGTCCTATCCTGCTATGGATCATTTTCAATCGTCTCTTATGGTAGGTGACTCTAGGTGCCAATTCCAGCCTTATCCCCAGCCCGAGACGAATTGACAAGAAACTCGCGGGGCCCTAGCGCTTTTTTAACCCCCGACGCAAAAAGAGGGGTATTATATGTTTAACGTGTCTGTCTGTGTATCTGCCTGTGGTATCATAGCTCCCAAACGGATGAACCGATTTTCGTTTAGTTTTTTTTGTGTCATAGATCTGGGGCTTTTAATTTTGTATGATCATTTTGATCGTATAACAAACATCTGTATTCATTACACGAATGTTTATCCTGGGTGGGGATCGAACCCACAACCTACCGCGCAGAAAGCAGAGTTGAGCGAACTTTGATTCAATATTTAGGTACTAGTTGTGCTTGCGACTTCGTCCGCATGGAATAGTGACTTTCGGCAGCATTTTAAATTTTTCAGGCTAAATATTTTGCAAATAAAACACACAAAATAGGTGCATTAAAATAAGCTATTTACATTAAAATACTGTAAATAGCTTATTTTAATGCACCTAGCATTAAAATAAGCTTCCTGCCTTTACAGTATTTTACTGCAAATAGCTTATTTGCCGACGACGTCATCACACAAAAACTTTCATCCCCTATTTTTACCCCTTACAGCCCTTTTTTTGCATTAAAAAGTATGCCCATGTCCTTTCTGAAGCTCTAGACTAGACTATTTCAGTTAAATCGGTTCAGTAGTTTAGGTGTGATTGCGTTACACACAGACAGAGACTTATTTTCGCATTTATAATATTAGTAAGGATGAACATTTCGTGAATAGAAGATGCAGTGCGCCTGTCGGACAACGAGGAGAACGTGCCGGAGAACTGCGCGAAGATAGTGACGCTGGACTCGTCGGAGTACTACCCGGCGCCCAACTACCGCAGCTACGGCGGCCACAGCCGGCCCAGCCGCCGGCTGCAGGTCAGCACAGCCGAGCGGAAAAAGTAATCACTATCTATTATTATATTATATTATTATATTATCTACTAGTTCCCGCCCTCGGCACACATTTCGGGGAAATAAAAAGATAAAAAGTAACCTATGTGCTATTTCAGACTATAATCTATATCTGTGCCAAATTTCATCCAGATCCGTTCAAGTAAGGGATCCGTAAGGGATTTTTCGAAATTCTATCCCTAAAGTGGTAAAAAGAGGGGATAACGTTTATATGAGAAATCTGAATTCAAGAGAAGTTAAAAAAAATGGCTGGGATGATTGTAATATTTTTTTTGTGAATCATGTTGGGACGTGCCTCTGAGTAAATACCCTCTTTAGAAATCCTCAAAGATCTAAGTAACGCTCCCCGGGCTCGGGGAGCGTGGAGATGGGGATTACAGTCATGATCATGTTTTTTTCTTTTTGAAACCCAGACAAGTGCAAGCAGAGATCTCCGAGTGCGAGGCAGCCATGCGAGCGCTCGAGGCGCGCGGGCAGGAGCTCGGCCGCGAGGCGGGCGAGGCGCGCGAGCTGGAGCGCGAGGCGTCGCGAGCGCTGCAAGCGCTGCTGGCGCTGCGCCACGAGAAGAGCGAGGCGGCGCAGCGAGCCGCTGCAGCGCTGCAGCAGGAGAACACGCCGCACCACGCCGTGCTGGTACGTCACTGGTGGTACAGCTAGCCGTGGACTGGTACACTAAGTCTCGAGCAGGATACCGTTATCTTCCTGCCTTTATCCGACTCCCACGACACAACAGGTTCTCTTCCTCCACTCTCCTCTATCATCCGTCATCTCAGTTCGAGTAAGATACCGTATTATGTAAAATCACAAGGATTATTTGAAGGTCCTATTAACTATAACCTAACCTATAACCTAACCTAAATGTTAGGTGAATTACACCGGTATTACAAGAAAAATGATTCGAGAAATGCCTTACTTCGCATAGTAATGCTAGTTTACTGAGGCAAGTATTGTTTGTGAATACCGGTGTAAGTGTTTTCCAATTTGACAGGTATGGTAAAAGTACATGAAAATATCATCTGTACTGTATGCCATAGAGCGTGAAGAACAGCTGCTTCATAGCATACAGATGATTTCACAGTTAATCACTTACCTGAAGGAAGAAAATGGATCTTATCTAGATCTGATTCTTCTCACGCTAGGATATCCGGTATGTCTCAGCAAAGTTGTCAAGATCAGTGTGAAAAAGATTAATTAATGTTCCAATAACTTCCACAGGTATTTTCTTGACAGACATTTTCAATTCCGAATTCGCCTACAGGTAGAAGAGCTAAATGTGTCTAAAGAGAAATTGCGGACATTACAAGTGCAAGTGGAGGCGGCTGCGACGAAGGAGCGCGAGTTCCGACGGAAAATAGATGAGTGCGACGCCAAGATGAAAACAGCCAAGAACCAACTGAGAGAAGTCACCGCTGTCTGCAGAAGTCTCAGTGTCAGTGTTTTATTTATAAAAAAAAACATGATCACGTAACATGACTCGGTAGAGGTATCTACCGAGTCTGGGGATTACAGTCGCCTCAAAGGACTAAGCCACTACAAAGATTTAAATTGTAGATATGCCCGGACGCCAAAAACTGTGGCACTGTTTTTACTTGTGTGTGTTAACAAAATGCCGATGCAAGCACACTAATGATTAGTAAAAAATGAACCAAACAGTTATTTCACAAAGGTTTGAAAGGTAAGAAAAATTCGAATAACTGCCGGGAAAACCCTAAAAATAGCCCTTTTCTATTTCCCATACAAACGTTTTCTAAATAAATAGGCGGTACGAAGTTTGCCGGGACAGCTAGTTAAATAATAAACTTAACAGGAGGAGATAGACCAGGAGCAAAACAAGGTGGACCAAGGCGTGACGGAGAGCCGCACGTGGCAGCAACGCATCCGCGAGGACAAGATCAAGCTGACGCAGGTCGAGGCCATCCTCGAGGAGAAGCGGCAGGTCATACGGACCAAGGAGCAGGAGGCGCTCACGCTGTGCCGCCGGATACCGAACCCTAGGTAACTTGCAATACATCTCATCATCATCTTCCTGCCCTTTCCCCACGTTATGTGGGATCGGCACAAGACGTCATGAAAGGAGTGAGTACTGAGTTGACGAATGGTAGAAATAAATGGAAGAAGATCACATGTTGTACGTTCGGGTCGGGACAACATGTGGTCTTCTTCCATTTCCCTCAATCATTCGTCATGAAAGGAGTTACCACTGAGATGACGAATGGTAGAAGGAAATGTAAGATCACATGTTGTCCCGACCCGAACGTGAGAAAAGGGCAGGAAGATGATGATACAATTTGAAATGTCAACCAAGTCTCTGGTTGCAAGCCTTGTCTGGCGTAGCGTGAGGTTGTATCCTACTAATATTATAAACGCGAGAGTTTGTAAGAATGTGTGGATGTCTGGATGTATGTTTGTTACTCTTTCACGCTGAAACGGCTGAAAGGATCTGGATGAAATTTGGCACAGATATAGATTATAGTCTGGAATAGCACATAGGCTACTTTTTATCCCGGAAAAATGTATGGTTCCCGCGGTATAGATTGTTTTTGTTTTTCAAGGTATCACGCGGGCGAAGCCGTGGGCGGAAGCTAGTATTGTATAATACATTATAAGAGTTTTTAAAATAATTTTGCTAATTATCGCAAATTTTGATACAGATATGCTCTCGATGTTGTTAATAATTATGACGTTCTTCACAGAGACAAAGCGGTGGTGACGAACGAGCTGAAGAAGACCCAGCTGAAGCTGAGCTCGATCCGCAGCGACGGGCTCACGAAGGCGCAGGTGGCCGAGCGGCTGCTGGACGTGGAGCGCAAGTACCGCCGCACCAAGCTCACCCTCGACAGGCTCAAACTGCTCATTGACGATGTACGTACAGTAGGTCTACCATGAGTTTTCACTATCTACACTCGCTAGCGACTGTAGTTAAAAAATGTATGAAAACTTGTACAGCGCGTCTAGCGGATAGTTGGGTAAATGTCACGTAGTTAACTATCCTACGTCACAGTCGAAAATCAGCGCTGCATCAGCCAGCCACCACGTGTGCTGCTGCAGCTCATGCTGAATGGTTGCCTGTTTTATTGTCACCTTAGCAACGCTTCATAATTAAACCTAAGATACCTGTAACGTTACGTAAAATAAATGTTTTCTATTCTACAGCGTACCACAGCGACGGTAGTTTGCGCTTCATTCATTTGCTTATAATTTGGTTTCATGAGTAACAATTTTGACAGGATGTCATAGTAACGTATCATTACTACTGTAGTAAAGTCAGTCGATCTAAATGTGACAACTCATGGTAGACGTACAGATAATACTTCTGACCTTAGATCGTGTCTCTAATTGTTTCGAACAGTATGATTGAAAGATTGCAGTGTGCCTTAGGAGATCCTTTGGTGTTCAGTCTTTGAACTCTCTAAATTCTATGACATGCAGGTTTATTGCTATGTATAAATAAATAGTAAGAGCGCTGGTGGTGTACTGGTAGCACCCCTGCCTGACCATCCGAAGGTCGTGGGTTCAAACCTGGTCGTGGTTTTTCTTTTCGAAAACTGTATGTGCGCAATACCAGTGCTCGAACGGTGAAGGAAAACGTCGTAAAGAAACCAGCATACCTTAGGACTAAAAATTCGAAGGTGTGTCATAGGTTAGCTTATAAGCGGCGATGGACTTTCAACCTGTCATGTACGGAATATTAACTATTGTGCTGGGCATGTACCAAATATTATTCGGACGCGCCTCTGACTGCCTACTCTTTCTTGAATATCCTCAAAGACCTAAGTCACTAGATGCCTGAGGAGATTACACAACCTAAATTAAGACGCAATGCTTAATTTGTTGCCAATATAATGCCCTTTTTTGTTTTCAGATACAAACCACGTCAGACAAGCATTTGAACTTCTGCCACAGAGTACAAACGTATATCGCTAGGCGAGTGCAATACTGTTTCCAGTCCATACTGACCTTGCGGGGTTTTTCTGTAAGTAATATCTAGGCCACCACAGCATTCTAGTCCATTGGTTTCAAACAAGGCTCAGAAGGAGATATAGAGATGAATTCTACCATAAAGAGTATCTCTAATTAGCCGGTAATAGACAGGAAGGCTTAATTATATGTATATTAGAAGCATCGATGTAATGATTAGGAATATAAATTATTGTTATTTACAAATTGAAATGTAAGGCCGTAAGAATAAGTTTACCGTTTAACCTGTGACATGCCGGAACGCGGATCCACGCGAGACATAATAGATTTTCTATTGTGTCTGGAATCCCGGCATCCCAGAGGTTAATAGTCACCGCCTGTAGTGCCAAGTATTGTAATTCTAGAAAAACTAGTGTTCAAATGACTATTGAAGCGTTAACCGCCAAGCACCAACGGCAATCTCAAATAGGTATTTTTTTACCAGCTCAGAAAAAATATCATGACTCTTATAATCCTACTAACATTCTAGAAGCGTTTGTAAGAATGTATGGATGTATGTTTGTTACTCTTTAACGCTGAAACGGCTGAACGGATCTGGATGAAATTAGGCACAGATATAGCTTATAGTCTGGAATAGCTCAT
This sequence comes from Cosmorhoe ocellata, assembly GCA_963675405.1. Taxonomy (NCBI): domain Eukaryota; kingdom Metazoa; phylum Arthropoda; class Insecta; order Lepidoptera; family Geometridae; genus Cosmorhoe; species Cosmorhoe ocellata. Next base: position 11,568,775 of record OY776245.1, on the reverse strand, counting down.
AGGCATTCATCCCGGAAAATGTACGGTTCCCGCGGGATACATTTGTTTTTGTTTTTCAAGGTACCACGCGGGCGAAGCCGTGGGCGGAAGCCAGTCTTCACTGTTATTTTATATGTGAATTTGAATTCTACAGGGTCGTATGGAGATCGATAACGCGCGCGGGGTGTTAGAGATCCTATGCACGGGGCGCGAGTCGAGCAGCAAACGACACGCCTCCTCCACGTCATCACTGTCGGGCGGCGAGCGCTCCTATTCTACTGTGGCCTTTATAATGGCTCTGTGGGAGTGTGTGGAGTTACCGTTCTACTTCATGGACGAATTTGATGTGTTTATGGTTAGTCATCATCATCTTCCTGCCCTTTTCCCTCGTTATGTGGGGTCAGGACAACGTTGTGATCTTCTTTCATTTCCGTCTAACATGGTTATTGGTTCTGAATAAAAAAAAAAACATCACGACTGCAATCCCCAGGCTCGGTAGATGAATCTCCTAAGATCTCTAGTTACTTCGATCTTTTGTGGATATCTAAAGGGGGTAGTTAGAAGTACATCCAAACATGATATTTGGCATATGACCACATTTTGCACGGTGATAGTAAGTATTCCAGTGATTTGTGTTCTAAATAAGAGATTTTAAAATGTTTGGTTTCGGCAAATGCAAGCCTCTTAATGAATTAGATACCAACACAAGCTCTAATATATGTTGTAATTGCAAGTAAACAAAGCAAAAGTTCCAAAAGTATTATTGAGCCTCTTTTAGGCATCTTTTTGATAATATCCGCCTTGAAATTAATGAATAAATACTTAGGAAAATAAACATACATCCTTAAAAACTCAATTTTCCATTACCAAACTTAATATTAATTTCCAGGACAATGTGAACCGCAAGATAGTGATGGAGCTGCTGATAGACCACGCGCTGAAGAACACCAGCCGGCAGTTCGTGTTCCTCACGCCGCAGGACGCCTCCTCGGTGCAGGCCGGCCCTCAGATTAGCATCCATTTGTGAGTAGTCACATCTCCTAATTAATATTTTTATTTAGGTACTAAAGGTAAAAATAAGAAAAAATGAAGCAGAGGCCTGTTGGAAACATTAAGTATATTCATTCACTCATATTGTGTGCATTGTGCAGGCTGTGGTTGACCACGCCCCTTCCGAAATAAACTTGAAGCCATCCGGCTCGAAGGACCATGAAGAAGGAACTTCCTATGTCTTGGGTTCGATATATGGGTTTCTTCTATTTATTATAATTAATTAAAAACAAGACACGTGCGGATGGCTTCAAGTTTATTTCGGAAGGGGCGTGGTCAACTACAGCCTGCATAATGCACACAATATGAGTGAATGAATATACTTAATGTTTCCAACAAGCAAACGGGCTGAATGATGAAAAGCGCGTCGAAAGGTTATTACGTTGCAAAGTTTTTTATCTGGCTTGCCGTCACTGGCGTGTTGTCACAAGGCGCAGGCGCACCCGATGACACGCCCTTTTTATTTGGCTTGCGTCAAAGGCGACTCTGTGACGGAATGTGCGCGGATGATGCGCTTGTGTATGCTAGACTTTATATGGATGATAGGAACTCATGGGCCGATTTCGCTCCGTCTGCCTTCCGACATCTAACCAATTTGCAATGTAAACGCTGTTCTTTTGTTTTGTTATTATTATCATCTCGATTATATTTTTTGTAAGGACCATACAAAAAAGCGCTACGACCGAGACGAGTTTCTTGTCTGTTCTTCTCGTACTTGGTTTAGGTTGGAATTGGCACATAAATTCACCTAGCATGTAAGACGTTTCAAAGTGATCCTTGAGATTTTATTGAATTTTTCAATTTCTATTTCATAAGTCCTGTCGCTAGTGGGTGAGATTGGCCTACGATCGCGGTGGAGTTTACTATCGAAATAGAAATAACTATTTTTTTTTTGTTACAGGATGGCGGACCCTCGCCCTTAGTTACGTAAGCATTTCTAATCCCAGCGATTTTAAGATTTTAAGTTGATTATTATACTCAATGATTCTTTTACAATTATTTTTATACTGTGATTTTAAGTCGTATGTTCAAATTTACGAGTAATAATGCCAAATAAAGGTAATATACTTTTATATAAATAACCCATGTCTATGTTTTATAGATTAAGTTCTCTTTAATTTCTAGAATAGAAAATATCTCCTCGATATTAGATAAAAAATATTGTTATGCTAAAAAAAACAAAGCAATTATATTTTCAACGCTTTTTATTGAATACTAAATTGGCAAAATAGCCGAACTTTCATTGAGTACAAAATGTGATCAATCAATGCAATTATTTAATATTGCACAAATGACAACATCCGAATCATGAATTTCTTCCTAGAGTGCTATGTAATATGTTATGTTTTCAATATATTATTAAAGTTACTAATTATTCTACTAAAACACAATCCATATACCACTCGCGGAAGAATGTTGATTTGTGGAACTGTCTTGAGATCACACCAGTTATCCATCACTCACCATTACAGAATACAATTTAAAAATCTATTACAATTAAAGTTTTATATTAGTTTCAAATAAATTGATATAAAAATAACTTAAATCTAACAGTGTGCTTCATTTACGCTAAGAATATATTTAAATTATTCTGATAACAAAACTAAGTCTTATTTATAAGGCGAGGCGCGCCTTAGGAGGATAAGCGTAATCATTGAACTTAAATTCTAAAATGGATTTACTAACATCAATACCCGGATTAGACGTATTTTAGGTACAAAGTTGCTTTTGTACAATTAATATAATTCCATTGTAATTTGACACAACGTGCATTGTTCTATTAGCTTTCGTAAACGCTGGCTTCTCGCGTGTTTCCTTATCACGTAGACAAAAAATAAAATAGTCATTTATATTGACTGACACACATTTCTTTATCAATGTGGGACAGTAATGATCTGGCTGGCACAATGCCCGAATCTTACAGTTAGTTTTTTTATTCACCGTTACTACGTCCATTGAATCTGTTTTATAAATACCAAGCCAAATAATAATTCAGTAAATTGTAATGGACGTAAAGTGAAGTCAGGCGAAAGGTTATTTCGCGATCGTAAAACTGATGCATAGAAGCTATATTTACAATTGATTCAAAACGGTAAGTTTCTTCATCGAACAATCTGTTGACCTTAACAGTGTAATTAAATAAGAAAAAGCAAACAAGTTTTACAAGCTATCAAATATTCAATTGAAGAAAAAATACTACGAAGTATTCAAAGATCTTACTCCAGAGCGGGGTACATTCAGCAGAGACAGTCTTTGGTTAACAGTTGGCATAAGACGCACAAAAATTGTTAGCACTAAAGATATAATTTTTTCTAGAATTTACAATCGACTCGAAAGTCTATTCAGTCAGTCTCATGAACGGATTTTGTTCATTTTCGATCAAGTTAGAAACAATACACCTATATTTTAAATTCTGAAACTAAGCAAGCTAAAGAATACGCGTTACCTACTTATTAACTAAATCGTAAAATAAAATGAATTTGATTCAGATTTGGAATTCAAAAATTGCGAAGACCAACTACTTGCGGATTATTTTTTAAGATCAAGATTTTAAAAATCCTATGACAAAGGTTAATTTTCATATCCATGGTCGCTCTTTATTACTAAGCGACTGGCGTTAGTACAAAGTTATTATTTTACAGACATGCACCATTTCAATATTAGTAGAAACAAAAAATGTCGCGTACAATTAAAATAAAAAACATCACAAATAGTTTACCACATATTCAGATTAACAACTCATTACAATACAGATATACATAGTGATTCAAAATGATTATTTTTTTTATTTAAATTCTTTATTGCACACAAAATACAAAATATGCACAATTGGCGAGCATAATGCCGAAGGCATTTTCTACCTGCTGACCAAAGTAAAGTAGGAAAAATACAGAAGGCGTGCTAACAACAGAAATAACCTTAATAATCTAACATTAAACCTAAAATTTAACATGATTGAAAATTTAAAACAGTAATACAAACCATTATGTAATTAAATATTAAAATTTAGCAAGAGGATGATGGAGACGATTCAAGAAATAACTCCCGAGTCCGTCTTTTGAAACGTTCTCTGGAATCAATCTTCCTAACGTCGTCAGGAAGATCATTCCAAAGTCTAGCCGCTTGAATAGAGAAAGACTTATCACGATAGGATGAGCTGTGGGCCGGTATTTCAAGGAGGAGATTATTTGATGATCTAAGAGACCTATCATGAACATCAGCAAAGAAGTTGAAACGATTCTTGAGGTATTCAGGAGTGGTTGGATCTTTTAGGACAGAGAAAAGAAGACAGAGAGCTCTCAGGTTCCTACGCTCACGAATAGGAAGCCACTTCAGTTTTGCTCGATAAAAGCTTATGTGGTCATATTTACGCAAGCAAAATATGAAACGTATACCAGCATTCATAAGGCGGTCAAGTTTATTAAGTAAATCCTGATTGAGATCAATAAAAGCAACATCAGCATAATCTAATATTGGTATTAAAAGAGAATTAACTAGAGTAATCTTTGTAGAAATAGGAAGAAATTTTTTCAAGCGGATTATAGAATGAAGTGTAGCGTGGAATTTGCGAGATAGCTCTTTTATGTAGGGTATCCAAGAGAGCTTAGAATCTAAAGTGAGACCAAGATTTTTAACCGTGGGAGAAAAAGGAATTATGTGACCATTGTAGGATAGTTGAGGAAGGGCATCATAAGAATCAATTTTCGCTAGTTGACGAGACCCACCAATAATGATGGCCTGACATTTATCCGGATTAACAGTAATTCCAAACATGGTGGACCAGGACAACAGACGAGTAAGGTCATTATTAAGTGCAAGGATAGCAAGGTGTATATCTTCAAAAGGAGCAGAACAATACATTTGTAGGTCATCAGCGTACATGTGATATTGACAAAGAAGGTGAGGACAGAGAAAATTAATAAATAATGAAAACAAAAGTGGTGAAAGAATGCCTCCTTGAGGCACACCTGCCTCAATAACCGCCCAGTCTGAGAAGTCTTCACAATGCCGGGTTTTTTGACGACGTCCTCTGAGGTAGGAACAAAACCAATTCACAGCAGATTCGGACAGGCCAAGCTTCGGAAGCATGGCAAGTAGGAGATCATGATCAACTGCATTAAAGGCATTGCTAAAATCGATAAGTACTAACACTGTCAAGTGGGCATTTTCCATGTTTAAACGTAAATCCTCGGTAACATTTAAGAGAGCAGTTGTAGTACTATGTCCTTTCCTAAAGCCAGATTGAAACGGGTTAAAGAGCATGTTGTCAGTTAGGAACTCGGTGAGCTGGGCATGTGCTACTGATTCTATTATTTTAGAGAAAAAGGGAAGAATAGAAATAGGTCGGTAATGTTTCAACAAAGAAGGATTAGTTAATTTAGGTAAAGGGATAACATAAGCCTCGCGCCATTGTTTTGGAAAATGACACTCAGAAAAGGAGTAGTTTATTATATGGGTTATAGTGGGGAGAATATGTTTCAGAATTGGCAAAATCATGATACGGCCGATGTCATCACTGCCAACGGCTTTAGACTTGAGTGATAAGATAGTTTTAAGTATTCTGTCCTGACTTACAGCAGCAAAGGAAAAAACAACTTCAGGTGGTGAAACTTTTTCAATCTCAGATAATGCTGCCGATTTGGCCCAAGAGACAATCTTATCGCTCGCAGAGAAATGGTCGTTGAGAGTGTTCAAGTCAAAGCAAAGACTGGATTCATGTGACTTGAATTTACCTATGCCAAGTGAACTAAGAAACTTCCAGAGACCAGCTGGCGAGGCAAGTTGTATTTGTTCAGTAATATGTTGTTTCTTAGCATTTCTGACAAGAAGATTACACCTATTCCTTGATTTTTTATAGATAGCCCAATTATCGTCACATCTATCACGTTTGTATCTGCGAAAATCCCGGTCACGCTTAGCCATAGCTTTACAAATAGCATCAGTTAACCAGGGAGATGATGAGCGTTTCAACCTGACGGGATGAATAGGAGCATGACGGTTAAATAACGATATGATATTAGAGCACAGAAAATCTACCATTCCATCAACAGATGACACAGAATCAATCTCATTCCAACCCATGCTCGATGCATCGTCGTCAAGCCTACAAATATCCATGCGCGAGAAGTTACGTTGATTGAGAGTTATTGGCTTTGGCTTAGGGACCTTCATTTTAAAAGATAAATAAATAAGATCATGATGCGAAAAAGCTGGGGCAGGGAATTGTCCGTAATTGTTCACAAGATTGCTGTCAGAAACAATGATGAGATCAAGGACTGTGTCATTATTGGCAGAGTGGTGTGTGGGCTCAGAGTTTATAATATTAAGGTTTACGGAATCAATTAAGCTAATTAAAGTCTTGGCTTTTGGGTTATACTTAAGGCAAGTATTAAGATCACCCATTATAATTGTGTGAAGGAAGTCAGAAGCAAGGGTTTCTAATACTAATTCAAGCTTAAGGAGGTAATTAAGGGAGTTTGTTATATTTGGAGGACAATATATCACTCCCAGGAGGAATTTGATGCCAATGTCGACTTCAATAAATAGGTATTCAGGCGATGCACTGTAAGCAGAAAGAGACTGCTGGATTAATTTATAGGAAAAACATTTTTTAAGATAAATTGCAACACCACCTCCACCCTTGCCAACGCGGTCATTACGAATAAGCACAAAACCTGGGATAGGAAAAAATGGAGACGGAAGAGAGGGTTTAAGAAAAGTCTCAGAAACAAGGATCGCATGAATGTGTTCAGATCTAAAAGTTTCAAGTAGATCTGAAATATGACTAGGGATGCTCTGAGCGTTAATATGGCACACATTGAAAGTTTTGGAAGATTGACTAAAGGTATTTATCAATAATTCTCCCAACGATAAAGTATGGTCATCACTTGCGCTATTGATACTACAAAAAGAGACATCAGAACCAGACTCGGCAGTTAAAAAGGACTCATCATCATCACAAACAGACATATAAAATATAACAAAAACTTAAAAGAATGTTAAATATTACCCAAAAACTAAATACTTACTTTGGTATAAAATAAAATTAAGACTTAAGAACTTACTTACCTAAAATTATGAAATAAAAATTTCAATAAAAATGCAATAACTTGCCGGCAATTATCATGGAGACAGGAAAAAACAAATAAAAATATTTACCTATATACATAATTACTAAAACAAAATATAACATAATACATAATACCTACCCAGATTAAGTATAAAACCTTATTATATACCTAAAAAAAAAAATCTAAGTAACAAAAATGTATACTCGTAGTAAAGTAACAATAGAAACTTGGTACGTGAAATGGAACGCAAAATCAGTCATTGAATGAAACACTAAAGAACTGTCACTGTCATTGTCAAATCAAATTAATCAATTTAGCTGTCACTCACGTCGAAGCTGTCACTCAGGTCGACTCGACTCGTGCACGTACGTAAACAATCGGAACAATTAGCTCAAAGAATTGAATTGAAACAAGTAAAACATTTTAATTTTGAAGGTAGAAAAATAAATCGACTAAATTGAAGAAAGAAACGACACCGACATGATACAGATCCAAATCAATAGAAGTATCTACAGTGGAGGGACTAACTATTTGTTGAGCCGCGCTCTGGTGGCCATGGGCTGATTACGCCTTGCATGCATCGGCGGCACCTCCACTGCCGGGCTGGCTGGCTTGGGGCTCGCGTTAGAGCGAGCCCGAGCAGGCACCCCGGAGCTACCGCTATTCACGCTCACCATAGGATACTTAGATATAAGCACTTCAAGATCCGACGCTGTAGAAACCCTAATGCGAGTGTTGTCTGGGGTCTTGATGAATACAGATCCATTGCTTGACCAACTCGACGTTCCAAAGTGCTTCCTGGCCGCAAGGAATACATCGTGTCTCTTTTTTGTGAGAAATTCGCCAAGGACAATGGGGCTAGATTTTAATGCCTTTTTAGCATTCCAAACAACATTCCTTACTTGGATGTCAGTGAAACGGACAATTATTGGTCGAGCTCTCTGCATATTTTTAGATCCCAGGCGGTGGCACAGATAAATAGAAGAATCCTGAAAACTGTTGTGATTCATCTTAGACTTGATGATGTGAGAGATTGTAGAAGTACAGTTCTCATTATCTTCCTCGGGCAAACCATGGAACAGAAGTGCATTACGGCGTGATTGATTATCAATATCATCCACCTGAGTAGCCAGTGTATCAATTTGTGTACGCAATAGTTTGAACATGTCCATCACAAACTGCCTAAACTCAGTGAAATCTCTGACAAGCGTAGATTGATTCACATCACTCACAGAGCTAGATGATGGTTGCAGCATTTTCTCAAAGTGAGCCATCCTGGATCCAAGGCTTGCCTCTAGCTGCTTCTGAGTGTCCATTATTTCTTGTAAGGTAGGCATTATGAATGTAACCAACTAAAATACTAGTTGCAGTAGTAGCTTATAGGTTATAGCCAGCAAGTTTTTGCAATAAAAATAATATTATTGCATGTAGATGTGTGATTCTTTGTATATTCAATAATAGACTGCCACGTAAGATAAATACACAAAATAAGCACTATAAAACTTCTTCAATGCAACAAATTATAATTAAATTAATAAAAATCAAAATTAGGTAATGTTATGTCAAGAAGCGCCATCTAGCGAAAAAAGATAATATATTTGAAATATATATATGGATAATGCATTTGAATAATATTTGATAAATACATTTGATACAACTATGAATACGATTATGAAATTAATACAACCACTTCACTAATATTAAAGCAAGTATACTTGCACGCGACTATTCTGATTGACAAGTGAAATGTTAAAAAAATGTAAAAAATGTTACAAAATGAAATTAAGATAAGCCATGGAACTTATTCCTTACAAAGTGTTAGTAATAAAAATACTTACATTATCAAATGTATTATGTATATCAGTGGAATGTTTACAATTTGAAAAAAATCAAAGTTTTCAGTGTGCAACGAAAGTATCTGTGAAAATAATTTTTACGAGACCCTCTCACAAGAGATGTTATATCAAAGTTGATATTCAATGTACTCCTTGTGGACTCTATTTATTGTGTTGTTCTGCTATAGTTCGTTGTATGGATAAAGATGTGCTGTTTGGCTATGGCTGGCAGAAACATTTAGATTAAGCACAGTAAGCCTGCAATATAGATTGCGGGATTAGTGTGCGGTTATATGTTTTTAGAGAACACATATATGTAAAACCATTTCAAAGTATTAAAATACTACCTCGTCATCACTGCCCGGTAGCTTGATTTGATCGCAGTATACAAAAAACGGAGTTCAAACAAGTTCTCAAGCCAATGCGTATATTATATATATTTTTTGTATGTAATCTCTCCATACTGTTTCAGTGGAAAAGCACCATAAGTCGAAGGTGTGAGTAGTAGAGCACCAGCCTAAAAATACGCCACACGTATCTCCTCAAAACATGAATGACAATCCATAAGTCTACTCAAAATAAAACCTATTGTTGAAAACACAGTACATGTGGGATTCTAAACATCAAAATAGGTAATAATACAATCCAAATATCGAACGGAAATGGCTGCGGTGTGGGTAACGTCAATTCATACAAGGTACATATCACCTCGCTATTATTTGTCGTTTTTTATCTACATAAAAGTAGTTTCCTTTCCTAATAAGCTAACATTCAATTTGTAGTAATTTTTCTAATAATAGTTAGTTTCATGCGACACGTCAGTTATTGTTAGAAAGCGAACTCTCACACAACGTTAGTTCAAGATACTACAAATTGAAATATTAGCCATTAATTTCCTTATTTCTCACCATAATTTATACCATAAAGTATTTTCAATCCAGTTGAGAGAATTATTGGGAAGGCAATGTTAGTATCAAATTGGTGTTATGAAGAAGGGACTGATTTTCTCTCAACTGTTATCATAACGAAGAACGTATCGCTAGTCATCTCTTTCTTGCATACGTGTTTTACAATAGTTTTCACCTTGTCAAAATATTTAGAACTGACAAGTTCTAAAGTACTTATGCCTACGGGCATATCAGAAAAAATAACTTATTGTTTTACAAATCTGTATAAAACATGAACAATCTGCAACTGCATTAAAACAATAACAACTATATACATTATGTACTTTTAGCGTGTACAGGCAATTGCCAAACTGCCGATTCCAATATCATATCTGCACTATCTGGATTATTTATCAACAGTAGTATTGATCCATAAGACCGACCAGCAAATGCCTTTATTTAAAAGCTGAGATGTCTTCAGCCACTGAATAGAAACAAAACAGAGTAAAAACTACAAACTCAGTTTTCCATCAGTTTTTTCTATTGTTGTTTATCACACTGTAGCAATCGGCAGTCATCAACAGTCTAACTACTGAACTGGCGTGGCTTAGATGTTCATATGAGTAAGGGCCATAGATAGTCCAGATCTTGAATCAACTAAGCAAAATACATCTGCTATTTGCTAGGCTCAGTGACAAACTCTACAACTATACTCCAATAAATTCTTCATGCAGATATAATATTAAAATCAGCTGAAAACAGATAATAAACTATCTTAGTCCATAGCGGCGGGTTCGTTCTGACCTACCGTGTGGCCGCTCATTCTTCAGAGAGCAAGCCTAGCTCCGGTAGTGGGGATGTCAGATGCCTTGTTGAAGGTGTCTTTGTGGTGGGAGTTTTAGGGCTTTTGTGGTCGGACTGCGGCGGCGTCGGCGGGTATATGTGCTCGGTCTCCTGTGATGTGGACGCGCCCGTATCCTGAGTGGACGACTGGCTCTCGAGCATTAGTTGGTGGACTTTATCCTGTAAACGAAAATGATACCAATGACTAAAAGTATTGTTAAAAACCTGTATAATCTTATACCTGTATACGAGCAAAGATCTTAATAATATAATCTGAATCTCGGAAACGGCTCAACGGTTTTCATGAAATTTTATACATATGCAGGTTTCTGGGGCTATAAATCGATCTGTAGCTAGGTTTCACTTTTAGAAAACGTCGTTTACAAAAAAAACCAAGCATTGCAAGGTACTATACCTTTTATATCATTAATCTATGTGTACATTCATTATAATTATGGACTTTTCTGTAATTTAAAATAGCGTTGGACGATGGAATCGCTAAATCATTATTATACTAATGATGTTATCATGTGAATCGCCACATCAAGTGGCATATGCACCAAATATCCCATGTCTCTTCTGTATATTCCGTACAAACATGCCTAACGGGTATTACACTACACAGTATTCAGGGCCCGGTAATTAGGGAGAGCTTGGCTTACGCTCTACGCCTAACGCTAACTCTTATTACACGACTCTTAGTTAGGGTAAGGGTCCCTTAAGCTTGGCTAGTGTTATATAAAAAACTAGCTTCCGGTCGCGGCTTTTCTCGCAAGGTACCTACAAAAATATAGCCTATGTTACTCAGGGATAACGTAGCATTCTAATGGTGAAAGAATTTTTGAAATTGGACCAGTAGTTTTTGAGTTTATCTGTTACAAACAAAAATACAAAACTTTCCTCTTTATATCTTATATAGTGATGCAACGGAAGTGTCTTAGCGGAAGCAGAAACAGAAGCAGATGTCAAAAGTAAATTTTAACGGAAGCGGAAACGGAAGTGTAAATAATATGAAAAAAAAACTTAAATTTCAGTGGTAAGTGCCCTACTTGCCTCTGAAATTTTAGATTTATTTTTATTATAGTACCGTTAATCCAATCTGCATGAAACTTGGAAGGTCTAGAGATTCTACTACGTAGATTTGCTGAGAGAGCATATGAGCTTAATCGGTGTAAAGGTACCTACAGGGTTCTAAAACGAAAAAAACTTTTTGCCCAGCTGTGGGACATTAATGGCTGATATATTATAATAATTGAGTGTGTTATCAAATAAAAGATCTTTACTTGATCATTTCAAAAATATTTTTTTTCTAGTATGTATAATATGTTCTAGTTTATGAAATATAACGTAAAAAGTGAATTTTACGATTTAAATCTTTGAAAATTAAGAAAACCGCTAACATCTTATAGCACGGATATAAGTACCTACCTATCTAGGTAGGATAATCAAATAATATTCTTTTTTTGTTTAGGACTTATGTAGGTACATAAAGAGTGTCCAAAAACATCAGGACTTGAATACAAATGAGGATTGTGGCATCGCGCGTGAAATATCACGGTTCGGGGCGAACTAATAGTTAATATTCATAGTTAAGTTGCGGTAGGTAAGTTATATTATATGAAAAGTAGTTTGATCGCTTTTGCCTAACAATTTTTTCGGTGTTCGTCGCATATTATAAGACCACTCTTACTAAAACAAACAACAGCAGAAAATCTTACTCGCTTACTCGCGGCGCGACGTAAACTAAAAAGTACGTAGGTAAACAAACAAAGTTGCGACAAGTAACGAAAGTCCACGCGAGGCTTCACCGTCAAACGCGCGCCTCGCCGCCCGTGCTCCAGCGCTGTCAACCGCCCCGCCATTGTTAACTTCCGTTCCTATTTCCGTTAAAAAAGTTGCGGAAGCAGAAGCAGAAACGGAAGTCAAAAAGCATGCGGAACTTCCGCAGTTGCGGAAACGGAAACAGATATCTGTTGCATCACTAATCTTATACCTTTAAAAGAGCAATTCTTGTATATATATATATAATATAATTGGAATCTCGGAAACGGCTCCAGCGATTTTCATGAAATTTAGTATGCAGGGGGTTTCAGGGGCGATAAATCGATTTAGCTAGGTTTCATTTTTAGAAAACGCCCGTTTACCCCAAAAAAACGAGCAAAGGTCGGTCACCCAGGTACTTATTAGTATAGATGTGTAATACCCGCTTAACCTCTGACGTCCCGTCGCCGCGATATCACGCGAGACATAATAGATTTTCTATTGTGTCTGGAATCCTGGCATACTACAGGTTAAGTCAGGAATGAGTTGTGTACCAAAATGTGTACTAACAAACATGTCGAGCGAGACGTTGTGCGATTGGATGCGATGGCTCTCGTCCAAGTTGATGTCGGGGCAGATGAGCTGCAGGCCGGCGCCGCGCTGCACGAACTCCCCGTCCCCGCCGCGCACCACGCACACGGCGCCCTCCGCGCGCACCACTGCCACGAACGGCGCCAGCCAGCGGTAGCACGGCTCGATCGACTCCCAGCTGTAACCTACAAATGAACTAACTTAGGTATCTCGTACGGTTTGCCAACTCTAGTCATGGAGAATAGGCCTCCTGAAAGTCTCTGTTATGCCTGGATTTGAGATTGAGAAAAAAAGAAATGCCCGGAGTTTGAGAAAGGTCATAGGCTGCCTTTTATCCCGAAAAAATTTAAGATTCCCGTGGGATAGACATGTATGTTTTTGTTTTTCAAGGTAACATGCGGGCGAAGCCGCTGGCGGATGTTAGTTTGGAGTATATTTTTGGTAGTTTTTTAAATAAATAAATAAATATTGGTGGACATTATCATCACACAACACTCTAGGCCCAAACTAAGCAAAGCTTGTACTATGGGAACCAGATAGCTGATAGATTAATTAAATACTTATGTTTTGTAAATACATACATAAGTACTAGAATACATAATAACACTTAGCCACAAAAACAGAAATCTTAGATGATATTAAATTGTCCAATTCAAAGCCAATTAAAAATAACAAAACATATAGATTCAATCTGCTCACCTGATACTCTAACTCCTAAATCCTTATTGAAGGAATGCGCCATCGTAGCCGCAGCTATCACACTGTACGGGTACTGGTTCACATCCACATGCAGGACAGCTAGGTCAATCAGTTGTCCGCTTATAACGAACTCCAGAGACGAGAACTGGGGAAACACGAACGTGTATCCCCTTAGAGCGTTCGCGCCGACGTCACTCTCGCCTAGGAGTCTCCGTTTCGCACTGCGCCCTTCGCTGGCCAGCTGCATGTAGACATTTAACCAGCTGTTTATGGTGATAGGCGTGATACTCCACGATAATATCTTGAGGATAAGCAGTTCTTCAAGTAGGATCTCTTCTGTGGTGCAAGCGCCGTCTGTGACGTAAGCGAATTCTCCTATCTTCGGCGGGTATACTTCCTCCACTTTGGCCGCGATGAACAAACATGTTATTCCTGAAATTGAGAATTTATTCATGCGTGAAATGACGTCACGGATTATAAGACGCAGCGAATACTAATGCTGTTTTTATGTTTAGCGAATGGATTTGCAATAACTTACGCTATTGATTTCAAAGTATCATAATTATCATAGCATCATAACTGTTTTTTTATGTATTTTTTATTAGGGAACTGAGGCTTGACTGTTTTGGCTTATTCCCAAAGTACTCCATTCTTTTGTTCAAAAAAGATAAGAATCTCGAACATTAGTTCCCAATCTACTCCAAAGAATTATTATTAAAAAAAGGTAAAATAAAAATAGTGCGTTTAAGTTTCAAGACTACTCTATTCAAAACATCGAAACAAAATAATGTTAGGAGTACAGTCTGTCACAGTATTTCTGTAATAAAATTAGGTATGCTGGCAAAAGTTTTCTTCAAATTAGGAATTTTGAACGTTTACGTCTGCGGTAAATAAAGTAAATTGTAATATCACTTCAATATCACTTAGGTACATACTTTTAATGCATTATTATTTAGAAAAAAAAGGGTAGCAAAAGAGATAAGTTTTGTTTACACCTAGGTATGTTAATGTTACAAGCAAATACCAAATTACAAATGATTTAATTTCTGATAATAAGAGCGCTGGTGGTGTAGTGGTAGCACCCCTGCCGAAGGTCGTGGGTTTAAACATGGTCGTGCACCAATGAGTTTTTCTATTCGAAAAAATTATGTGCGCAATGCCAGTGCTCTTAAACGGTGAAGGAAAACATCGTGAGGAAACCGGCATACCCTAGAACAAAAAATTCGAAGGTAGGTATATGTCATAGGTTAGTATTCTTATAAGCGGCGATGGGCTTGCAACCTGTCACGTACGGAATACTAACTACTGTGCAAAATGTGGGCATGTACCAAATGTCATGTTTGGACTTGCCTCTGACTACCCCCTTTAGATATCCTCAAAGGTCTAAGTAACTAAAGATCTGAGGAGATATCTACCGAGCCTGGGGATTACAGTCGTGATCATATTTATTTATTTATTTTATTTTTTTATTTCTGAATATATTCTAAGACCTAATATGTCTCGCATTAGCATAATGCATAGCTGAAGAGACTGATTTTTACGGGTAAGTTATAATAACGGGTGTTTTTTAGAGGCGAAGAACTTTAAACTGAAATAAAACAGAGAAAAACGTTATTAATTTATACATCCAGTTGGCTTTATTCATAGCGTTTTTTTTATTTCAATTTAAAGTTTCTAAGCTTTTAAAAAAACACCCTTCTGTTAATACGTCATGGTTTTTTTTCTATCAATATTTATGGTAAACTTCTAAATTTTGGTTTCTCATAATTAAGTAGGTAGGTATATTGTTTTTTTTATTCTACCGTCTATTTTTGAAAATGTGTACTTATGTTGATCTTCTTCTTCTTTTTCTTGATGTTGATTAGATTAATATTTTTTTTTTAAATCAGTTAAGTACTGTATTTTATTTTAAATCTTCATTCATTTAGGTTTAGGTAAGGCATTTTATGACGTTATAGGCGGTTATCGCTATAATAAGAGAAGAAAAATCTGTTTATTGTACTATTAAAATATGTATTTCTTAAGCTGACTGTACGTCAGTTACCTTGTGGAGTAAAATGCGAAATAAATCAGTATTATTTACATTACTGATGACTAATATTAAATGTTTGGAGGAGTTTGAGAACGAATGTATGAGATAATTATTTTTGGACACCAGTGGGGTGGAGTCGAATTTAACTAAAAAAACAATATTTTGTTTGTGGAGTAGTTTGAGAATATTTCTTGGAGTACTTTGGGAACAAAACGTGGAGTACTTTGGGAATAAGCCACTGTTTTGGCTTATTCCCAAAGTACTCCATTCTTTTGTTCAAAAAAGATAAGAATCTCGAACATTAGTTCCCAATCTACTCCAAAGAATTATTATTAAAAAAAGGTAAAATAAAAATAGTGCGTTTAAGTTTCAAGACTACTCTATTCAAAACATCGAAACAAAATAATGTTAGGAGTACAGTCTGTCACAGTATTTCTGTAATAAAATTAGGTATGCTGGCAAAAGTTTTCTTCAAATTAGGAATTTTGAACGTTTACGTCTGCGGTAAATAAAGTAAATTGTAATATCACTTCAATATCACTTAGGTACATACTTTTAATGCATTATTATTTAGAAAAAAAAGGGTAGCAAAAGAGATAAGTTTTGTTTACACCTAGGTATGTTAATGTTACAAGCAAATACCAAATTACAAATGATTTAATTTCTGATAATAAGAGCGCTGGTGGTGTAGTGGTAGCACCCCTGCCGAAGGTCGTGGGTTTAAACATGGTCGTGCACCAATGAGTTTTTCTATTCGAAAAAATTATGTGCGCAATGCCAGTGCTCTTAAACGGTGAAGGAAAACATCGTGAGGAAACCGGCATACCCTAGAACAAAAAATTCGAAGGTAGGTATATGTCATAGGTTAGTATTCTTATAAGCGGCGATGGGCTTGCAACCTGTCACGTACGGAATACTAACTACTGTGCAAAATGTGGGCATGTACCAAATGTCATGTTTGGACTTGCCTCTGACTACCCCCTTTAGATATCCTCAAAGGTCTAAGTAACTAAAGATCTGAGGAGATATCTACCGAGCCTGGGGATTACAGTCGTGATCATATTTATTTATTTATTTTATTTTTTTATTTCTGAATATATTCTAAGACCTAATATGTCTCGCATTAGCATAATGCATAGCTGAAGAGACTGATTTTTACGGGTAAGTTATAATAACGGGTGTTTTTTAGAGGCGAAGAACTTTAAACTGAAATAAAACAGAGAAAAACGTTATTAATTTATACATCCAGTTGGCTTTATTCATAGCGTTTTTTTTATTTCAATTTAAAGTTTCTAAGCTTTTAAAAAAACACCCTTCTGTTAATACGTCATGGTTTTTTTTCTATCAATATTTATGGTAAACTTCTAAATTTTGGTTTCTCATAATTAAGTAGGTAGGTATATTGTTTTTTTTATTCTACCGTCTATTTTTGAAAATGTGTACTTATGTTGATCTTCTTCTTCTTTTTCTTGATGTTGATTAGATTAATATTTTTTTTTTAAATCAGTTAAGTACTGTATTTTATTTTAAATCTTCATTCATTTAGGTTTAGGTAAGGCATTTTATGACGTTATAGGCGGTTATCGCTATAATAAGAGAAGAAAAATCTGTTTATTGTACTATTAAAATATGTATTTCTTAAGCTGACTGTACGTCAGTTACCTTGTGGAGTAAAATGCGAAATAAATCAGTATTATTTACATTACTGATGACTAATATTAAATGTTTGGAGGAGTTTGAGAACGAATGTATGAGATAATTATTTTTGGACACCAGTGGGGTGGAGTCGAATTTAACTAAAAAAACAATATTTTGTTTGTGGAGTAGTTTGAGAATATTTCTTGGAGTACTTTGGGAACAAAACGTGGAGTACTTTGGGAATAAGCCACTGTTTTGGCTTATTCCCAAAGTACTCCATTCTTTTGTTCAAAAAAGATAAGAATCTCGAACATTAGTTCCCAATCTACTCCAAAGAATTATTATTAAAAAAAGGTAAAATAAAAATAGTGCGTTTAAGTTTCAAGACTACTCTATTCAAAACATCGAAACAAAATAATGTTAGGAGTACAGTCTGTCACAGTATTTCTGTAATAAAATTAGGTATGCTGGCAAAAGTTTTCTTCAAATTAGGAATTTTGAACGTTTACGTCTGCGGTAAATAAAGTAAATTGTAATATCACTTCAATATCACTTAGGTACATACTTTTAATGCATTATTATTTAGAAAAAAAAGGGTAGCAAAAGAGATAAGTTTTGTTTACACCTAGGTATGTTAATGTTACAAGCAAATACCAAATTACAAATGATTTAATTTCTGATAATAAGAGCGCTGGTGGTGTAGTGGTAGCACCCCTGCCGAAGGTCGTGGGTTTAAACATGGTCGTGCACCAATGAGTTTTTCTATTCGAAAAAATTATGTGCGCAATGCCAGTGCTCTTAAACGGTGAAGGAAAACATCGTGAGGAAACCGGCATACCCTAGAACAAAAAATTCGAAGGTAGGTATATGTCATAGGTTAGTATTCTTATAAGCGGCGATGGGCTTGCAACCTGTCACGTACGGAATACTAACTACTGTGCAAAATGTGGGCATGTACCAAATGTCATGTTTGGACTTGCCTCTGACTACCCCCTTTAGATATCCTCAAAGGTCTAAGTAACTAAAGATCTGAGGAGATATCTACCGAGCCTGGGGATTACAGTCGTGATCATATTTATTTATTTATTTTATTTTTTTATTTCTGAATATATTCTAAGACCTAATATGTCTCGCATTAGCATAATGCATAGCTGAAGAGACTGATTTTTACGGGTAAGTTATAATAACGGGTGTTTTTTAGAGGCGAAGAACTTTAAACTGAAATAAAACAGAGAAAAACGTTATTAATTTATACATCCAGTTGGCTTTATTCATAGCGTTTTTTTTATTTCAATTTAAAGTTTCTAAGCTTTTAAAAAAACACCCTTCTGTTAATACGTCATGGTTTTTTTTCTATCAATATTTATGGTAAACTTCTAAATTTTGGTTTCTCATAATTAAGTAGGTAGGTATATTGTTTTTTTTATTCTACCGTCTATTTTTGAAAATGTGTACTTATGTTGATCTTCTTCTTCTTTTTCTTGATGTTGATTAGATTAATATTTTTTTTTTAAATCAGTTAAGTACTGTATTTTATTTTAAATCTTCATTCATTTAGGTTTAGGTAAGGCATTTTATGACGTTATAGGCGGTTATCGCTATAATAAGAGAAGAAAAATCTGTTTATTGTACTATTAAAATATGTATTTCTTAAGCTGACTGTACGTCAGTTACCTTGTGGAGTAAAATGCGAAATAAATCAGTATTATTTACATTACTGATGACTAATATTAAATGTTTGGAGGAGTTTGAGAACGAATGTATGAGATAATTATTTTTGGACACCAGTGGGGTGGAGTCGAATTTAACTAAAAAAACAATATTTTGTTTGTGGAGTAGTTTGAGAATATTTCTTGGAGTACTTTGGGAACAAAACGTGGAGTACTTTGGGAATAAGCCACTGTTTTCATACTTCCTACAGTTTTCATTCTACTGACGGCTTTCCACTAGTGGAATAAAAGTGCTAAGTGCCAACAAACTGACAACCTGGCTAGATAATTTAGGCATTTGTATGCACCTAAAATAAGTGATGTTGAAACAGTTGATGAGGCCCTGTGTGATGCACCACAATAATCATCATCAGCCCTAGTATGAGTTTTTGATAGTATACGAAAACTTTTTTCGAATAGTATCCTTTCGTACATTTACCTCCACCGGAAATGTTAAGGAACTAAAATAAGGTCGATATCATGAAAACTTGGTTTGAAAATCATTGCTGGGACTGCCGATTAGATATTTTCGACTTTATTTTAGTTCCTTAACATTTCCGATGGAGGTAAATGTATGAAAGGATACTATTCGAAAAAAGTTTTCGTATACTATCAAAAACTCATACTAGGGGTACATATCCTAAACCGTCCACCAAACAGAATAACCAATAGAATATCAGTCACGTTGAGAAGTAGACCAAGAGAGAAAGAGACTTACCTATAAGCTGCAGCCGTCCCTTTTGCACGTCTTCTGTATTGGACAGGTACCTATCTACGTAGTCCACTGTCAGGTGAAATGTTTCTCTATGGAGTTTGTATACCTCGCATACCTGTAGACAAGAAAATCAATTCTTGTAATTACCTATATCTGGCTTCTCAGAATACAGAAAGAACAGAAACCGTGAACACGCCTAATACTGAAGCGTCAAATACTACTCATAAAATGAGTAGTTTGAAGCGCAGCCGATCAGTCACTCTGTGGACGTCGTATCGCGTGACGTGACTTACCGGTGTGCAATTTAAACAAATTATGCCGTCTTGAGTCGTTCCTATCTGTAAAAATACAGCGGGGCTACAAAAAAAACAGGATGGGATCACATTTCACGTGTAAGTAGTGCATTTAGATGTCGTTTTATTTAATTACTGAATAAATTGTTTTGTTTGTAATTGTCATAGAGAATGATGCGTCCATCTTGTTAGTGTTGCCAATGTAAGAGTTTTTTGATTTTCCCTGCTTTTTAATACGTAGGTAGGTACTTACGGATTTTATTTTGAGTGATATTAAATTATTGAATATGTCTTTAAAAAACATTTTAACATTTTGATTTTCGCTGAATAAAGTTATTTTGAGTTTGAGTTTAAGTTTCGTGTTTTATTTATAAAACTTTTATTTCATGAGATTATTATGAGTTACATAGATATAAAATATGAATACATTTATAAGAAAGGACAATGTCGATTTATTATCTTACCTTCAATACTCTCAACGCTTACCCAAAAAAACGAGTAAGCGATGTCTAGCTAGCAACATTACGCGGGTGGGAAGTGAGGTGGGTGCGGGACGCTTGTTTGGTTTTTGGACACAGCGTGCGGTTTGCGATTACAGTCGAACGCGGCTTCTGGTTCTTTCTGTATTCTGAGTCTGGCTTTTATAAAATAAAAGTATTTTCCGGTTGAACATTTTACATAGTACAGGTTATATAAAATCACGCCTATTTTCCGACGGGGTAGACGCGAGACAAAGCTTTTGCTTCATTATAGTTTTCATACACGCGCGTCGTTTTAAGCCTTACAGCAAGCTCTTACAAAACCATCAGAAACGTCAAATATAAAGTAAAGTAACCAACATCACTTCAAATCAATTTTTATAAGTCATGGTACGAAATATCAAAGTATTACTTTGATATTGCCCGAAGAGTTTGTGGTAAGGCTCTTCTAAGTTATAACGAGTTTTTGATATTTCTTATATAATAAATAATATTTCGTGTTGTTTTGACTAGTACTTTTTGGACACTTTGTTGATCAATGGTCCTCCAAGACCCGTGTTGCGTAGCTTAATCGTTAACATAAAAAAAATCTATGCCTACGGATTGAAATTGAAAAATATTTTACTCAGTAAAATCACAAGGATCACTTTGAAACGTCTTACATGCTAGGTGAATCTATGTGCCAAATCCAACCTAACCCAAGTACGAGAAGAACAGGCAAGAAATTCGTCTCGGTAAGAACCGATGTCATTTACTTAGATCTTATTTTGAACAGTAGAATAAAATGGTGGATCAATATTTCACAAATAATACTGTAGTTTTTAATAGCTTAAGATCATTTACGAGTATATGCGGGCTTCCAAGTAGTAAGACGCAGACTACAAAATTGATTACTCCCGCCAACAGCTGTTCATAATGAGTACCTACTCTATACCAGTATATCTCAATTCTAAGCAAAGTTTTTGTCATGATTCAATGAGATGACACAAAAAAAGAATGTGATAAAATATCGTGGCACTTCCGGGTAGACTAAAAAATAAGGACACTACATTACTACACTAACTTAGGTTACGGTAATCATTTGTCAACAGTATCGAATTTGACCTCGAATTCACTCGAGTGACCGACCTCACTTCGAACGCAAGCCAACTTCACTTTAAAATGGTATTCTGTGTACTTATATTTAGAAGCACAAGCGAAGTATCAAAATGAGCTAGGGATTGAACCTAAGCTTAGAACACCTACGCGTTACATAAGTCGATTTATCTTCTTTTTGGTTTTATTTATGCAATAAAACGAAAGAAAAAGAATTTTTTCGTAATCAGGTACCATGCTTTTGCCAGCTGGTATAAAACAATATGTTGAGTTTTAGCACGTTTGCGAATACAAACTTCGCCCGTATCGATTATCACTTTCATTCAAATTACAAATAACGGTATTATGGGGCCTTACCACACTCGCTTACAAACCACCATGTTTCAAAACATGGTACCATGTCATGGTACAAAATATCCAAGTTATATTACTTTGATATTGCCCCAAGAGCAGGTGTGGGGGAGTGGTAAGGTGTATTGTGTAGTATTTTTTTAACAAAACGGAAATCTAACACTACCTACCTAATTGTACGGGCAGTGAACAAAGTGAGCACGATTCGGTATGTATCTTTAGAATGAAGTCACTGTGACTGTTATCTGAATTTATTTAAACCAATAAATTACAGAGGCCCACTACGAAGCTATGAAAAAAACAAAGAATGCAAGGTCTTACGTCACCAACCGAGAATCAATATATAGCTACTATATATGATCTGGGATATAGCCTAAACAATACAAACAAAAAAAACCGTACAAGAGCGAGTTGACTCGCGCATGTAGGGTTTCATACCCATAATACAACATTAATTAATACTATGTAGGTATTTTTTAATATATATTTTTTTTTCTATAACATAGCGGCAACAGAAATACACATTCTGTGAAAATTTGAACTGTCTACTAATTACGGATCATGAGATGCAGCCCGTTGACATACGGACGGACGAACAGCGGAGGCTTAATAATAGGGTCCCGTTAGTTACTCTTCGGGTACGGAACCCTAAAAATAACACAACAAAGAGTCTTCTTATTTCTTTTAGCTTTTTAGAACCAGTATATAGACAGACAGACAGACTGAAAAAGATACTGCAGATATACTAAAGAAAATCCAAACTAACATAACTGAAGTAGCTATGAATTACCTCCACATGAAGCCAAGTGTTTTACTAGTCTCGTCTCGCTCACAAAAACTTAAACATTGTCCAACTGTGGTTTTATACAAAGTACCTAAATTTGTGTAGGCAAACATTTTCGATTGTATAAAAAACGCCGATTGAATCAGGCTTAGTAGAGTTAGTGGTATTCTTTCAATAGCCTTTTAATAAAGCTAAAAAACCACTGGGTTTTCTGAAAATACTGTTGTTTAAGATATTTATTTGTTCGTCGGTGAATTTCGGATACTCTCGGGTATTTCCGGGAATACGAAAACTTTGATCCCATGTCATACTGTGAACATTATCCACTTTGCATCGCAACTTACTGGTAAAGTTGCGATGCGATAGGTTAGTATTGTTATAAGCGGCGATGGGCTTGCAACCCGTCACATTCGGAATACTAACTACTGTGCAAAATGTGGGCATGTACCAAAATCATGTTTGGACGTGACTGCACCCTCTTTAGATATCCTCAAAGATCTAAGTAACTAGAGATCGGACGAGATATTTACCGAGCCTGGGGATTAGAGTCGGAGTCGTGGTTATATTTTTTTTTATATGAATGTAGATTATACCCTGAATGAACATAATATAGACTACATTTTATCAGGAAAAAACCTCCATAGGGATGAGAACTGCAAATCTTCAGGGCACAGCGGAAATCACAAAGGAATCAGTTAATTTGAGAAAGGGGAGTGGCCATCACGTTTTTAAATTTTTCTACATCGATATAAATAGTTACTAAAGTTTCCTATAATAGTTATTTCGCATTACTACAACCAACCGGGTCATTCATTCCTCTTGATTCTTGATCCATATCTGCCGTCTCTCTTACACCCTGTACCACCAGTCATGTACTAATAATCTACGCAAGAGGGCCATTCCACTCAACGGTTTCGTCATTATTCTCACTTTCGTCATTGTTCGCAACAAATTATTTTGTTAATCGCGAAAAATATTAGATAATTTTCGTGAAATAACTTACTTTTATTGCTCCATTTTCATGCTATCAGCTTGAAAGACGAGCTCTAATACAAAGGTTAAACAAGTTTTTAAAATAGCGGTAAAATATCAAATCGGGCAGAAACGAATGTTTGTCTGTTCACCGTCACGCCTAACGAATTTTTTATGAAATTTCATATAGCTGGCCTGAATCTTGATATCGCGAACGAAGCCACGGACTGATGTTAGCATTATTCTAAATACCAACGTGAAAGTTTCATAATGAGTCAACCGAGCGGAATTTTTGCATAATAGTGACACAGAGAATTGTGCATCTAATGCTATTTATTTCAGGTCGAGTGTTTATTAGAAATAAAATAACTGATTTAGCAAACATCGCACAGTATTTAACGGTGCTATGTAGATACTAATGTAGTGTAACCTTCCTCTTCAATCACTATCTATTGATGAAAACTGCATTAAAATCCGTTGCGTAATCTAAAAGGTCTAAACGTAAATACGGCAAGAAGCTATTTTGGGATTTGTTTTATGCTATGTAGAGACACTAAATTCTAAACTAGCTGACTCTCGCCCAACTTCGTCTGCGCGTTTTAAGGTAGAACATTTTGACAATTCCAAGTATTGTAACCCTCACAAATCTAATACCGCTTAATAGATTACATTGAAATTGAACCACACGATACTCAAGGATTTAGGTGATAAATCAACTTTAGCTAAAACCCGAATTAGTTAGAAAACCTTGGTTAAAAACCATTGAAATTGAAATTGAAATTGAAATTGAAAAATATTTATTCAGTACAATCACAAGGATCACTTTGAAACGTCTTACATGCTAGGTGAATCTATGTGCCAATTCCAACCTAACCCAAGTACGAGAAGAACAGGCAAGAAACTCGTCTCGGTCCTAGCGCTTTTTTGTATGATCCTTCTTCCATGTCAAACACACCTCTGAAAATTCAGAAATTCCCTAATTTATCCAGAACAGTAAGGTTTTTTGCATTTCTTTTTCACATGAATGTAAATCAGTTAATTTGAAACAAATTATTCCAGCCCTTTTTTTCAAATAAGCTATTTACTTGAACAAAATTATGTTTTTTATAAATTGTCGCTTACGTTATTTAATTCGGAGCAGCCATATTATCATGCCGCACTCTACTTGTCACTTGGATATTTTGCTCGGTGCTTTGTCTCATTCCGCGGCGAGCCGCGTTGCTAGACGGGTCTGTGTCACTTTTTTTCGCAACTTTTACGAAAGAAAAACCAGAACAAATGGCTAAAATATCACACAAAACATGTGCATTAGGCTTTGGAAACACGTTATGGACGTATTAAAGTAATTGTATATTTTATTTGACCACATTAGGAATAATAATTTTATTGATACAATTTAATATTTTGTAAGACCCATAACCACAACTTATAATAAAACTAGCTTCCACCCACGGCTTCGCCCGCGTGGTACCTTGAAAAAAAAATCTATGCTACGGGAACCGTACATTTTTCCGGGATAAGAAATAGGCAAATAGCCTATGTGCTATTCCAGATAGTAATCTATATCTGTGCCTAATTTCATCTACATCCGTTCAGCCGTTTCAGCGTGAATGAGTGACAAACATACATCCATACATCCACACATCCATGCATCCGTACCTACATCCTCACATCCATACATTCTTACAAACTTTCGCGTTTTTATTTATCAGTAGGATTATTACGTAGGTACGTTTTGGTTCAATAAAGCTGTAGCAAACCGTATGTATTCGGTATTGAGTAACGGGTACCTACGCCATTTAGAACCGAGTATCGAGTCGGTACACCCGAATGCATCTCCTTACTCGCATCTTTTGTAGTATAGGAACCTGGTGTCACAGGTTGTCATACAAAGCATTAAAATTTGTCCAGTCCGAAAAAAAAGGTTCAAAATACGGAAAAGTGAAAAATGCACCTTACACAGTTTGGTATGTTTTCTACAAATTATGAATGTTGCAACGCCGCGAGACGTCATAATTACTGAACGCGTACCAAATCGAATCGTATTGCGTACGATACTGAAACCTCAGTATCGTACGTATCATACCTGATACCTCATATATAACAGAAGTAACAAGTAACGTGTTCGATTCGAAGTAACGAGCCACTTTTAAATACTCAGCGCGTCAGATTAAGAAATGTATGGTTCATCTTTATGTCCTAAGACTTGCTGCCACATAATCCGACGATTATCTGGAGGGTTCACCTAATCAGACAGTTATAATTTTTTTTATAAATGGCGGCCATATACATATATGGGGCTCATATTTGGCGGAGGCATTTAACCGGGTACAAGCTATCCCCCTGTAGAATAATCTGCCGTGCTTTAGTAAATCCCGAAATCCTCTCTTGGGCTGTTTGTTTGACATTTTTGTACCTACATTAACTTTTGTCATTTTACATTTTTCTTGTACACAGTATAAGAAAACATTAGGTAGGTACCTACTCATTTTACCTATTAGCGATTTTTTTTAAATCAAAAAAGAAAGATGAAAATCAACCCCCATTACTAAAATATGGTGAAAGGTAAGTAAAAACTATCATAATGTTGGTCGTACCCAGTCCTGCTTACAAACCACAGTATAGTAAACTAATAAATCACACTATAACTATAATAATATATATATATATATATAATTATTTCACATTTTTATGTATCTAAACTGAATTTCAAACAAATCACACAACTCATTAAAAAATCACATTAACTTTGACCCCCTATTTTACCATTTGTAGAGGGTTATTTTGAAATATCCAGAACCACGTACTTATCTATTTATTTTGCATATAAAGTATCCAAACCAAAATTCAGACCAGTCGCACCACCCATTTAAAAGTTTTTATACAAACATTGACATACAAATATTTGACAATTATTTGAAGGTAATATTGAATAATACTGAAACACGTGCCCGTTTATTTTGTATTTACAGTACCTACATAAACAAAGTTTCATTAAAATCGCTACAGGCAAGCCTTTAAAAAGTTTCATACAAACGTTTTCAACCTTTTTCACCCTCTAAGGGTCGAATTTACAAAAGTCCAGCCTTAATGGGTGGTTTTGTTATAAAAAGAAGCCACTTTCCAAATTTCAGCTTTCAATCAGTCAGTCAGTTAGTCAGGCTAAGCTCTTTTATATAGGTATACATTATTTTATTATGGTACCAAACAAAATGATTGTCCTACTGCAACATTTTGTTCACTGTGGCACCAGCGCGCGTCTTTCTAGTGTGACTATTCGAGTATAGATGGTGTTAATAGTCGACTCTATTCGACAACAGATGGTGTTATAATCGACTTTAATACTTAGTTCTGCTACTCTCCGCATCGACAAATTCACTTCGGGGTTAGGAAGAGCAGGCAAAAATTGAAACTAGTGTGACAGATATATGGGGCCTTAAGTAATATATTTTTTCCCGTTTTTGCAACATTTTTCATTGATGCTCCGCTCCTATTGGTCGTAGCGTGATGTTGTATAGCCTATAGCCTTCCTAGATAAATGGACTGTAGAACACAATAATAATATATCAAAACGAACCAGTAGTTCCTGAGATTAGCGCGTTCAATCAAACAAACTTTTCAGCTTTATATTAGTATAGATTCGTTCTTTGAAAATAAGTTACATAAACAGACGCAGTATGTACTGAACTAAAGTATAAAATGCAATCGCGTTGCGGATTTTAAACATTCATATCTTTATCTATGACCTCGTGTGAACGCGATATATTTTATTCAATGAATTACTAGTATTTCTTATTTCCCACTCGTGGGACACTGGCCTACTCACGTATGACACTGATTAGATATATCAAACAGGTCTTTCGTAAATAATATTAATTTATATTTCTTATCGTGTCACAAGTAATATACTCAAGAGTCTCCTTTTGTGCTTTACCCGACTGCGAAGCGAAGGAGGGTAATGTGTTTGGGGTGTATGTATGTTTGTTTGTAAGAGAGTTCCTTTGGCTGTCGCTGTAGCCCAAACGGCTAGACGGATTTTGATAAATGAGATGTCGTTGTATTCGATCACAAGAGTGACACAGGCTATACAAAATGACGAAAAATCGAATATTGCGGCTGCTAAAGTATTTTCAGTTACTTTCACTCGGGTTTTTTTAAGTTTTGCAATGAATACTAGTTTCATAAATAAGAAGTAGTAGAGCTATCCATCTAAATCGTATTCTTTACGTCTGAATGTTTGTTTGTGGTTCAGAAGTTTTAAATATAAAATTAAATGTCACTGCTACCATTTCAGCTAAATTTAAATAATACCTACTTAAAATTAGCACTGTCACTGTCTTTCGAGCAATTTTTAGATGACAACAAATCCGTATCCTGGGGCCTTACCACGAGTTCTTCGAGAAATATCAATGTAATATAACTTTAATATTTTGTACCTATAATAATTGTATTGAAGTATTGTTACTTCAAGCTTGAAACTTTGAAACATGATGATTTGTAAGAGCTTTTTGTAAGACCCCTGGATTGTCATGTCACAAGCTATGTGTGCATAAGAACCCGCGGGCGTAAGCTAATCATGCGGTACGTCATAATAGCAGTTTTATCAAACTTACAAGATTAGAAGCAAAGCTTTCGCTACTACTTCGTTATCGCGCGTGTCCCACTTTCCATTCCGGATAAATTAAATTAGTTCCTGCGTCCTACGAGATATTCCAAAGGCACTTTACTTTTGGCCTAAAGTTAAACTCCTCACGACTTAGGTCGCGTAATGTTTTTTTTTTAATAGAAACTTCAACCTTCCGCTGCACACTATAAAGGTTTAATTCTTTTATTTCTAGACCTTCCTGGAACCTACTTAGATAAGCTCATTACTTTTACTTTTTATTATAAAAGCTTAGACAAAAATAAAAGATGATGCCAGTAACAAATATGTCAATATTACTAACTCCTTTTACAAAAAAAATACAGATAAAAAAACATTATTCAATGTATAATCAGCACAACCACAGTCATACTTCAGCTGAGTGAAATTAAAAAGGTAACTGTAACTTCACAAATAAAAAAACATAATAGAGGTGGATCGTGTTGGTTAAGAGGTCATTGCACACTGCAAAAAAGGGGTCATTGAACTCATTCTTACATCACTTTCATATATCCTCAGATTCAATATTAATGTAGGTACTAGGTACTTGTCTTACCTTTTCTGGTTACCCTTTAGCAGCTTGAAAAATAGTTACTACATAGTTATTAATTTATACACAATTATCATAAGATTTCAGTAGGTATAGTAATTATATCCTGTAAATTAATTCATGTTATGTATCACCACAATTTTATCAGCAACCCAATAATTTCTTAACCCTTTACTAGGCTTAAGATTTGAAACAAACATTTAACTTCTCAACCCACTGTATTGCAAGGCTGGTATGATGTTCTCTACTTCAACACCTGATATTCTGAAATGTTTCTAGTCAGCTGTTTCTATAGCAAGTCCAGGAATTTAAAGAAAAATCTCTTCACAATTTAAAGCCATTCAAGGTCTGCAAGACATACAATTAATGCTGACACATTATCAACAACTAGAGGTTAATGTCCTATGTCAAATATCATCTTGGTGTGGGGTCTAAACTGTGTTACTGTAAGATTGTTTCTAAATTGATGAGCTTATTACAACATACCTATAAATTGTGTTGAATTATAATTTTGGTTGTTAATTGTATTTGTTTTTTATATTGTTATCAATTCTTACCTCATTCAACCAGTCCAGGAGTATAGCTCTCATTCGGGGCTGAAGGTTGGGGTGGTTGTCAAACATACAGGGGTTCTTCTTGGCACAGGATCTTCTGTCACACTCGCACATACTGTTCCACACATCATTAGGGTCTGCCCAGGACAGGCCAGGCAGAGGACACTTGCGTTTGGGCAGAACAGGGCAGGCAGGCTTGTTGGGGCTATAAGAAAAAGATTTATGTCTGGAGGTTGCTTAGAGGTGAATAGTAAGGAGAGGTTTCGGGCAGG
This sequence comes from Cosmorhoe ocellata, assembly GCA_963675405.1. Lineage (NCBI taxonomy): Eukaryota > Metazoa > Arthropoda > Insecta > Lepidoptera > Geometridae > Cosmorhoe > Cosmorhoe ocellata. The sequence continues at coordinate 11,538,973 of OY776245.1, read as the reverse complement.
TAGGGCATGTTAGGAATGCTAAAATCTAGTTTCTAAAAAGTTTTATTGAGTTTTTCAATGTGTGTGAGCTGCTTTGAAGGCTTTGAGAACACTTGTGGTTTGTTGAAGTAGAATTAAAAATTGTTTCTTGGATTTACAATAAAGTGGAAGATAAATGTGTAACACTGTTTGATTTTCAAAGCCCCAATATCAGTTACTCAATATGGAATAGGTACTATCTTTGTAGGATCAGAATGAAAATAAGAAATCAGTATTTAAATTGGTCTTCAATTCCAATTGATGAAGTATAAGATGGCATTTATTAGTCACAGTATGCAACAGCCCACCTATTATTCTAAAAATAGCTGACACTGAATAGCTCTTTGCTATAAATATTTTTATGGATTTAAATTGAGAGGCATATAATATTTCAAGGGGTAATCCTGCAAATAGTGTTCTTACTTAGATCTCTTGTTGGAGTGGGGGGTGGACTCTCCCCTGGCCACATTATCCAGTGGGCTGAGCACACAGGACTCTGGCAGACTGGGTGGGCTAAGGAAGCTGTCTGCATTGTATTCCAAGTCTGTGTACACACTCCTCGGCTGCTCTACATTCTCAAACTGGGAGCTCTCATCATCACTGGAGCAGGACGAGGATTCCACAACAACATTTTGTGCTGGCTGGTCATTCAACTCATCTTCCAGCTTAGTTGATATTTTCGCTGGTGGCTGATTCTCCAGCTACAAGCATAATAACTTATGGTCAGTAAATCGCCTACTGAAAAGTTATGAATACATTATGAATAGTACAGACCTCATCATCAGATGAATTCCTTCTCCGTTTCAAGTTGAAACGTTTCTCATTGACTTCATGGGAGGACCTGAGAATAAAAGTCACTGGCAATAAGTAAACAAACCCCACCAAGGTCAGAATGGTACTCAATAAGGATCAGACTGTACATACCCAATTTCAGCCATTTTAGCTGGGACAGCAGGCCTGGCACTTTATATTCAGAGCCTAAAACATAATGCTCGTTCAGTACACTTTTATGTAAAACCATTTCAAGCCCAGGAAATAAGTGCATTTGCCTATTTATTACCGCATGTCATTTTCGGTATTCAAATAGGGTTATGTCACTTGACGACCGTAATTGAGGGCAAATTTCCAATTTTATCGTCAGACACATGTGCCTCAAATCAGTATAAAGCAACCTAGAAGAGCATCAACCCCAAAACAGGACGTTGTCCAAGCTCAAAACACTAAACTAAGGGCTGTTTCCTCAGCGTGCCCCCTGCTGATTGGCGGGAGATTTTTTTTCAAGGCGTTGATTTATGTAGTAATATGTAAATATTTTACGTATTTATGTGGTTTATATTCACTACGGTTCATAATCTATCGATTTGCATATAGAAAACTAGAAATTTCAATGATCAGCTGCCGTAAAAAATGCCACGAATCCGTCACAATCGCGCGCGAAAATTCTCCCGTCAGCCATTAGACACGTCGCAAGCTTGGGTTTCTTGGCACGTCCACATAAGGAAATTGATAAAAATAGCCCACGATCACCGCGATATAATTGTCTAAGAGATATTTTATTCAATTATCACTATTGGAGCCAAAAAAAGCCTTCATATACGGCATATTCGTTGACAACATAATTGGCTTGGCTTATCGCCCACCAAAGGTTTCTAACCTAATTATTGTTGGAAGACTGAAAATGCTTAGAAAAAGCTTTGCGGTAGAAGATGTCCCAGATATTCCAGAGTAAATTCGTTACAATATTACATACCTGATCATTCACAAATCAAATCCAAATCAAATGAAACTTATTTCCTCAAGCACCAGTTACGTGGGGTGGTTTCTGAACACGATTTATGATATTTTATTGTACTTTTTTCACAGTCAAGTTATATAGTCGCGAAATCTAGATAATCTATCTACACTCTAGTAAAATTTCTAATTTTACATGTTCTTTTCCAGGCTTTTCACGGCTCGATAACGCCCGGCTTTCCGCGCGAAAATGTCGCGGCAAAAGCTAGGTACTCCACGGCTTGAAAAGTGACTATCTTCACGTTTGTTTCTTCTGAAAACGGACGTCATTTACAGAAGCCGTTCCGTTTCACTCAGAAAAAAATATCTGTTTGTTGTTTTAATGTTATATGAACATAAAATGTTTAATTGTAGACCACCAAAAAACTTTAGAATAAAGATCAATTAATCAAGTAAGACTTGCTAGCTTCGTCATTTTTAATAAAGTTTATCAGTATCCTAATAAAAAACTATCATCAATTTTATTATTGCGTGCACTTATTTTATAATTTATATTTCACTAAACATTGCTATAGAAAAATAATAATTTTACTAAAATGAAAAAGTGAAATGAAACGCAAACCATAAATCATTGCTATTGTCTGATTGGTGGGACGGTGAAAACAGCGCAGCAGTAGTGCCAACGTCATCATTGTAATTTTATTGTAATGTTGGATAAATTGAAAAACTAAATTCATAGCGGAATACAGCTGGGCGCCAGCTGATAGAAAATTGTGTGCGAGAAAAGCTACAAGACAAGAACGATTTTATCTGTATCGCATAACTACTGAAAATGTCCTAATTGAATACATAAGTGAATAAACGGCGTAAATCTATATATCCTTAGAAATGGCTGCTCAAAATATTGCTGTAAAATTATGCGGCGTTCTTCAAGCTCAAGGAAACGAAGGTTTGTCTAAAGCTAATCAATATTCTCTGTGTTTATGAAGGAAGATCCTTTGTTTCTTATTTCTAAAATCTCACAATCAATCTTACAGAGGTAACAGCACGGGAATGGCGCTTGTTAGGACAAGAGCAAGACGGTTCGCAGCTCCTAACATGGGTTTCAGACGACGATGGCAAAGAAATCCTAAAGATTGGAGTTTACACCAACAGAACCAAAACCCTAGCCACGTTGTACACATTTGAGGAAAAACTGAACATTATACAGGCGTCTGTGAACGCCACGCGAAGCTTACTTGTGTATGTGGTAAAAAAACTACCTGCTGAAGACTCTGAGGTCACTGAACCTTTGTACTGCCCGTATCTGGTTTGTATGCTTCCTGAAAATAACAGCGGTCCTGAAGAAGTGGAAACAGGCTCAACTAAGCAGATCATGGTGCAGTATGTTTATGGGAAAAGCAATAAGTACAGCCCGGGAATCCGAAATGACAGATTCTTATTGTTCAAGCACTTGGAATGTAAGAAATCTTATCAGTTTATTTTCAAAACACCACATGCTTATTACTGATAAGAATTTAACTATAAATTGTTGTTGTTTCTTAAAAAAAAATAGTGTACATCTTAGTGTAGACATCCCAGGGGCCTTAACACAAGCTAAAGGCAATATAAAAGTAATATTACTCGGATATTTTGTACCATGATCTATAAAAATTGTATTAACCTGTGGTATGCCGGGATTCCAGACATAATAGAAAATCTTTTATGTCTCGCGTGGATCTGTGTTCCAGCATATCACAGGTTAAAGGACTGTTGCTTCAAGCTTGTAGAGAATCAGAACCAAGTCCCAAAGCAAACAGTACACATCTGTAATACTTTTCAGGTATTAAGATTTATCGCTCGCCAATGTTTTTAAATGAATGTGATGATGGCACTGAGAAGTGGGGATTTGACGGCATTTACCCAGAGCCTGAGACTATTGTCAAGGTGTTTTCTTGGGCACAGTGGGACTGTGTTAATCAGGTACGAAACTCATATTAGTTTTAGTACTTTATTTATTTATTTATTTATTTTGGAACACCATCAGCTAAACTAATTACAATAGAACTATAACTAACAACAGAGAGCTAATAATAGGTACCTATGCACTGATAGAAACTAAGTAAACTATTTAAATGTGAACACAAACATCATGGTAACACAAAAGAAATCGTACCTTATAAAAACAAAAAAATACAAAGTAGGTAGGTACTCTTATAAAAAAAATTAAAAAAAAAAATTGCTATGGAAATAGTAGAAAAGGTAAAATAAAAATAAAAAACTAAAGACCATAAATCATGTGTTAAAACAAACAATAATAAATAAAACAACTGAAAAGGTTTGATTGGTCAGTCAGAGGCATATTTGTATGTTATATTTGACATGTCCACATTTTGTACAATACCTAATATTCAACATTAGAAATTAATAATGACAGGTTATAAGCTCGCTGCTGCTTATGAATTTCTAACTTATGAAACCTTTGAAAAAAGTTGTAAAAATCACTTTTTATTTTTAAATCAAGACCTACTTAGCTACATTATTTTAAATCATGTTATTGTGTAATTCAGGCTGGTAATTTGAAAAATATTCAATTTTCATTATTAAAGCAAATTTGTTATTCAAATAAAAAACAAACATGATCACAACCATGATCAAACTCTTAGTTTCTAATAATAATAAATAAATATTGGTGTACTGACTGTTCACACAACGCCATCTAGCCACAAACTAAGCAAAGCTTGTACTATGGGAACCAGATAGCTGATTTTTGATTAATTTATTATATACTTTTTTTTTGTAAATACATACATAGAATACATAATAAGACCCAGACGCAGAACAAACATCTGGTTCATCACACAAATGTTAGTCCTGGGTGGGGATTGAACCCACAACCTACAGCGCAGAAGGCAGAGCTGTTACCGACTGAGCTGCGAGGCCAGTTAGCTTGATAGACTTTCTTATTACTACACTGTCTTTTTTTTTTTTATTTTATCACTATTTGTTACGACCAGTGTGGCGAAAGTGTGTAGAATTTACTGTACATACACACTATTATCGTTATGGTTATATTCACAGGTTCTGTACTACATCCACTACCGGCAACCAACCCAAAGCTTTGCAGAGGGCGAAGAAGTGAAGTCTCCATGCGAAATGACGCCTACATTATCAGCGTTTCAATTCCACGCAGATCTGCCCTATGAGACTGTTGTAAGCATAATTAACCCCTGAATAAGTTGAAGCCATCAAAGAGTAAAATTACATTTTACTCATATTTGACACTAGCTTTTGCCCGTGGCTTCTCTCTCGTGGTACCTTGTTCAATTATGTGTGTGCTATTATGTATAATCTATATTATGTGCCAAATATTCTTCCAGATCCGTTCAGCCGTTTCAGCGTGAAAGAGTAACAAACATACATCCGTACATTCTTAAAAACTTTCGCGTTTATAATCTTAGTAGGATTATATCTCTATAAGGAGGAGCAAAAGGTTAGCGTGGTATAATGGACATGTTATGAGAAGAGATGAATGTCACGTGACGAGGAGCGTGTTAGGTATGAATGTGGATGGATACAGGGGTAGAATAGGCCAAAGAAGAGATGGATGGACTGTGTGAAAGTTGACATGGGTAAGAGTGAGTGAGTACTGAGATGAATGATAGAGGGAAATAGAAGATCACAGGTGCCGACCATACATAACGTGGGAAAAGGGCAGGAAGATGTTATTACGAGTATATCTCTACTTTAAAAGTTTGTTTATACCATTCCCCTTCTAAAAAGTTTAATGTTATTCACCGAAAACAGTGAATAAAAAGCACTGCACAAGCTTTTACTCACTGTTTTGGTGTTTGAATTTAGAACACATCAATATATTTGAACTCCATCTCAATGCTATACAAACTCCTTATTCAAATAACTCTTCGAGCTTTGATTGGTTGACATTTTCGACAAGGAGTTTAATTTCTTTTTCTCAGAGTCATGGAATAAAAAAAGTATCGTATGCAACTCTTGAATAACACGGATTTAAATGAATCAATCCCTACGGTCGTTAGAATCCTTCATTTTGCTCGTGACTCATCTACGGCCCTCGCTTTAAATCCGTCCTTTATTCACTAGTTACATAGTATGCTATTGTCCAGTTGAACATCCCGCTGAGCTTGCCGCACGTGTCGGGGTACGGCGAGGGCGCAGCGTGCGGCGCCTACGAGGACGACGCCATACCACTGCGCGTGCACGACTGCAGTCTGGATCTGCAGATCGTGTGCGACCAGCGCGGGATCCTGTGCATCTGCCATCATTATTTATACAAGGTACACACACAAACACAGCGTCAATTTTAACTTAATATTATAAAGAGGAAAGTGTTTTATTTTTGTTTGTAACGAATTAACTCAAAAACTACTGGTCCGATTTCAAAAAATATTTGAAATTGAAATTGAAATTGAAAAATATTTATTCAGTACGATCACAATTATCACTTTGAAACGTCTTACATGCTAGGTGAATCTATGTGCCAATTCCAACCTAACCCAAGTACGAGAAGAACAGACAAGAAACTCGTCTCGGTCCTAGCGCTTTTTTGTATGATCCTTCTTACAAAAAAATGTAATCAAGATTATCTAATAATAATAACATAAAAACAAAAGACAAAACAGAACATAAATACATAAAACAAAAGGACAGCGTTTACATTGCAAATTGGTTAGCTGTCGGAGGGCGGAGCGACATCGGGCCATGAGTTCCTATCATCAATAGTATATTCATTTATATTATAATATGCTTTCTTTAAGAGATTATTTTTAATGAAGGCTTTGAATTTTCTAACAGGAAGTTTAGTTGCATTTATAGGAAGTTTATTATAGAAACGTATCACGTTCCCCATAAATGACCCGTTCACTTTTTGTAACCGAAACTTAGGGATTAATAGTTTATGTTTGTTCCTAGTATTGATTCCATGTACATCGCAGTTTTTCTGAAGTCTTAGATTTCATCATTAGATTGCTACATTATCCCTGAGTAACATAGGTTGTATTTTATGTAGGTACCTCGCGAGCAAAGCCGCGAGCGGAAGCTAGTAGTCAATAATTCAGTAAAATCACAGGGATAATTTTGAATCGTCTTACATACTAGGTGAGTCAAGTTGCCAATTCCAGTCCTATCCCCAGTCCGAGAAGAACTGACAAGAAACTCGCTGGGCCGCTGGCTTCACTAATGCTACGGCTACATTATCACGCGAAGATTCGTGTTGCGTTGTCGCGATAAAAATTTCGTGTTCGATCTACGACGAAGTGTTTGGCCACATAATGATGTGCCACATAAAAACTTCGCTATGTCGCGATAGTCAAAAACGTCGCAACAATTCATTTTGCGGAAAAAATGAAAGAGTCGTCTCGAATTTATTTATCTCATTCCGGTTCTGTTTTTATATTGATTACTTTGTGTGTGTGTGTGTGTGTGTGTCAAATAAAATATTTTCCTTTTTTCCATATTTTTTGTAAAAAATGCTTTTGTTTTATTTTTAGACCTAAATAAAAAAAACATTGTCTGGATGTTGTGGTACAATGGTTCTAGTGGTCCTGAAAATAGGAAAAATAAAACTGGCGCAGCTAAATTACTTATCATCTTATACCTTTAAGTTTAAACTTCTAATCTTATACCTTATAATCTGAATCTCAGAAACGGCTCGAACGATTTTCATGAAATTTAGTATGCAGGGGTTTTCGGGGGCGATAAATCGATCTAGGTTTCATTTTCCAAGAAATACGATTTACAAAAAAAATCCGAGCTAATCTCGGTCATCTATGTACTATTTTTTAATTTGTCCCCAGCCTCTCGACGACTCCACAACATCCCTGATCTTGGAAGACAGCGTGGACCTCAAAGACTCCGGCGTGAACTTCGCGTACTCCATAACTCTGCTGCAGCACGGGTGCGTGGTCCACACCGTGGTGCCCGACCTGCCCTGGTCTCTCGCCAAGTCCTTGAGGCCGTCATACATACTTTATGCTGGTGAGTTGTCTTTATTAATAAATATTAGGGAAAGTTTTGTATTTTTGTTTGTAACGAATAAACTCAAAAACTACTGGACCGATTTCAAAAATTCTCTTACCATTAGAATGCTACATTATCCCTGAGTAACATAGGCTATATTTTATGTAGGTACCTCGCGTGCAAAGCTGCGAATGGAAGCTAGTTATTAATAACTTGCCGTTTCCTGCTACTTCGTCCGCTAAAATCCATTAATTAATACACCTTGAGTTACGTTATTGAAGTTTTAACAAGGATCCCTAATTTTTTCTAGTAATTAATATAGCCTATGTTAGTCAGGGATAATGTAGCATTCTTATGGTGAAAGAATTTTTGAAATCGGACCAGAATTTTTGAGTTTATTTGATACAAACAAAAATACAAAACTTTCCTCTTTATAATATTATAGTAGAGAAGTATGGATATATGTAGACTAGCTTCCACCCACGGCTTCGCCCACGTACTACCTTGAAAAACAAATCTATCCCACGGGAACCGTATTATTTTCCGGATAAAAAGTAGCCTATGTGCTATTCCAGACTGCGAGTATAATCTATCTGTGTGCTAAATTTAATTAAAATCTATTCGGTAGTTTTTGCGTGAAAGAGTAACAAACATAGGTAATTAAATTATGTATGTTTGTAAAAAAAAAGCTTGTTAGCATGTATGGATATGTGGATGTCCTCGCGTTTATAATATTTGTAGGAAGTAGGATTTCGTCAAGGGGTACGGTCAATCGATCGAAACCTTACCTAAATAATAAAACGTATATAAAAATAAAGGTTGCAAATCGACAACATAATTATATCTGCAAAATTTGGATTGTCGAGTATTTTGTTAAATTCTAATGTTGCTGAGAGACAAATCGCAGCTATCTTTGTACCAAATTTAATTTTCATTCAAATTTCGGTTCAGTAGTTTAGGCGTTACTTTCGTATTTCTATTATTAGTAAGGATTGTTAATTGTTTTTTATTTCTAGATAACCATCTCCTAGTAAAAATTCCGATGCTCTACACACACCTCATCGACATAAGTCTGTACCACGAGCCGTGCTGCCACATTGTCATCCCCATGGAGGAGTGCGAGAGCGGCCCGACCCTCGCGCCTCTCCTCGGCTGGGGAGCCCATGGAATGGTAGACCTTAAGACCCTGGACGTGGTGACGTTGACAGTCGCCGAGAAGGATATCGCAGCTACTTTTAAAAGTAACACAGCTATTGAGAACAAACTGGCGATTATACATTACCTGATACAGCATGAGGGGAATATGGATCTGGCGGAAGAGGCAAGTTCTCATCTATACTAATACTAGCCTGCGATTTCCTCCGCGTGTAATAGTTACTTTAGGCAGTTTTTTTTTAGGGTTTTTTAGGATAAGTAAAAAAAAAATTTATTCAAATGCTCCTTATGTCAAACAATCAAAGCTCGATTTGAATAAGGAGTTTGGATGTCGAGTATTCTTTGCATAAAGAGTTTGTATCTAGTATTTTTGCGCAAGGAGGTTGTATAGCATTGAGGTGAAGTTCGAATAAATATTTAATGTGTTCTAAATTAAAACACCAAAATAGTGAGTAAAAGTGCTTCTTATTCACTGTTTTTAGTGATTGAAATATGCTTTTTAAAGGGGGAATGGTATAGTAGTATATTATGCAACTAGTGAATAAAAGACGGATTTAAAACGAGGGCTTGTGACTCATATAGATGAGTCACGAGCAAGTGAAGGATCCTAACGACTGAATCACGAGCGTAGCGAGTGATTCATGGCCCTCGATATAAATCCGTTTTATATTAAATAAGATTTTCATACGATACCATGACTCCGAGAAAAAGAAAGATTTAAGCGTGATTTGTAGGGTAGCAAGTTTTCTACTTTATCAGCCGCCCTCTCTCTCATAACCTCAGGTGTTAACACATCTTCTTCATCACTTGAATGCATTTTCAATCGAATATTGTGTAATACTAAACTATGTGTTCGTACAACATACAGTAGACGTGTACCTAATCAAAATAGCGCCAATCTATTAATGACAACAAAGAACACAAACCAGTTTTTATTCAAATGTTAAACTCCTTGTCGAAAATGTCAACCAATCAAAGCTCGAAGAGTTATTTGAATAAGGAGTTTGAATGTTAAAGTAAATTTTTTCAGCTGATATCGTGGATGTGCGTGAACCAGCGCGGTGGGCTGGGCGGCTTTCAGCGCGTGCTGCAGGAGCACCTGGTGGGCGCCACGTTCGCGCTCACGCGGCGCGCGCTGCCCGCCTCCGCGCTGCCGCTCATGAAGATGCTGCCGTTCACGCAGCACCTCAAGTTCGCTGATGTTAAGGTAATTCACAAGCATTAATACCCGACTGCTAAGCGAAGGAAAAAAACAAAAACAAAAAAAAAACAGACATACGAGTATGTTCATGCAACTGTAATCTCCAGGTTCGGTAGATAAAGTGTAAAATACTGAGAACTGAAAGCGAAATTCACTATGGTATTCGGGCACTTGCAGGTTCGCGATATGTGCGTGTCGGTGTCGCAGGACTCGCTGTGGAACAGCGCCTGCGTGGTGCTGGCGCCGCGCCAGCGCGTGTGCCAGTTCGCGGAGGACGTGTGGACGCGCCTGTGGGCCGCGCTCAACGCGCCGCGCGCCGCGCGCCTGCAGCCGCGCCAGGTGCTGGACAAGCTGCGCGTCAGCCTGCACTGCTACCAGGTGACGTGTGCCAGTTCGCGGAGGACGTGTGGACGCGCCTGTGGGCCGCGCTCAACGCGCCGCGCGCCGCGCGCCTGCAGCCGCGCCAGGTGCTGGACAAGCTGCGCGTCAGCCTGCACTGCTACCAGGTGACGTGTGCCAGTTCGCGGAGGACGTGTGGACGCGCCTGTGGGCCGCGCTCAACGCGCCGCGCGCCGCGCGCCTGCAGCCGCGCCAGGTGCTGGACAAGCTGCGCGTCAGCCTGCACTGCTACCAGGTGACGTGTGCCAGTTCGCGGAGGACGTGTGGACGCGCCTGTGGGCCGCGCTCAACGCGCCGCGCGCCGCGCGCCTGCAGCCGCGCCAGGTGCTGGACAAGCTGCGCGTCAGCCTGCACTGCTACCAGGTGACGTGTGCCAGTTCGCGGAGGACGTGTGGACGCGCCTGTGGGCCGCGCTCAACGCGCCGCGCGCCGCGCGCCTGCAGCCGCGCCAGGTGCTGGACAAGCTGCGCGTCAGCCTGCACTGCTACCAGGTGACGTGTGCCAGTTCGCGGAGGACGTGTGGACGCGCCTGTGGGCCGCGCTCAACGCGCCGCGCGCCGCGCGCCTGCAGCCGCGCCAGGTGCTGGACAAGCTGCGCGTCAGCCTGCACTGCTACCAGGTGACGTGTGCCAGTTCGCGGAGGACGTGTGGACGCGCCTGTGGGCCGCGCTCAACGCGCCGCGCGCCGCGCGCCTGCAGCCGCGCCAGGTGCTGGACAAGCTGCGCGTCAGCCTGCACTGCTACCAGGTGACGTGTGCCAGTTCGCGGAGGACGTGTGGACGCGCCTGTGGGCCGCGCTCAACGCGCCGCGCGCCGCGCGCCTGCAGCCGCGCCAGGTGCTGGACAAGCTGCGCGTCAGCCTGCACTGCTACCAGGTGACGTGTGCCAGTTCGCGGAGGACGTGTGGACGCGCCTGTGGGCCGCGCTCAACGCGCCGCGCGCCGCGCGCCTGCAGCCGCGCCAGGTGCTGGACAAGCTGCGCGTCAGCCTGCACTGCTACCAGGTGACATGCTCCCGCCCTGCTGCGCGAGGCATACATAACTACCGCGAGAGGTCTATCTACCGCATGACACTTTTAACTACCGTGTGAGACATTTACATACCCTGTGAGACATTTACATACAGTGTGAGACATTTACATACCGTGTGAGACATTTACATACCGTGTGAGACATCTAACTCGCGGTAGTTAGATGTCTCACTCGGAATACGAAATCTCACGTGACGTGGTCGAAAGATAGATATAGTCAGGGAATAGAAAGATATCGTTGCCAAGTAAGACATTTACTTACTACCTGAAACATCTACTTGAGACATTCTACCGGCCACTTTTATCTACCCATATAAAAATAATCTTTAAAGTTTGTTCGGTGCCTTGCAGCCGGAAGCCCTATCCCGCAGCAGCACTCCCCTGTCCCCGATGGCGTCCGGGCCGTCCATGAGCATGCCGCAGCGGCGCTCGTCCGTCGGCAACAACCAGGACCTGCTGCCGTTCTTCGAACTCGACATCTGCACCGCGAGTAAGCAGGAGCATATCATAGCTGCGGTAAGTGTATCATCGGTCTTTATCACCTTATCCACGTACCTCATGTCTTCATTGCAACCTTACTTCAAGCTCTTCGGGCAATATCAAATATTCTAACGACTGAATCACGACCGTAGGGAGTGATTCAGTCGTATTCATGATGTATATGACGTATATGATTCATGTCATATTCATGATTCAAGTGTTAGAACCCTGAGCAACGCAAGTGATTCATGGCCTTCAGTATAAATCCGTTTTATTCAAGAGTTGAATACGATACTTTATACCATGACTCCGAGAAAAATAAAGATTTAACCGTGATTTTTTTTCTCGGATTCATGGTATAAAGTATAGTATGAAACTCGTGAATAAAACGGATTTAAAGCGAGGGCTATGAATCACTCCCTGAGGTCGTGATTCAGTCATTAGAATCCTTCACTTGCTCGTGGCTCATCTATTGCCCTCGCTTTAAATCCGTCCTTTATTCATTAGTTGCATAATATACTATTGTTTGTTTGTAGGAAGTAATCTACAAAACTCCCCATCCGATTTCAAAAATTATTTCAACAATGTGTAGAATGAACTTTCAGGACGAACATAGGCTATACTTTTATGTAGATACTTCGTGGGCGGAGCCGCGGGCGGAAGCTAGTTTATTAAAAACCTGTGGGGTCTCATTGCGAGGCAAAGATACTCTTGTCTCTTTCTAATTATTTATTACCGGCCAAGTGGGGCAACTTATAATAGTAACATTTATAAATATTATTCTAATGATCGTTATTCCATATTAACGTGCTATGATAATAAGATGATAGAGAGAAATGGAAGAAGAAAACGTGTTGTGCCGAGCCCACATAGCTAGCCCGTTATTCCAGGATAGATATTTTATCGCAGATCGAGTTCGACTCGAGGCTTTAATATCGATTTTCTACCGATTTTGAGTACGTTTCGAGCGCGGATGGATCACTAGCTCATCGTTATTAATATGGTGTACTCGAGCTCTGTGGGGCCCGCAGAACCTGCGCGAGGTGAGCGTGCACCTGCTGCGCGGCGCGGGCGCGGGCGGCGCGGAGGGCGTGCACGCCGTGGCCACGCGCTGGGCCGCGGCGCAGCTGGACGCGGCGCGCGCGCAGTGCCGCGCGCTCACCCGCGCGCTGGGCGCCGCGCCCGCGCACCACCAGCAGCGCGGGTTCACCTTCATGTACGCGAGGCCGACCTTGTACACTCGACCGAACGTCGCGGACAGCCTAGTTGATATCCGATCTTTGGAGATCGTCTTTTGGCCTTTTTTTACCGTCGAACAACACGTTATTGTCGCTTCCATGTTTTCTATCTCTACCGAATTTTTACGCTTTCCATTGATTTACAATTTGACGTTTGATAGCCAGCCCCGGATCTAGGGGGGGGCAAGCCGGGGTACATGCCCCGGGCGGCAAGTTCAGGGGGGCGGCCCAATCACACTTTACAGACCAATGGACAACTCATCATTTACTTAACTTTGACTTTTTTATTTCTAATCCTATCCTTTGCTGTCTATAATATATATATTCTACACGTTCATGTCTATATACCTCTAAATAAAGAGGTTTTGCACAGAAAGAACATCGATGGATGCATTATTTCCGGAAGGCCTATGTCCAAATGACAATCTTCAAAATTAGTGGACATTAAAGGTAAAATAAATATAAGGCAGCGGGGGCGGCATTTTGGAATAAATGGAAATAATAATAATGTTAGATTAGGACGTGTCCGCGAGGCGACGCACGCGCAGACGCAGCACCCGGCGGCTGTGAGAAATGGACTAGGGTTGTTGCGTCAGAAACGGGTGCAACGAGTCCGGGAAGTACGAATGAGGTTTGCTAGTTGTAAAGTAGGAACGGAACTGGAAGAGGAAGAGAGCTAGCGGATGTTTTAAAAAGAAGACGAAAAAATGTGTTTATAAGAGTCGAAATGGAAGGGGACGAAAGCTAGAGAAATCGGGGCGGGTTATAAATTGTATTATTGTGGAAGCGATGGTAAGAGGAACGGTGTAGGAATTGTCCTAGATAGTGAGCTAAAAAATGTGTGACGAATGTTAAGAGGATGAATGATAGATTATTAATTGTAAAGTTATTATTAGAAGATTTTGTTTTAAACATTGTGAGCACCGCAGACTGGATGTGACGATGAAATGAAAGGATTTTGATTTAATTATAATGGGTAGGTAAGGTACCGGAATGTGAGGAGATCTAATATTGGAGGGGATTTTAATGGCCATGTGGGAAAAACGAATGAAGGATATGAAAGGTGGGGCTTCGGAAACAAACCAGGCCCCAGCCCAAAACTAAGAGGTATTTGATAGAAAATAGTGAGTATGCAGTTTAATTTTGAGTGGTAGATAGAATCATAGAAATGACAGATATGTTGGAGCTGACAGGGAATGAGTGTTGGAATGAAATGGCAACCTGTATTAGAGCTTTGGCGAAGGATGTTTTTAGAAAAACGAAAGGGAAAGGTAACATAGACAAGCTAGCTTGGAATGAAGAAAAGCTAAAAGTTTTAAAAGAAAATAAGAATGCTTTTAAGGAATAGAAAAGAAATGTGAGTGGAGATGACGTTATGAGAGAGAATAAAATGAAAGTATATTTGGAGTGTAAAAGGAAAGCCAAGAAGGCAGTTGCTATTGCAAAGGCCAAGGTACAGGACAAACTGTGCCGATCACTAGAAAGCTCGAGTGGGCAAAAAAACCTGTACCGAATAGCAAGAAAAAGAGAGAAGAATTAAAGAAATATTGTCCACATAAAATGTATAAAATATGACAGAGGTAAGGTTTTGACGAACGATGATGATATAAAAGAGAGCTGAAAAAGGTATTTAAAAAATTTGATGAATGAGGGGAATGTTTGGAGTACAGTGTGCCAGTAAATATCGATTTAGTTAAAGATGTGAGTATGAACGAAGTAAATAAAGCTGTGCAAGATATGAAGAATGGTAAAGCCGTTGGGCCAGATGGCATTCCAGTGGAAGTGTGGAAGTTACTAAGTGCGGATGGATGGAAGTGGCTGAGTTTGTTCTTCAATACGTTGTTGCAAGAGGGGCGATCCTGGACGAATGTTGCAATAGTTCGCTTGTGCCCTTCCTTAAAAAACAAGGGTGATGTACAGGACTGCAACAACTACCGAGGAATAAAGCTCATGTTGCACTTGCACAGTATGAAAGTTTGGGAGAAAGTAATAGCGAGACGAATGAGAGAAGAGAGTCAGATCACAGAGCCAGTTCGGGTTTATGACAGGACAAGGGACAACGGACGCCATATTTGCGCTTCATCAACTGTGCGAAAAATACAGACGTGCACACAAAAACTTGCACATGGAGTTCGTCGATCTCTAAAAAGCGTACGACAGAGTACCCCGTGGGTTTCTGGATTGGGCTATGAAAGAGAAAGGAGTGCCAGGGAAGTATCTGCAGCTTGTTCGGGCCAAAATTGTTTGGGCGGACAAGTAATAGGTTAGCGTGGTATGGGCATGTTATGCGGAGGGATGAATGTCATGCAACTTGGAGAGTGTTAGGTATGAATTTGGATGGATATAGGGGTAGAGGTAAAGAAAAGATAGATGGACTGTGTGAAAGATGATATGAGTAAGAAAGGTACCTACTGATATGACGGATGATAGAGGGAAATGGAAGAAGAAAACGTGTTGTGCCGACCCCACATGGTGTGGGAAAAAGGGCAGGAAGAAGAAGAAGAAAGGGGCGGCATTTTTCAATTTTTGCCCCGCCTAAAAAAAATTGAAGATCCGGGGCTGTTGATAGCAGTGAATTGTTATAGTTACTAAAGTTTGATAGATATAGAAAACTGGAAAAAAGTATTGGAGTTGAATACTACATATCCGAAAGACGGTTTCCTGAGATTTTAAAATTCAACTGATATTCTCGGCTGGGTTAAAAAATGACTGGTAGAATTGACTAACGTCTGCACGAGTGTATAATGTAGGCCAGAGGGTCAGAGTGATGTTTGTCTTTGGTTTTGCTTCAATTTGTTTTTGTCGGTAGAAAGCTCACAAATTCATTTTATTCATCGCATCGCTCCACGTGTTAATTTGTTTTCCATTTTGTTCTTTGCTTGTGTTTTTGTTGGAAATAGGGGTTTTATTTTTTGTTTGTAGCCATTTGCCGCTTCTGTTTTGTGTTTGGTTTTTGCCATAGATTTTGCGAATTCATTCTATTCATGGTCGAGTGGAGTGGGTGGGCAGCCGCTAAATATGTTTGGACCAATGAACGGAAAATACATGGAAACAGTCCTTAAACTAAAAAATGACCCCAAAAAGAAGAGCTCCAGTGGGCGGGACATGAAGTACCTACGGCATCCATGTTTTTTTGCGTTTACTGGTATAGACCAATTTAAATTCATCTTTCAAGATCTGAGGAGATGGCTACGAAGCGTAATCGTGATCATGTTTTTAACGTTTAGAGATGAAATGGAGCCTCGCCACGCGTACGTCCTGTTCAAAGTGCTGGAGCAGTACTACCTGGCGGCGGACGGCATCGCGTACCCGCTGCCGCAGGGCTTCAGCTCGTTCTTCACGTACCTCGGGTACCGCGCGCTGCCCTTCCAGGCCTTCGTGCAGTACGTGCACAGGAACGTGTTCGAACTGCAGATTGATGTTATGAAGGCGATCATCGCTAGTGAGTACTTGTTACGAGTTGCTTAGGTTATCTTTTTGAAAGGTTAGGTCGAGGTAATGGATATTATAGTGATCTAGACTTTATGAAAGAGAGGGTGGCCGATATAGTAGAAAACTTGCTACCCTACGAAGCACGCTTAATTTTTTCTTTTCTCGGAGTCATAGTATAAAGTACCTATCGTATGCAACTCTTGAATAAAACGAATTTATATCGAGGGCCATGAATCACGCGCTTTGCTCAGAACTCTAAAACTTGCATCGCTCGCTACGTTCGTGATTCAATCGTCATGAATAACTCCCTACGGTCGTGATTCAGTCGTTAGAATCCTTCACTTGCTCGTGACTCATCTATGGCCCTCGCTTTAAATTCGTCTTTTATTCATTAATTGCATAATATACTATTTTGGTACATTACCATTATGTATGGTACCAATCGGGCAACAGAACAAATAAAGATAAAAGATAAAACATAAATATTTATCCTCGGTGGGATTTGAACTCGCACCCTCTAACGCGGAGAGTAGAGCTACTACCGACTAAGCTGCGAGCCTTTCTCAAGCGGCCCCGAATATAATCCGTGCTTCAGACAAGGACCACGACAGCAAGTCCGTGGACAACAAGCTGCGGCTGGTGCAGCTGGTGGGCGAGGGCCGCGGGCGGCGCGCGCTGGCCGCCTGGCCGCACCGCGCCGCGAGGCTGCTGCGCGCGCGCGACCACGCCGCCACGCTGCTCAGCGGGCAGGCGCCCGCGCGCACCCGCGCCGCGCACGACACTGGTACGAGCTTATAATTAGTACTCCACTGCGATTGAGGATCATGTCCGAGGAACGAGCAAGAAACTCGTCTTGAGTGACTAGTGGAACTTGGAATATTTGGTTGACTATGTAGTATTTATATATGTTATTATTATTATTTATTTATTTATGTATTTATACCATTCCCCTTCTAAAAAGCTTTATTTATTCACCGAAAACAGTAAATAAAAAGCATTAAATTTAGAACACATCAATATATTCGAACTTCGTTTCAATGCTAAACAACCTCCTTGCGCAAAAAGACCCACAAACTCCTTTTAAAAATAACTCTTAAAATAATACAGAGTATCTTATGCAACTCTTGAATAAAACGGATTTATATCGAGAGGGCCATGAATCACTCGCGTTGATCAGGATTCTTACACTTGAATCATAAATCATTCCCTAAGGTCGTGATTCAGTCGTTAGAATCCTTCACTTGCTCGTGACTCATCTATTGCCCTCGCTTTAAATCCGTCCTTTATTCACTAGTTGCAAAATATACTATTTTACCCGCGAGCTCGCGACGGAACGGGGACGGTATATACGTTTGGGGTGAGAGAATGTTTGTGCAAATCCATGTTGCCATTTTTTTTTCTCCAAAACTACTAGTCCGATTTTGATGTAATTTTCAGTTATGGGTTCGGGTTTGATTGGTGCATATTCTTAGATGTTACGGTAAACTTACCAAGGGGCGCTGCAGCAAATAGTTAACCGTCGTGGACTTTTTCAAAATTTTTAATTTTGCTTTTACTTGTGATACAATTTGATTAACTAGTGTTAGTGGTCCTTTATCGTTCTCATTAATAATAGTAAAAAAAGGGTTTTGCATCTCTTAGATTTAAGAATTACCTTCATAGTGCACCTCTAGACCCAGAAATGAAACTCTCCAAACTTCAATTCTCTAGGACTCATGATTCAAGCTGTAGGTTGATGACGGTCAGTCGGTAAAATAAAAGTTTTTTAATATAGATGATATTGTTGCAGGAATAACGGCCCTCCCGTCTGGCGAGCGGCTCTCCCCCCTCGACACGTTCCTGGACCTGCTCACCGCCAAGGCCAGCCTCAACGAGCTCGACTTCAATCTCATAATCGAGGCTACCTTGGCTTCTGTGCAACAAGACGCCGCTACTTAGACTGTAGCTACCCATACAATAATGTTTGTAGATGTTTAGCTATTTATGTCTCTATTAATTTATTTTGTTTTTACATTTGTGTGATGAACGCAGAAGTTTGTTCTGTGTTTAGGTGTTTATCTATTCTATGTATGTATTTACTAAAAACCTAAATCTATCACCTACCTAGTTCCCATAGTACAAGCTTTGCTTAGTTCGGGGTTAGATATTGTTGCATGAATTGTCCACCAATATTTATTATTGTTTCTTTATTAATAAAAAGAAAACACTATGCAAGTACCTACTTGAGGAAGTATATTTTTTTTATTTATTTTGTTATTATCTAAAGATATTGAATTGAGTGATAATCAAACATTCCCTTTCGAATAATATTTATGTATAAGTTTTTATTATTTAAATAAGTTTTATTAAACCAAAGAAAGCACAAAGATTTTTTTCTATAAAATTGGCTTATTAGTGCAATCATGAGTGATTTTAGTGCAATATACCTTACATTATAAGTTGAAATTAAAACATTTTGATAACTTGACAATTTTTTATTTAATTTGCCTACAATTTTGTCATAAATTTAAGCTACTTAATTGTAAAATGGATTGTATGTGACCCAATGAGCCCTTTGTTGATCCTTATCATCTGCATGTGATGTGAACAATGACTTGTAAACTTCACTACTTTGAGGATCTTTAGCAATACTGTAGTCCTTCTTGGTTTTCTTGTAAGATGGATCTTGCTGGAGTTCTGTCGATGAAAGTGCTCGTTTTGACGACCCAAAATGACCTCTGGCCACTTTGTTAGGGTTAAATTTTGGCAGTGACAGTGGTATTGTGTCTATAACTTCTTTCTTTGTTGCATTACTTGTACTTGGTCCCGCTTCAGGCTCTTCTTTAACCTCCTTTATTTCTGTTTCGGAAGTGGAAGGTGTGGACGGTTCATCTTTGATTTCAACTGTCTCTGTTTTTTCAACTTTAGTTTTAGATTTCTTGGTGCTTTTTCTGCTCGCTACTCTTAAAGACATCTTTTCTTTGAGTAATTCAATATCCTCATCCGTGCCGTTGATGACTACTGTATCATTGCTTGTGAATGGTGTTTGGCACTGGAAGTAAATGATATGGGAATTAAGAGTTTTTTAAAGTTGTCCATATAATATACAAAATAGAGTTTTTACTAATAACACCTAGTACAAAACTTTTGTTCTAGATGATGTAAGATATATAATTTCAATATTTTGTTCAAGTAGATTGAATGCCACATTGGTAAGTGGGTTAATCTAGCCTGCCTAATAAGCTGACTTTCAACAGTACATCGGTACAAATTTACAAAGTAAAATGCCCAAATATTGTAACACCACTATTACAGCTATTAAAGATCACCTCAAATATAATGATAGTGTTATTTAGAGGCATTTCAGTATTAGAGAGAATTTTTCTGGTCGCTCATGGCTTGAAGTACTTACCATATGGCAAAGGTTTTGTTTGACCTCCTTTAGTGCCCTCTCTGCAAGCACACACCCACAGCTCCAGAGGAAAACAAATCTGAACTTCCCGGACATCTCAATCCCACTGATGGGGCAGATGTAGGGTGCATTGCCCTCTCCCACTGCTCCATCTGTGTGGTCTGTCTGCACGTACGCTGGGTTCTTGATGAGGTTCAGATCTTTGATATCCTGACAATGATGATTGTTAACATTAATGATGATACAATGAGGGAATGAATATTATTATTGTTATCAGCCTACACTATCCCACTGTTGAGCAAAGGCTTTCCCTATTCACTCCATTCATCCACCTATGCTAAGAATTTTAGAATGTTGAAAAGTTATAAAACTTCAGTTTTCTTTTGTAACCTAATTCATCCCATTAACAAAGGTCTACCCCAAATCACACCAACCATCCCTATCCTTCTAGGTTTCCCACCATCCATCCTCGAATAAAGCTTCACTTAAAAATTGTGAAAGTCATACCTATAGCAAATTTATCACAGCTAGATTGTTTTCCCTTAGTAATTTAAGGTTGTTTCCAACAAACAAAAGAATTTTATCTAAAAGTATTTAACGATAAATGCCTAGGTACCTACTCAGATACTTTTTTGTTTCTATTAAGATTTTTGTTTCGTATTTTGTACCTTCAAGTTCTTGATGTGGTTTATAGAATCAGGTTTGCTCTCCCTGTCTATCAGTGCCTCGAGCACAGAACTCTTGCTGTATAGTCTCCCAAGTCCACAGGCCACCACGGGTTCCTGCAGCAGTTGCTGAGACAACGCGCAGTTGCGCCACTTGAACGAGCGTTCTGCATCTTTGTCTTTCTGTAGAGTTATTCGGAATTATTAGAAACACAAGTAACAGAACTAGTTTTGATGAAATTAATTAGTGATTTGGTACCATACCTGTTCTGGCTTCTTTTTAAGTCGTACAAGTTCGTCCCGTCGAGGAATAGTGCCCCCATCACAACCCATTTTCAATTAACGAGGTTTTATCATTAATTTTGTACAAATTCGATAATTATTTGTTTACGCAGGTTGTGTTGTATTTTCTTGTTTCCTGTCTGTCTGACGACCACAGAATATATATACTCCACAGAACATATATACTCGACGACTGCCTGCTGTCCTGACTGACTGATTGATGGTAAGCTAGTAAAGAAAATGATGACAGCATAATTTGATTAAATGAATGTATTGTATAGTATTATCAGTCTTGAAGTAAATACAAGTCGAACTTGTCAAAGTCAACCAAACTAGAATAATTCTATTTGTTTTTAAAACCAATTTTTTAATAGTGATTTTATCCTGTTGCCCATCTTGGAGTTATGTTTGCATTTTTTATTTTGAGTAGACTAGAAAATAGTAAAAGATTTTATTCAAATTGCGTCTATTTTCCTTCATGTAATAAAATTGTACCGAAACATTTATAATGCCTGAATTTGAACCAGAACGGGTTCCAGAGAATGGCATTGACTGTGAAGAAAAAACTGATAACAACTCTGATTCTGGTCAAGTGGTGAAGAAAAAGACAAAAAAACGAGGAATTGTGTTCTTATCCACCATTCCTCCCTACATGAACGTCGCTAAAATAAGAGAGATATTCAGCAAATACGGTGAAATTGGCAGGATTTATTTACAACCCAGCGCAAGTAAGTAAAAAGTTATTGTTTGAGGTTATGTTTTAAAACTAAACAATCAAACAATTTATTTATTTATTTAACTTTCCAGAACCCGGGGAGAAAAGAAAGCGTGTTCCAAATCAATTCACTGAAGGTTGGGTCGAATTTCAAAAGAAAGCAGTTGCAAAACAGGTTGCTGCATCCATAAACAATACAAAAATCGGTACAAGAAAGAAATCACGATATTATGACATGATATGGAACATCAAGTATATTCCTAGATTCAAGTGGGTGCACTTGAGCGAGCGCCTTGCATATGAGAAGGCAGCCATGAAGCAGAGACTCAGAGCGGAAATATCACAGGCTAAGAAAGAGGCCCATTACTTGCAGACTAATGTGGAGAAGAGCAAAAGATTTAAAAAGAAAAAAGCTGCTGAAAGTGCTGCTTAATCTCTGATATGCTTGTAGATTTTGATGAGACATAATAGATTTTCAATTGTGTCCGGAATCCTGATTAAAGGCCTACTTATTACGATGATTTAGAATAATAATGGGGTTTAAATATAAATGGGCATAAGAATGTTTCAAATACAAGATTAAACAAAATAATAATGCAAGTGTCTTCCTCATTTTATGTATTTAGAGATTCAAGCAAGAGTATGTTAGGTTATAGGTGACACAAACTGATTGCAAAAAATACTAAATTGAAACTGATATCTAGTGGTTCATTTTACATAGCTTCTATTTTATTTACTGAAAGTAGCTTGACCACTGATAATTTCCTCCACTCTCATTCTCTCTTTAGAGTTCAATGGGTCTGGTGTCAATTTCTGGATGTATCGTCTTGGTGGTATCACATGGGACAGGATTCCTTGTGAGAACTCCCTGTGGACCCTGACTCCGTCCAGCGCATTTGGCTGGAGCCTCTCAAAACTGTGCAGTTCCTTCATGAACTGCTTGCGCTGAGCTACTTTAGCCCAGTGGTAGCGATGACGGCAAACCACACGGCTGAAAGATTAAAAATGTTCAGAACAGCAGCAATAGCATATAACTGTTTACAAGATGACTAGCTTCTGCACGCGGCGTCGCCCGCGAAGTACCTCCATAAAATATAGCCTATGTTCATCCTGAAAATTCATTCTACACATTGGTGAAAGAATTTTTCAAATCAGTTCAGTAGTTTCCGAGTCTATTCAATTCAAACAAACAAACAATCAAATCTTTCTAATATTAGAATAGGTGATAAAAAAAAGGTCGAAGAGAATTACACTTATGGCACATGGCTACAAATTGATTACTTTCTATTGAGCATTATACATTTTTGAAAAATTGTTTCTAAGTGTATTACTGTTTTGCTTAGCTTCTTAATCAAATTATTCTGTTGGTCTCATCACTAACCCTAGTATCTATTTATCACTATCTAGTGATGATGGTAAACTTAATGATAAAACTCAACTCACTAAGCTAGCCCTAGCGTTGAATAGGAAGGGTGTATGCTGACATCAGATCTTGCTAATTCAGGAAACCCAGGGTACAAAGGGATTCGTTTCTTCTTAACTACCACCACTTCCTCTCCCATTGTGTATGGAGTAAAATTGAAAAATTAAAATTACATTACAAAATCCCTGCCCAATGGCTGAGGTAAAATATCTCTATGGCAACTGATAATACAAATATCTGTCAGTCAAAATTCAACATTATCAAGATGATATGGCAATGAATTGATGAGGTTTCTATATTACCAAAGAGTACTTAAGCAACTGCACATAGTTGCTTTTTTTACCAATATAAAATAAACAGACAAGTTAGTAGGTAATTTAATGGAATTGCTCCCAGTCTTCAATCTTTCTATTTATTAATAGGTAGTCAATTGCAAAAAAATGAATAAAAAAAACAGTGATGATTAAATTCCTTATACAGCATGATATTAAAGCACACAATGATAATAAAAAGCAGTGAACATCAAAATAAAATAAGATTTAAACAAAATTAAATCAATAACATTTATTATTACAGCAATAATGTTTATTTAAAACTACTTCACAGAACTTTGCAGCCATTACTTCCCAATGTAATAATTTGATGCTGGAGTAAGAATGATTATAATTTACAGTCACTGGTTCAGGAAGAGGTGACCGCGGCCACCCTGCTCTTGCACACACAGTCATTGAATTGATTCACTAGCACTGAACACATGAGGGATTTGTCGGGGTTTGAACTGTAGCACTCGAGGACCTGGAAAAAAATAGTTTTTTTTGTAAGCTAGTTAGTTAGAAAATACTTTATTGCACACCATAAACGTCACAAGTTAATAAGTAGAGATATAATTTTGAACTATCCTAAACAATGGGCTGTCATATTGCTAAAAAAATACCTATTCTATTATCAAATTTTGGATGAGAAGGACTCATATGCATAAAATTGACACTGTCAATATTTATAAGACACTGTCAATATGTATAAAAGTTGTTATAGCTAACATAAAGTTGTTATAGCTAAAACTTTTATGTTAGTCTTATTTTGATAAGTATTTTGATGTCTTTGTTGATTAAGTTGATTGTTAGGGCTGGCTCACATTATTGCAACAGCATTCTAATCTAGCAACCAATCTATCAATCCAGTAACTGCATTGGATCACTGGAATCATGCATTACAGTGCCATTCTTCTCAATGGTTTCATCATTGTTCTCACTTTCATCATTGTCCACAATAAACAATTTTGGTTATCTCATAAAATATTAGTTAATTTGAAATGTACTCTTCCCGAAATAACTTATTATTAACCAACCTTTTATTGCTCCATCTTCATTAGAGACAAGCTCTAAAAACAAGGTTAAAAAAGTTTTGGTAATATATCAAATTGAGTAGAATCAATGCACACTTTTCAATGCATTCAAATACTTACTGGATTACAATGCTTGTGGAATAATGTGAACCCACCATTAACATGAATTTATACTCTTTTAATCTATTTATTTCTACATGTATACCTTGGATTTCTCATCCTGACATGGTGGCAGTTTATTTGCTATTTTATCTTGCTTTACTAAGTTGAACAGCTCATTTGCCTCTTTGAGTGTCTTCTGGTATTCATTATGCATTCCACTGTTAATCTTCTCGTGTGCCCGTTTCAGGCTTTCAATGCGTCGCGTCCAGTAGGCCTCTTCTGCGGCGTTCTCTTGCTGTCGTCGTGGATCGTAGTACGGAGGCGGTGGTGCAGTGTAAGTTTGCTGTGGTTGGGGCTCGACTTGCTGAAATCAACATGAATAATACTCAAAATTTACTGCTAAAACATGAATCCATATTTATGGACTAATGTTTACTGCTAAAACATGAATCCATATTTATGGATTAATGTTTTAGCAGTTCTTATATTGTTCATGATTGGCATGAAGAAGGTTTTACAGGAGTAAGAGGAATATTTGGCTTTAAAACAGCTGAGATATACTGAAAACTAACCTTCAACACCACAGGTACTCAAGACTACTAGAATGGTGTGTGAAGATGATATGTAACTGAAACTAAAGCTGATGGTGGGCCAGCACAGATTTACAAGATTACACTGGTTTATTTTGCAACAACAAGACGTGACATTGATCTAAATTATGTAATGCAGCATCATATTTACTTTTGAGGCCAGCTGAGCAGATATCCTGTCTAGCGCATCCTGAGACACTTGGATAGCATTTTCATTGTCTACAGTTACTTTTCGAGTGCTCTGTGAACCTCCCATGTTGTTAAAAATTGGATAAATCAAATAATTTTTGTCGGCAACTTGCGTCAAAAAGACATTTTTTGACAGATTGTGATTTTTTTTGGGATGATAAACTTCAAAATCATAGACCAGATAGAAACTGCACAGTTTTCTTTTTATTGACCTTCTGTCAACTTCAGCCTTCAGTTGCTCACTACATTGACCAAGTTGCCTGACTCAGCTTTCAGTCAGTCTATCGAGAATGTCACTGTGTCGTGATACAGCTACTCAACAATAGATGGCGCTAGTTGTTAATCTGCGATGACAATAGTGCTGCCGTCCGATCACTAAAAGGCCGTTAAGTGACATTTGGTCAAAAATGACTTTTATATACCACGCGAAAGCCCGCATTTTTCTCTATCGACCAGTCTTGGACACATGTTTCTATCATTTATAGTTACTGAGTTCTGGACACCTCGTACACGGCTATCTACACCTTTTTTGGACATGTCCAATTCTTAAATACGGTTAACTCGTATTAAAACACTACAATACGTTTAAATGCACTTAACAGTACATTTCAACATTAAATTATATTTATGAAACAAGCCTAAAAAACGGTTTAATGATGTTACTATACTACTTAGCCGTTACACGACTTTAGATGTGTTTTTGTCATTTATAAATTGTAATACTCAAAGGGATCTACTACGTCTAAAAGACAGTTTTCCTTCAACTGCTACTCTATAACACCGCTAGACATACTTTGCCGCTTATTTGTTTTTCACCTCACGTGGTTATAAAACTATTACAACTCTAAAATACAGTGACTGTTTTTTAGTCTTGAAAGTTATTACTGAATGCTAATAAATACAATATTAGAAACTAACTAAACAACATTCCAACGCTAAAAAACGTCTATTTGCAGTACCTTCTCGTACGTGATGAGGAGGGATGAATACCAAAACAGTATAAGTGTATAAGTGTGGCTGGGTGCGCAGGTAGAGGAAAGCCGAAGAAGAAGTGGTTTATTGTGTGAAAGATGATATGAATGAAAGAGGAGTAGATTCAGAGTTGACGAATGATAGGAGTGAGTGGAAGAAGAAAACATGTTGTGCCGACCCCACTTAGCGTGGATAAGGGCAGAAAAATGATGAATGATTATTTTGATATATCAATATTATGTATCGTTTTAAATAGATAGAAGGTTATTAAATAGTTGTTGAAGTTGTTCTCTCTCATAGGCTTGAGGTGATTGATGATTCATGATAGGCATAATCCTTACTTATATTATAAATGCGAAAGTATCTCTGTCTGTGTGTGTGTTATGCAATCACGCCTAAATTACTAAACCGATTTATATAAAATTTAGTACAGAGATAGTCTAGAGCTTGAGAAAGGACATAAGCTGCTTTTTACTGCGAATAATGTAAGGAGTAAGTGTAAGAAGTTGAAATAGACGATTAAATTTGTGTGAAAATTACGTCATTTTTAAAGCTAGAAGCTTGGAAATTATTTGTTAGGCTTTGATTAGATATAAATAAATACAACATTCAAAGTTTGTACAAAAATTTCCCTAAAGGGAGTAAATATAGGAGATGAAAGTATTTATTTGATGACGTTGGCATAAAAACTTACGGCCCAGAAAATAAAAATATTATGGTCTGTTCGCCGCTTACCTCCTATCTGATTTAAAGAATGAGAGTGAATAAAGCAAAAGAGGTGTGTCAGAATCGTAGCAAGTAGAGATCCATGATCTCTGCCTACCCCGTCGGGAAACAGGCGTGATTTTATGTATGCATGATTTAAAGAAGAAATACAGAGAAGTACGGAATCATTACAAAATGTGAACTTAAATTAAGGCAAGTAAGTCTAGCACGATAAAACTTGTTTGGTTAAGTAGGTACTTATTATTTTCTTATGTAACTCTTTATTATAAATTAAATATTTAACTTTGAAAGCTTTGAGAAGTATGTGTGGTTTAACTTTGAATTATAGGGAAGAACAGTATGATAAGATAAGAGAACGTTGTGGAGTGAAAGAAGACGTAGTGATGAAAATTGAGAAGCGTATGTATGGTTTGGGCATGTAGAAAGGATGGATGAAAGGAGATTGACGAAACAGGCGCATAAAGAGAGTGTGGATGGGACAGTTGGAAGAGGAAGACCTCGGCGTACGTACCTCGATCAAATTGGGGACGTTTTAGAGAGTACCCTAAACCGACGCGCATGTATGAAGAATGTAATGAGAGTGAATGAAGCAAAAGAGGTATGTCAGGATCGTAGCAAGTGGAGATCCGTGGTCTCCGCCTACCCGGTCGGGAAACAAGCGTGATTTTATGTATGTATCTAAATATTTAACTATTTTCAGACACCGTTGGCGAGTTTTATTAACTTGAACTTATTTATTCACTAAATAATAATTAAGCAGGATACAGATAGGAGTTCAAGGACATCTTTTTATATTCTAAAAATCAAAGTCCTGACTAAAATATTCATTCTAGACGCTGACATTATAGACAACGCACAGTCTAAAACGCTGGTCGTAGAGACTTGAAATTTGGAGGATACAACTTTCTTAGTACCTACGTGGACGTGCACTAAGAAGATTTTTTTTTTAATTCAAGCTCTTAGGAGGTAAAAATGAGGATAATATGTTTGTAAAAAAAATCGTATTCTATACACTTGAAACTTGGAAAAAATATTCTTCAAGATAAATAAAAAAAGAATAAATTTATGTATCTTTTCCCAAAGCTACTCTTACGAAGGGGTGGTAGGGGTGTTAAAGTTTATATAGGAACTTTTTAATGTGTGATGCGATTTGTTTAAAACTCAGCAAAAAATACTCTTCAAGACATCAATGTTTATGATTCAATTATTTAAAAAAATATCCTTAAAGCGTGGTGTAAACGACACAAAATTTTATAATACAGTAAGGACATGATACCTATATTATTATTATAATATAGTACTCGTACATCGGGGTGGTAATGATTGACTATGAACTTTTTAACTATAAAACACGCAAATGCCGTTGCGAGCGGGCCAGCTAGTAAGCACATAACATTAAGCTGTGAATACTTTAAGTAAATTAATAATTGATTTCATTTAGTTCCTTGGAACATATTGATTAGACTTAATTAAGTTACTATAATAGTAAAAAGTTGTGCCATTTTATTTGTAAGAGCTCCTTATAAGTGTAAGGACTTCATCATCGAAAGCTTTTTAACTAACAAGTACTATTTCGTTTTATTTAACAATCATTTTCATAATATAATACCTTGTTAATGTAGGAAAAAGTTACGCTTAGCCGTTCATTTGACAGTACATCATAACATTTCAAATATTATTGTCAACGCTAAAAAACAGTTTTCATTGTGTGTTCATTCTAAAACTGTGTTTAAGTGTAGAAATATAAAAAAAAATTAAGTTTGAAAACAGTAAATAAACGGTTTTAGGCTTTTCACCTTGTTTTTAAAAATTATGTTGAATGTAATTAAGTTAAGTTTCAATTCTAGAAGAAGGTTATGTGACTTAACTGTTATATAGTATTGTAATTGTTTAAAACTGTGACTCATTTGGAATGAGTGCTGCAGTTACAATCGTATCCAACTCTATACAACGGTTGTACTTCAGCCAGCCGTTTTTTAGTATTTTAAATGATAGCATTTTAAAAACATATGTCGATGGCTAAAACACAAAAACTTGAATTAAAAATTAAATAAACAAGCTACGCCTGATTGTAACATAAATAATAAAAGCTTATAATAATACAAAAAATTTGGTATAGCAAAAAAAATTGTAAGTCTTCACAATTTCTAGAAACACCATTTTCCCACGTTTTTGCTCATACCCAAAAATTTGGTTTTGTCACTTAGCCGTCTTTTAACAAAAGGACGGCAGAGTGGTCAACGGTTGCGTTGTGTCGTAAGCGAGAGTCATAGGTTCGTTCCCAGGTTTGAAATAAAAATGATTACTCAAGTAGGTGTTTGTAGACCATACAACCACCTGCACGTAGGTATATATGTGATGTGGGTGGAAATAGATCATTGGAGACCATCATTGTAGGTCATTGTTTAAATTTTGGTTTTGTATTATAATACTTGTAAATTTTCTATTATTTTACTATACGAGTATACCTAAGCACTTAGGTAGGTATGTTAGTTTATATTTTGTTACAGAATACAGATTATTTATTTGCTGATTATAAATTGTTATTCTCTTGTCTTGCAATCTTTCTGTCCCACTATAACGCATCGGAAAACAATCTAGCATGTTATTTTGAGTATAACGGGGTATAACCTACCTAATAAACTGAATTTGAATTTGTTAAAATAAAATTTAAAGTTTTGTATTAAACTCCATGCCGACTTTACAACATGAAGTACCTACCTACCTATATTATTTTGGCGAATCATTACCCATGCGGTTCTTGTATAGCATGGGTCGAGTTCGGGGCACAAAAACTGACCACTAGGTACTCACGCCGAGAACCGGTCGGGACGGTCACAGCCTCCGCGCCCATCTTGTCGTGCTTTCTTCTGTCTCAGACTACGACGCCGCCGGCGAGGCGAGTTGCTAGTAGATACGTACCTACCTATCTACCTACTTATGTGAATTATTATGACGGCTTTTATCCGATTAATTACTAAGAATCAAAGTCAAAATCAAAATTATGTATATTTAGTGAATAAAATCACAAGGATCACCTACTTTGAAACCTCTTACTGGCGGTGAATTTAGGTGCCGATTTCAGCCTAGGTAGGTACCCCAAGTCCGAGAAAAACAGAAACTTGTTACCTACTGTATCACAAACGCTATAAAACTAGAAGTAGATTCTGAGTGTAGGTGTGAAGTTGTAGGTAGAGATATAGCTAGAGTTACAAAAAGCCATTACGCTGGGAACAGCCTAGTTGTTTTACAAAAATAGACCGAACATTTTATATTTTGATTCATAACCCTCGTGTAGGTACTACTTTTACTTTTACTTTTTTAACTTTTTTAACATTGAAACATCATTTTCATTGACATAGGAACGTAGGTAGTCCAATCCTTTAATGCTTCATCTTCATGCTATCAGCTTGAAAGACGAGCTCTAAAATTAAAAAAAAAAACGACTAAAATAACAAATTGATAAGAACCACCCCCATATACTTCGCCTTGTAGTGTCCTACTTCGCCATCTTAATCATTGACATGACACAGACAAAATAGAGGGTAGGTACTTTTGTAAAGAAAGCAAGATTTAGATAGGAGCACAATGTGCGGAATATAGTGATGGGAAATAGACAAAAGAAACATTTGAGTATTAGAAGCTCATCGTTTGACAGTAGCTAATAGACGATTCGAAATGTAATTAGGCATATAGCAGTAAAAATTGGTTAGGTACGAATATAATTTATATCTAGTTAAAAGAAAATCTCTCTATGCCTACATAATCTGAATATAGATAAATCAGAACTTTAGATTATGAGCTGTAGGTATTATATTTTTTGATAAAGTCCTTTCTAATTGAGTCAAGTTCTGTTATACTAATTATCCCTCATAACATTTGCCCACATCACGCTAAGTTAAATAACTTGATTTTAGGTAGGTACCTAGGTATATTTAACCAGTCCCGGAATCAGGAAGGTATTTAGTACTCTTCAAGTTTTCCATCACTGGCGATAAGAACCTACTTTAAAGGTAGGTACTACTCATTCCTGGATGTCATATCCTGCGTGCTAGTTGAGAGATTATAGATCTAGTGACGAATTATTTATAACTTCTAGGGCATAGAATATGACGTCACGAGATACAAATTTACGTTTTATGTCCACAAAACCTTAACGTGTCTTGACTTTACAAGCTTTTATTAGCATTTACGCATCTCATTTGAGCCCTAATCCATTAATTGGCCCGGATTGGGAATCGGGATGTTTTTGTTACGTTTTTTAGTAGACAGCACCTGTACCCTTCAATTTCGATGGCTGGTTGCATAAGAAAAAAAACTATATCGATACTTTACAAAATAACAGCCGTTAGAACTTTTAGAATAAAGCTTATTTTCCTGTGAATGGTGGGGGATTGTAAATGTTTTACTAAACTTATCTGACTGTGAGAAGATGCGTCCAGTGAAGGCTCCGACGCGCAGGTAAGAAATCGATTGTTAAAAGTTGTCAGTTTTATAAATACAAAATATTGTAAAGAAGAATAACTGACTGACCGAACAAAAGTAGACCTATCGAAGTCAAATTAGTTATTATCATCGTGAAATACTGTGCTTTTTTATAATGCTCGATTTACGTAAAACTGCAACCTTTTGCGTTGTATCTTCGCTAACTTTGTGTAAAACTAGGGGCCTCACCACGAATTCATAATACCTACATTACCGAATTAGTAATAACATTATTATTTCGTACCTTGACCTATGCAAATTGTATTGAAGTAGTATTACTTCATGACGTTTTTAAAACGGAATCGTTCTGGAAGACTTCTATAAAGACTAGGTATATATAAGACTAGGTATCTACAACTTCTTAGGTAGGTACATAATCTTACGTTGTCGTAACGTAAGTTACGTTACGTAACCCAAGTGCTATTATGTAACTCATCGTAAACTGGTATCTTTCGATTTTTTTGGAACTTGAATACGATGAGGTCATAAACCCTAATTGCTCCGTAACTTTCGGATTTTACTTATAATTTTTATCATTGGCTTCCAATGCAATACTTTATTATTAATAAACGGGTATTTATCGCGTTTTATTTACCTTTTTTTCCCGATGTTCCAACAGGTTTACCTGTCGTGGTCACGGGATGATTGAAAACGCGATAAATTAACGTACCGTTTAATACTAATAATAATGTGTTCAGTAAGTAACTGATCGCGTAAGTTTAAAAATATATAACGCAATACTTAGTGGAGGATCCCACCGGTTCCATGGCCTGTACAAAGGTAAGTGGGCTCTACTTAATTGCAATTTATGTGCCGAGTTTAGTCGTAGGTGCTTGATTATTTGTAAGTTCATGTTGTGTGTACGTGTCGGGATGCAGGGACCAGGGGTTTTATTTAGTACTTACGGATTTTGATCGTTTACGAATATGATAGTTTCGTTGGTTCAGTACCCACTGGACCTTCATAATTGGACCTCACCTACACGATAGGACCTATTCGACCTCCTATCAAAAATATGGTATCCACTGGACCTTCAAAATAGGAACGTACCTACACGATAGAACCTATTCAACCTCCTATCAAAAACATGGTACCAATTGGACCTTCTATAGGACTATTTGACTCTTTTCTTTTAGAACGTTATAGTACTACAACCGTGCAGAAAAGTTAAATGGTTAAAGAAATAAAAACAATGGTTATAAATTAAAATATTTTTCCTTCTATGGCTAAAATGAGCGTCACGATATATCTTAGTCTTGATTATCGACTGTTTTGTCTCGCTCTTTCTCGTGCGAATATGACAAAATGCTCGATAAAAAAGTCGCCAAAATTTTGTCACGGCTGCAGTGTTAGTTTGGCTGGACATTTCTACTCAATTTGATATTTTACCGTTATTTTAAAACTTTTCTAACCTTGACTTTAGAGCTCGTCTTTCAAGCTGATAGCATTAAGATGGAGCAATAAAAGATTTGTTGATAATAAGTTACTTCACGAAGGGTCAATTTAAAGTTTACTAATATTTTACGAGATAAACATTTGTTTGTTGCTAACATGTTGTGCTGACCCCACTTAGTGTGGGAAAAGGGCAGGAAGAAGAAGAAGAAGAAGAAGTTGCGAACAATGAAGAAACCATTGAGTAGAAAGGTCCCGTACTGCCATTATTAGTTCTTTATTTTTTCCGGTCGAGGCGCTGCAGGTAATAGAATGTAACGAAACGAAATTAAGTTTCATAAACCATTAAAACCAGTACTAAGCCCCCCGAGGGAAATATACACCGATGTTTGACGCAATTGAAATTGCAAGCTCGAGTCCAAATGTTGAAAAAGAACTGTAAGAAAGTACGGAGTGAGACCGACTCGTGCGTTGTAAATGAAGCTTTTACATAATTGACATGAATTATATCAGGTAAGTAAGTTTAATTTGATTTCTTAGGTAAAACCATTGAAGTAATAGTATTTATATCGATGGATAAAACTACCTATGTATGTATTTAGTTTCGCATGTTCCTTGCGACCAAATGTAGAGACATGACAGTTATTGTATCTATATAATAAGCTATTCAGATGAAAGTGTCAATAATAGATAATTAGCCATCGATATGTACCTACCTATATGCTTACTATTTCGTTATATAGCACTTTTATAGGAAAATATTAGGTACTTACCTACTACCTAAAGGTCTCAGAAAGTAAGATACCTTGCAAGTATATAAGTACCTACACTTGAGTAAAGAACTTTGTCAAAGCATTTCCAAATAAATTATGTAAAGCATCTATTTTATTATTAAAAACTTTCACCGAAACTACAGTTCTTAATAAAATTGTCTATGGTGCATTGGGTTGGTCCGAGGTCGTAGATTTATGGATAGAAACAATGGGTTCAACCGTTTGACTGGGCCGTACTCAGGCTTATGAATACGGGGTCAGATACGAGGCCTTGGAAGAAACTAGCTATTGTCTATACTAATATTATAAAGAGGAAAACTTTGATTGTTTGTTTCAAACAAATGAATAGGCTCCGAAACTACTGAACCGATTTGAAAAATTCTTTCACCAATGTGTAGAATGAACTTTCAGGATGAACATAGGCTATATTTTATGTAGGTACTTCGCGGGCGACGCCGCGTGCAGAAGCTATAATAAAATAAAATAAATAATGATCACGATTGTAATCCCCGGGCTCGGTAGATACCTTCTCAGATCTTTAGTTACTTAGATCTTTGAGGATATCTAAAGAAGGTAATCAGGCACGTCCAAACATGACATTTGGTATTCCGTACGTGACAGGTTGCAAGCCCATCGCCGCTACTAGCTATTGTTTATAATATAATCATCTTCTACTTCACTGTCTACTAAATACGCCCTATTATTATAACTTGATACAATTTTGTGTTTACTTGATACCTACCTACATACTCGTATCATACAATTGTAATAGAGTATAATTATGTTGTGTATGTTAAAATGATATCTGTGATTTTTTTCAATAAATACTTTGGTACCTATTTACTCAATACTTTTCATTAAAATTTATGTAGGTATCTACAGTATTCAAAATTCTTTAAATATCCCTTTTTAAACAGTCTCTTAAAATCTACTCCTGTGAACTACTAAAAATATAATGTTTGGACTTGCCTCTGACAACCCTTTTTAGATATTTTCAAAGTGTTTATTTTTAAAGTAACAAGAGATCTGAGATAACCAAGCCTAGGGGTTTAAGTCGTGATCATGTTTGTATGTAATTTTCTTAAATTCTCTTCTCTTTCAAAACGAAACCACCCCCACTACAAGGTCCTGCGTCTGGCCCTGCCGATGCTCTGGCACCATTTATCAAGAGTGTCTGCTCCGCGACTTTTGGGCTCGTTCATAAACCACTGGCTATCGTTCATTTTAGATGAGAGTCGTACGGATCTCACTGGATGATACCATCTCGCTGTGATGATAAAATTCATTTATTATTTATTATATTAGTCATGGTAGTAGATGCTAACTACGTAGACGAATAGTACCAACGGTATCTTCTATCATATATAAGAGCTTAACCTGACTGACTGACTGACTGACTGACTGATTGATCATCGCCGAGCCGAAACCGCTGAAGATAGAAAGCTGAAATTTGGAAGGTGGCTTCCTTTTATAACAAAACCACCCACTAAGGCGGGATTTTTGGAAATTCCACCTCTAAGAGGGTGAAAAAGGGTGAAAACGTTAGTATGAAACTTTGTAACGCGTGGAGCGATTTTCATGAAACTTTGTTTGTGCACTGTAAATACAAAATGAATGAACACGTGTTTCAGGATTTTTAAATATAACCTTTAAAAAGGGGTAAAATGGGGTGTCAAAGTTAGTATAGGAACTTTTTAACGGGTAGTGCGATTGGTCTGAAACTTTGTTTGTGTACTGTAAATGCAAAATAAATGGATACCTGTTTCAGGATTTTTCAATTTAACTCTTAAAAAGGGGTCAAATGGGGAGTCAATGTTTGTATGGATTTTTTTTAACGGGTAGTGCAATTGGTTTGAAACTTTGTTTGTGTACTGTAAATGCAAAATAAATGGACACCTGTTTCAGGATTTTTCAATATAATCTTCAAAAAGGGGTCAAATGTCGGGTCAATGTTTGTATGGGAACTTTTTAACGGGTAGTGCGATTGGTCTGAAACTTTGTTTGTGTACTGTAAATGCACTCGAATGGACACGGGTTTCAGGATTTTTCATTATAACCTTCATAAAGGGGTAAAATGGGGTGTCAAAGTTAGTATGGGATTTTTATGAGTTGTGTGATGTGTTTGAAACTCAGTTTAGATACTTTACGCGAACGAAGTCGCTGGCGGGACAGCTAGTTACTTGATAAATAATATAAAATGCAGCGGATGAGTGGATGGTATTGTACTACGTTCTATATTCTTTTATTGCATAATATTATTGAGTTCGTGATTTTTGACATTATTTTTGGTGTATCTATGGGTACGTCCAGAATTTGACTTTTAGGTAGATAAATTTTGATTTTTAGAGGTTATAATTTTTTACCTAATATGGTTACCTACAGAGATGAACCTAAATGTTCGCCCCTTGAATAAAACACAGTTCAAAATTATTATTTTTTTCAATCAAAATAGTTCAGTGACAATAGACAATTTTTGTTGTGTTCGCCCCATAAATAAAATACAGTTCAATATTTTTTTTAATTAAAATAGTTCATTGCCCATAGACAAACTTTTTTTTATTGCACGAAGTCTAGAGTTCATTGAAGAGGTTTTATTATGAATAAATCTTGACACTATCACAGACCACTGCTCCTGTGAAAAATCGCGGCGCTAATGGCTTTATCTTAGTAAATAAGCGAAACCACTTAAACAGCTAAGATTTATTTCGTGTTATCGTTTAACTTTAGATTGTGCTAAATAATTTATTTAGGTACTTTAACTTTAGAATAACAACAGTTAAGTATTTACTTTTGCGAAGAACATTTTGATTTAGTTTTACGTTCATAACAGAACTTATAAGACTTTAAAAGTTACTTATTCTGAGCCTAAAACTTTATTTTCCAACTCATATTTTTACTCAAATACATTATACTTTCTTAAAGTGGGTACGACGAAGATGAGTAGGTACCTACTTATCCTACTAATATTATAAACGCGAAAGTTTGTAAGAATGTGTGGATGTCTGGATGTACCTATATTTGTTACTCTTTCACGCTGAAACGGCTGAACGGATCTGGATGAAATTTGGCATAGATATAGATTATCAGTTTAATAATCATTTATTCTCAAAAAAAGTATATATATACTCTTATACTCGTAGTCTGGAATAGCACATAGGCTACTTTGTATCCCGAAAAAATGTACGGTTCTCGAGGGATAGATTTGTTTTTGTTTTTCAAGGTACTACGCGGGCGAAGCCGTGGGTGGAAGCTAGTGTAGGTATATTTTGAAGTACCTTAGTAGGATCTCGTCTCCCTACTTATCTTAAACTTTTTAACAAGATTATGATACACACGAAAATGAATCTGCAGATTTTTATCTAACCAATCGTAGAGAGCACTGGTGGAGTAGTGGTACCCCTGCCTCACGATCCGAAGTTCCTGGGTTCAAACCTGGTCATGCATCAACGAGTTTTTCCATCCGAAATATTTATGTGCGCCAGCGCTATTAAACGGTGAAAGAAAACACCGTGAGGAAACCGGCATATAGACCAAAAAAATAGATGTGTGTCACAAGTTAGTATTCTTATAAGCGGCGATGGCTTGCAACCTGTCATACGGGATACTAACAACTGTTCAAAACGTGGGCAGTGTCAAATAACATGTTCGTACGTGTCTCTGACTACCCTCTTTAGATATCCTCGAAGATCTAAGTAACTAGAGATTCGCTATCAACCGAGCATTTTTTTTAATCTTACCAACGAACCCTATGTTTTAAGAGCTTGCTCAACGAAAAATTAAATCGAAGCGAAAGTAAACCGAACCCATACAATTTTAGCTTACGTTTCATAACGATTTAATGAGCACAGTAAGGAAATTAACAGTATAAAAGCTAGGTATAAAAATACGAAAAAAAAGCTTGAAAAATTTTTTTTATTAAACTCGACTTTAAATATAGCTCTAGAAAATTTTAACAGGTTTTGACGTTTTGTAAAATGCTTGAAATCTTAGCTACGTAAAATAGTTGAGATACTGTTTCCTAAATACTGTGCCAACGGTCCTGAAATGGTAGCTGATGTTTTAATTTGTAATTTAATCCGCAGTCCCGCCGCCCTAATTACACCCCAGATTAATGTGCGGTTCCGCACCGACGACTTTGCGGTCCTACGTAGAAACGCTTAAACCGATGCTATCACTCGAATAGAGATGCCAAAACTTCGGAATTTATTGTTGACGAAAACACGCCTTTAATATAATTCGCGCATAATAAAATTAATTTATGTTTTTAAACTTACACGATCTGAAAACATTATTATTAGTATTAAATGGGTATTTATCGCGTTTTATTAACCTATTTTTTCCCGACGTTTTGACGTTTTTACACACTGTCGTGGTCACGGGTAGACGGGTAGTCTAAATATATATTTATATAGATAAATACCCATTTAATACTAATAATAATAAAACTAATTTGAGAAAAGTTCTTGAAAGTGTTTTAAAATCTTAATTCTGTTTTTATTTGGATTTGAATGTGGATGGATATCACATGATATCACATGATATGTGATGGATATAAGGGTAGAGGTAAACCTAAAAAAAGATGTGTGAAAAACGATGTAAGAACTGAGATGGCGGATGATAGAAGAGAGTGGAAGAAGAGAACCTGTTATGCCGACCCCACCTAGTGGGATAAAGGAAGAAAGATGATTAATTCTGTTCGTATCTACCTACATAATCTTGAAGAATAAAGTTTATGCGTGTTTAATCCTATCACCGAAACGGGCCTTAATCCCGATATCGGAGCTCGCGAATTAGCTAAAATTAAAAAAAAAAGTTCTCGCACAAAGGTTTTACTCTGTTTGATCTTCGTTCTGCTGAAACATTATTGGATAAAGATGATAAATTAGCTTTTTATTACGAAACGAAACGTCTTTCAGATTATTGGTGTTGTCAGATAGAAAAATGGTAACGCCCACGCCTTTGTTTTCAGAGTGGCTTACTTTGTTAATTTAGACTAGGATAAAAAATGATTTACTCACGAAATAAACACTTTGGTATATTTTCCAATGTCAGTAGGTAAATTAAAATTAGTTAGGTACTCTTTGTTTATTCTAATTTTTTTAACAGACATGCGCAAGCGCTGCGATTGCGTTGAAGTCTTTTGTATGCAGTTTTGGGTGACATCTTTTTCATTGAGATCTTTGCTTTAGTATACCTACCTACCTACATAGGAACATAAAATTACTGACATACATAGGTAGGTACCTAACCGTATTAAAAAAAATATGTAAGTAAGTAGGTACTTGATAGTTTTCAATTTTGCCGTTTTCTCGGTTAATGTGAATGTAAAAACCTAGATGGAATTTAAAAATCAAAGCCAAATAGCTAAAAAAGTTGATCGTATTTTTTTGAAATGTTTGTATACTTAGGTAAGTACCTACACCATATCTGAATATACAGTTACTGAATATATCTCCAAAATTTAATTTTACAAGAGCTTGTTATTTTGAAAAAAAAAAAACAAACTTCGATTGCTCGAAGAGCGAAAACTTTTCACGCAG
Organism: Cosmorhoe ocellata; assembly: GCA_963675405.1. NCBI lineage: Eukaryota > Metazoa > Arthropoda > Insecta > Lepidoptera > Geometridae > Cosmorhoe > Cosmorhoe ocellata. Next base: position 11,499,726 of record OY776245.1, on the reverse strand, counting down.
ATTTCTTTTTGTGTAATCTTATAATAGAAAAGAGGAGATAACCTCAAGGGACGAAAAAGTTTTTATTCGTTTCATATAAGAATGGAAATTCATGTGATATTTTCTTTCTAAAGCGTATAGAATTTTAAAAATCGAATTTTTGATTAGAAAAGTTTAATACAAATTCGATATGATGCAGGAACGTGTGTAACTAATCGCTCCATCTCTTGAGTCAGGGGTCGACGGCCGGGTGGCAAGGCTGTCTAGGTGTTGCCATCTAACGTAATTGAAGTTGCTAGACTTATTTGCTTGAGCATTTTTCCTATAGATATCTACCATAGGAAAGCTCCGTCTATCTTCTCGATGGCAAACAAATAAAAATTAATGAGGAAAAGGAAATCCATAATGAAAAATGTATATTACCTGCTATTCTCAAAATATACTTATGTTTGCACGTATGAAAAAGATATTGTTAAGTAACATTTTTTGTTCAAACTTTTTTGGTAATATTATGTGGCACGCATTGTGGTTTTTATTCATATTTATTTATTCACTGTTTAATGCTGGTAACACTATAAGGATTACAAAATGAGTGAATAAGTTTCATCTTAATAGGATTGCTAGATCTAGCCAAGTATCTGAGACTTAGGTGGCAACAGTGTCTAGGTATCTTAGGATAATTACCTACTGTCTCCATAGCTACTATAAATATGAGTAGAGTAATATAAAAATAGAAGTTACTATGTGCTTATATCATGATTTGATTTTTTTTTCGCACAAAATATTAGAATATGTCTCGCGTATTGCAATACCAATGATAATATAGACTATGACCAACATACATGTCACAGATAATGCCTCATTGTAGTGCGGGATAATACAGGAGTAAGCTGTGACCATAAATTTTACACCTAAAGAATAGGTTTGTCTATGACCGTAGAGTTTCTATTTACTAGAGAAGAGAAAATTAAAGTTGTAGAAAGCTTCAAGGATCATACAAAAAAGCTGAGGAGAGTTTCTTGCATGTTCTTCTGGAACTTGGGAGTTGGAATTGGCAAATTCACCGCATGTAAGACGTTTCAAATACTTGTGATTTTATTGAACAAATATTTTTGTCTTTGTCTTTGAAACGAAATGAAGTTTTGTAAACTATTGAAATCCGCACTAAGCCCCCAGTAGCTGTATTTGTCGATAAACTGATCTTTTACGCGTATCTCATTGCTATCTGCGTTTCCTAGTACGTAATAGCAAGCAGTCAATACAATACATAAAGCACTGGGTACCAGAGATCATACCAGTGCCCATTTTTACGATCCGTTTTATAAGCAATAGAAGGTAATTCGAGTATGTTATGCCTTCAAAATACATAAACATGATAAACACAATCATTTATATTTATACTAATATTATAAAGAGGAAAGTTTTGTATTTTTGTATTTTTGTTTGTAACGAATTAACTCAAAAAGTACTTGTCCGATTTCAAACATTTTTTCACCGTTAAAATGCTACGTTATCCCAGAGTAACATAAGCTATATTTTATCTAGGTACCTTGCGAGCAAAGCCGCGAACGGAAGCTAGTCGAGAATATAGACACAAAATAATCGTTTTATTATTATTGTAGACTATAAAATAGTAGGTAGTGCTTTTTCATCTATCTAATGATTGGGTTTTATTATCTGCGGTGCAAAGAAATTTCTTTAGATAGATAGTAACCATTTGTAACGATGCTTTGAAAGTTTGGTTAAGCGGTTTTTTTATTCCTGGTCGTAAGATTATTTTTATTAAAAAAAACAAACTTAATCGGTTTAAACTAAATCGTAAAAAGTTTTTTTATGAAAATAACAGTTGAGAGTTCTATTTTTAAATAAAATAATACTTACGCTGAGATTTCGTAAACACTTTATTTGCTTCAAATTAATCCTTTCCGTGGTTTCGCCGGTACCGATAAAAAACGACTTCGATCTGTGGTTATAGCCACAATACTTTTACGCTTTACTTTAGCTTTTTGCAGTAAAATAAGCTTTAGTACCTTGTGATAAGGTATACGATAGTGGATGTGGTGTGTAGTGGTAAATGTGTGTGAAGTAACATGTCGGTTGAGGGCGAGGGTCGTTGGAATGCGGTCTGAGATACCCCATGGGCTACATGGTATATAGGTATAGCCTGTCGATGCGACTTAAGAAACTTTGAACTTGTTATACATCAAGGGTGGATTTCACCAGTTATTGGTATAACTATTCTCAGAATAATGTTGCTCAAATGCAAGTAAAATGTCAGTTTACTCGTCGATAAATAATAATAAATCTGAGGATAGTGCTTTTAGGTAGGTCGAAATCAAGCTAAGAAACGTTGGGTTTTTTAACTGTTTAAGTAGGTATATTATTTGGATTACCTACATGTCATATTTCATAAAAAAAAGTATAAATCTCTTTCTAAAAAATAATTAGAACGAGCTTATTTTAGTCAAAAACAAAACCTTAATTTAATTTAGGCAGGTTTCGAAAGTTTGCTACATACTACGTTGTTTTAAGTTTATTTTTGGAATTGAACAATGGTAAAAAAAGTTAAGTACGAGTAAGTATAATAAGACAAATATTTGTCATAAATAGGGATATGCGCATGCGACGGGAGCGCGTTGAAGTCTTTTGTATAGAATGTTGTTTGTTAATGAGCACATCAAGCCTCATAAATAGATAAGTACTTATTTAATGTGCATTTCAAAAGTATACTTAAATTTCTGTGCATTTAATGTTTCATAATTAGGTATTTGGCCAAACATTACGCCGCTTTAATCGTCTCAAAGTCACTTTGTCTTTTTACTAAAACGCCTAATTCATATTCGTTTATTCACGGTTTCATGTTAGTGATTAATTACATTAAATCTTAAATTAGTTATCTACTATGTTCATGCTAGTGGGGTTGCCAGGCGTTGAATGTAAAGTGCGCAGAAATGTATTTATAAAAGCCTCAATTGCAATAAGTTTTTTAAACTTTCACAATAAAATTGTAGCAAGTCCATCGTCTCGGTAGTTCAGCGTTTCTTTCTCCATATAAGCAAGAGAGCGCCCGCGGCGACGCTCGCCTCAGCAACCAAACTGACCACTACTGGTCCAAATGGGTCCTGGTTTTTTTTGGAACATTCGTGGTGCTATAAGGTTGTACAAGTCCCGGCTTTTTGAATGCAAAATTTGAAAAATGTGTCCTTTTTTACATTCGTATTTGCTATAAAGTTGTACCTAAAAGTATGAAAATATCCGGCTTTTTGAATGCAAAATTTGAAAATGGGTCCTATTTTTTAGACATTTGTATTTGCATTGTTATAGGTTGGTGTTAGTCTGAAAATATCCGGCTTTTTGAATGCAACATTTGAAAAATGGGTGCTTTTTTTTTTTGGAACATTTCACAGGTGCTATAAGGTTGTACTAGTCTTATAATATCCGGCTTTTTGAATGCAAAATTTGAATTTATTGCCAAGTATTCTATCTGTGGCTATAAAACGTAATTGCTGTACACCTATGGATATAGGGACCGACCACAAGCCACCGAAAAACTCGTTTTGAATACACCTGAACGAACGACGCAGTAGACTTGATTAATTAATTCAAATTGAGGGTGATTGCACACCGATTTTGATAAAAAAATATTTTAAACAAAAGAACATCTGTTGGATATAATTCTGTGTTACATATTGTTTATTTTTTTAAAACGACAGGTATTTTTAAAAATCTGCAGATTTTTACGGTTTTTTTGATTTTTTCCCTACCCTGGTCTCGGGTTAATGACCCACTTGAAACAATTGGAGCCCAATCGTCTGTACGTACGTTATTTATGTCGGAAGATGAGAATATTATTCTTTTAAGGTCCAATTTCACCAAACTTTTGTTAACAAAGCATTAAGTACTTGATCGGGCATCAAAATTAACAAAAACGTTAAAATATCGTTCTCTTTTTTCGTCATGTCTATTTACGAAATATCATCCTTCGTCAGGACATGGTGGAACACAGAATAACTTTAACAAGCGATTAAAAAGCTAACAAGCTGTTTAACACAGCATGGTGAAACTAGCCCTAAGTTTATCTATTCATTATTCTGTTTTCCGTAACCGATGGCTTCCATGGCAACTACCTATATTTATTCTTATTATATAAAACTAAAAAAATAATAATTACAAACTAAATAAATATAGACCCATAGACACGAGTACAAACTTACCATAATCAAATTATGTCGTAACTAGGTAGACTAGAAACATATTTTTTTAAAACTATGAAAACGCTACTCGCTTTAACGTAAAACGTAGGTTTGATCCTCGCGATGTTTTCCTTCACCGTTTATAAACCGTTGATTAGACGGTTGAGTTGCTGGTAAACATTAGCCTTGTTTGACTTTAAATGTAATTTGAGATCGTTTCGTTTCTCTCGGGGCAGTATTGTTGCAAAAATGCGTGAAGATTTGGGTGAACGAATTACCTTACGTGGGTGTCGTTTCTGCTGCCTAAGTACCTAAGTTTAGGGGTCTTACCACAAGATCTTACAAACTATCATGTTTCAGAAACGTTAAGTTTCAAGATTGAAGTAACACCACTTCAATACAACTTTCATGGTACGAAACATCAAAGTTGTATTACTTTAAATTATTTATTAATTAAGTATTATGTATTATAAGTAATATTATTAATAAAGTTATTTTACTAGTAAACCGATCTTTGAAAATAAATATTTTTTTATATAATTATTTATTTACTTTGATATTGCCTGAAGAGCTTGTTCTAAACCCCCGGTAACCTTTCTGCCTTATAAGTGTTCCGTAAGCAAAGGGTAAAACGGGTTTTTTTATATATTCAACCGTATTGCAATAGAGACCCGTTATCTATATATCTATATAAGAGCTTGACCTGACTGACTGATTGATCATCGCCGAGCCAAAACCGCTGAAGCTAGAAAGCTGAAATTTGGAAGGTGGTTTCTTTTTATAACAAAACCACCCACTAAGGCGGGATTTTTGGAAATTCTACCTCTAAGGGGGTGAAAAAGGGTGAAAACGTTAGTATGAAACTTTTTAACGCGTGGAGCGATTTTTATGAAACTTTGTTTGTGCACTGTAAATGCAAAATAATTGTATACGTATTTCAGGATTTTTCAATATAACCTTCAAAATGGGGTCAAATGTGGGGTCAATGTTTGTATGGGAACTTTTTGACGGGTGGTGCGATTGGTGTGAAACTTTGTTTGTGTACTGTAAATGTAAAATAAATGGATACGTGTTCCAGGATTTTTCAATATAACCTTCAAAAAAGGGTCAAATGTGGGGTCAATGTTTGTATGGGAACTTTTTAATGGGTGGTGCGATTGTGAAACTTTGTTTGTTAACTGTAAATGCAATATGAATAGACATGTATTTCTGGATATTTCAAAATAACCCTCTAAAAAGGGTAAAAGTCAAAGTTATGTATGGAATTTTTTTATTAGTGTGATTTGTTTAAAACTCAGTAAGTACCTATAGATAATTTAAGTGAACGAAGTCGCAAGCGGGACAGCTAGTAGTTTCATAAATCTATACTAATATTATAAAACTAAAGAGATTTTTTGTTTGTTTGCTTGTTTGTTGAACGCGCTAATCTCAGGAACTACTGGTTCGAATTGAAATAGTATTGTTGTGTTATATAGTCCATTTATCGAGAAAGACTTTAGGCTATATAACATCATACTACGACCAATAGGGGCGGAGCATCAATATAAAATTCAAAAACGGGAAAAAATAAGTTGCCACTGAAGACTGCCTCAGTGGCGCAGCGGGCAAGAGTCCGCCTGCGACGCAAGAGGTTGCGGGTTCGATTCCCGCCTCGGAACAAATTTGTGTACGAGCTGCAGAAATTTGTTCCGTTGGTCTGGGTGTGTATGTATAATAAAAAATATCTATCTATGTACCTATATCATGTATTAAATATATCAGTTATCTAGTACCCATAACACAAGCTTTGAGTAACTTACTTTGGGGCTAGATGATGTTGTGTGGATTGTCCAGCGTTATTAAAAAAAAAAAAAGAGTCAGCTAGTAAAACATGAACATCAACCAACATAGTCACGACTGCAATCCCCGGGCGTGGTAGATTATCTCCTCAGATCTCTAGTCATTTAGATCTTTGAGGATATCTAAAGGGGTTAGACAGAGGCACGTCCAAACATGATATTTGGCACATGACCACGTTTTGCACAGTGTTAATGATGTATAATATACAGGATGTGTGATATAGAAAAAAATAAATAAATATGAGAGCTAGGAGTATGAGTGCGGCTGGGTGCACAAGTAGAGGAAGGCCGAAGAAGAAGTGGTTTGATTGTGTGAAGGATGATATGAATGTACGAGGAGTAGATTCAGAATTGGCGACTGATAGGAGTGAGTGGAAGAAGAAAACATGTTGTGCCGACCCCTCTTAGCGTGGGATAAGGGCAGGAGAATGATGATGTGTGATAATCGCGAAAGCTTATGTAACAACTGTAAAACGCTGCTGTTTAACCTCAATAAAAAAATAAAGATAGCTGCCGCACGCGCTGTGTACAGACCCTTAGAACTCTAGATTCACCTCACGCACTCGATGTAAGTATTTACAATTGTAATTCAGTTACGTCGTATTTGGCAGAGTTACCGGCATTTTTGGTATTGTCCAATTTGCTACGAACACGCATTGAATGGTAATGATTAGCGTTCCAATCAGTGAACGCATAGAAGCATTTCTTAAGGCCCAGAATACTCGTCACACTATTCCTTACGTAAAAGTTACAAAAAAAAGTGACATAGGTCCGTATAGCAACGCGGATCTCCGCGGAATCAGACAGCACGAAGCGAAATACCCAAATGACAAGTAGAGTGCGGCATGATAATATGGCTGCTTTGAATTATATAACGAAAGCGACAATTTATAAAAAACATAAATATGTTCAAGTAAATAGCTTATTTCAAAAAAAGGGCTGGGTTGATTTGTTTCAAATTACCTAACTGATTTATATTAATGTGAAAAAGAAATTCAAAATACCTTACTGTTCTGGATAAATTAGGGAATTTCTGAATTTTCAGAGGTGTTTTTGACATGATTTTTAACCAAGGTTTTCTAACTAATTCGTGTTTTAGCTTCGGTTGATTTATCACTTATATCCTTGAGTATCGTGTAGTTCAATTTCAATGTAATCTATTAAGCGGTGATAGAATGATTAGGGTTGCAATACTTGCAATTTTCAAAATGCTGGGCCTTAAAGGGAGATCCGCGAAACATGACACGAAATTTCACACATCGAAACTCTTTCGTGGATTTGCCAAAAATTAATTAATGTTGACTTTATACTCTCGACGTTTGGGTTTAAATTGCCGTGTAACGTGTAATAAGCTTCTGTAAATTTTTAATATGATTCTTTAGCAAACGATTCATATCCAATAAGTTAACCTACAGATAAGGTAGCCCTAAAAAAGCTTGGGACGAATCAGCTCCAACTCTGCTAGGTGTCCCTAACAAAATTAACAAGGATCATACAAAAAAAGCGCTAGGGCCCAGCGAGTTTCTTGTCAGTTCTGCTCGGGCTAGAGATAGGACTGGAATTGGCACCTAGACTCACCTAGCATGTAAGACGATTCAAAATGATCCCTGTGATTTAATTGAATAAATATATTTTGATTTCATTTGATTTTAAAATAAAATCCCCATGCATTAGATGTTATATTGTAACGTCACAGCCTTTCTTGATAAATGAACTAACGCAACAATAATATTTCAATTCGAGCCAGTAGTTACTGAGATTAGCGCGTTTAACCAAACGAACTCTTCAGCCTTATAATAATATTATTAGTATAGATTACCAGAAATTATTGTGCTATAATCATCTGAAAATATATGGACGGTAGCACAGTGTACGTTACAAACAAACCAAACAATAAATAGACATCATTTTTAGATAGTATTTCGTCTAACTCTACAAACCATGATCACATTATGTCTAAACTAACCTAGGCCTCAGTCCACCAACGCGTAAACGAACGGTTACATGAAATTAATTAAATTAAATCAAATATTGGTTTCACAAATGAACAATTCACAAAACGCCATCTAGCCCCAAACTAAGCAAAGCTTGTATTATGGGAACCCAGATATCAGATAGATTAATTATAATACTTTTTTTGTTAATACATACATTATAATAGATAATCACACCCATATCTTAGAATTTAAATTCTTGTGAGGTAAAACTTAAAGTAAATATTTAAGGTCTATGTCACGAATATAAGTTTTAATTAAATAATGACATCCTTTCGAAACGAATCAACAAATCACGATGCCCCAAAAAGTGATGACAGCTGGTGACAGCCAAGACAAATTTAAGACGACACGGTTTAATTTTTTGGTCGGTCTACTATCAATAAAGTATAATAAAATAGAATTATAATAATTACAATCCTACTAAAGTTATGAACGTAAAAGTTTGTGAGGATGGATGTATGGATGTTTGTTACTCTTTCACTTTGTAACGTCTGAACGGATCTGGATGAAACTTGGAATACACGTAGTTTATGACCTGGAATAACACATAGGCTCCTTTTTATCTGAGTAGGTACCACGCGAGCTGCGCGCGGATGCTAGTTTTTAATAAGTGCCCATCTCAGTAATACCGCATTATTGATATTATGGTCGCTAGTTTTATTTTTTTAACTTGGGTCTTTTGACATTGGCAAACTATCATCGTTACAAATTAACAAAAAATAATAAACTTGAGAGGTGTCAAGGGACACCCGGATGGAACGAAGTTCCTTTCCTTGCTTTCTATGAGAGAGAGAGAGAGAGAGAGAGAGACAGTCAGAGAAACACGCGCACGCCGCACGGCTTACAGCTATAGCAAAAAGGGTCGTTACAACTTTTCGTGAGAATTTTTTCCGTCTTTCCCCCTTTCACAACGCGCGATAAAGAACTTCGTTCCAAAAAATCGCAAACTTCTAGAAAACCGACGGTTAGGAAATGTTTCGGTGAACTCGAGCCTGTATAGTTTGCGTTATGTGTTCACACTGCTCTTTGTTTACAAATGTCTTGTTAATATGAAACTACAAAGGAAAATCTTCTTTATAACAAAGAAATAAGGATCATCAAATCCAACAGTTACTAACATAATTTGTCTTAAGATTAGGCAACGTTTGAGGTAAGTACATAATGATGAACGACTATTACGAAGCGTTTTCCGTCATCTACGAAATGAGCATTATAATATCCTTATTTTGTGTGATGAGAAGATCTTGCTCAAACACCGCCTTTGGTAAAGGTACAGTCTCATGAAAAGCAGCTCACGTAACCTACGTAGTGTTTTTTTTTATATGTTTCACTATTCAATTTATTATACAGTACTAGTTGACGACTACGTACGCGTTAGATTACTTATTAATATTCTGTGACTGTGTACCGATATCAAATATATCAAATTCTTATCTTTTTTTATTAGTCAACCGATTTCGATGAAGAAAAGGCTTAGTTTTAATCCAAGCTTGTGTCCAAGTTGTCCAAGTGAAAACTGCATTCGATTTGGTTCACAAACGCAAAGATAAACGATTTTGGATAAGAAGACGAAAAAGTGCGATATGCCTACCTGGCCTACCTATTATTATAAGAATCAAAGTCCTGACTGACACACTGACATAGACAACAAAGAGCCTAAACCGCTGGTTGTTGAGATTTGTTCTTCTTTCGTGTACGGCAATTACTTTGCGTAATCCAATTGCGAAACAAAATCTATATCTATATCTATAAATATTATAGCGCCACTAATTATTTCAAACCTAGTGTGATGAAAAGATTGAACCATGTCTACCTTTTTTGTTCTTCGACATTCCTCACGATGCTTCTTATTTCAGTAGCAATTCTAGCAATATATTGTTCATTTTCGATGACAGTCAAAGCTTTCAGTCGATACAAGCCATACAAAAGACAATAGTTCGCCTGTCAATGCGCTTGTAAGTCTAATTGCCCCATGCATTCATGCAACAACTCTAATCTAAACAAAGCTCGCTCTTGGACCATTTAATCCATGGACATAACAACCCGCTAGGACAACCTACACACGACACGGCGGCGCGTCGAAATGTGATATAATATGGATACAACACGTCGTGCCGTGAAAATCGACGTTGTGCATTATAAAAAATCATGGCCCGATACGAAGCAGGGTATATATTTTGATCCATAAATTTGTGGAATTATATTTTTGTTGTAGAGAGGATAAGCCGTAGAAACTGTAATCAGAAATATGGAATATCGGAGAACTGTCTATACTTTCGATTTTAATATTCCCTACGGAGAAAAATACTAAGTTACATTAGTATCATCACAAATGAATTGTTACTTTGTAGAGAAAAACACAGGTTACAGTGCTAAGGCAGAGGTGTAAAAACCGTATTACACAATCGTAAGATTATACCAAATTTCAGGTTTCAAAAATGTCATATTTTACCATACCATACATTTTATTATACCCATATTTTAGCCTTACAAAAAAGTATAGTTAGTTTTTAACAAACGAGTCCAATAGATAAATGGTCCTAGCCAGTCGTGTCCCTGTCAGTTTGTGTGCACAGATGTCACTTATCATTGTTCCATACGAGTCGCACACGACGCCGCGCCGACGCATGCGCCGCGGAGGCAATGCACGAATTCGTGCCTCCACGCCGCCACGCCATTACCCTAATAACTTAATGTCGAGATATCAGCAGAATAAACAGTTTTCAAAAGACACGTGCAGTTTCGTGCAGTTTGTATATCTAATGGAGTTTGCACGATCATGTAGCTTATACAATGTATTTCGTTGTCGTCGATTCCAAATGTATTGGAATTCAAGCCACGTCGGACTTGGCTTATAGATTTTCTCCCACAATAAAACTATCATATAAATCGATTATTTTAATTCCATACTTACGATGCGCTTTCTACTTCGCGGAGCCGTAATTCCATAACTTAGCTTCGGAAAAGTACCTACGCACTATGAAAGGCACATCCTCAGTTTCAAAGCTGCGGAAATGATGTGAAAATTGTGAGAAAAATAACGTTTGGCAGTATGATTGAGAGAAATGGAAGAAGATCACTGTTGTGCCGACCCCTCATAACGTGAGAAAAGAGCAGGAAGATGATGATGATGATGATGGCAGTAACTAGGTTTCTGTCGCGTCCATTTTGCAGACACATATTATGGAACACTAAATAAATGAGCAACTAAAAAACCATTTCAACAAATCCTCAGCTCAAGTTCGGGCATTGTTTATAAAAAAACATAAAAAAACATGATCACGACTGTAATCCCCAGGCTCGGTAGATATCTCCACAGACCTGTAGTTACTTAGACGTTAAGGATATATAAAGAGGGTCCAAACATGATCTTTGGCATATGCCTACATTTTTCATAGTAGTTAGTATTTCGTAGAAATTTATATTATCGATCACCTATTTTGATTGGCCTCTCCTCAGTTGGTAGCAGCTCTGCCTTCTGCGCTGCAGGTTGTGGGTTCGATCCTCACCTGGGTGTTATTATGTATTCAATGTATGTTTATACAAATGTGGTTCTGGTTCCCATAGTACAAGCTATCCTTAGTTTGGGGCTAGATAGCGTTATGTGAACTGTACGCCAATATTGTCCACTAATACCTTCGTTTTTTTACAGTCGGGTCGCTCATATCCTATTGGCAGTGCGAGATTTACGTCAAACACACTTAGGTTACATTGTAACGTGGTGGTTACAATAATTGCGGATTATAAGGCCGGTACTCACGCCCTGCGTAGGCGCTGCTTTACGAGTTGCTGACGATACGGACAAAATTTATTAGGACACACCAACTGACACTTGATTTCAATATTTTTTTACTGTAGATTCGGATATGGTTTTAAGACTTTTTTATTGAAGACTAGCTGACCCGGTAGACTTCGTACTTATTTAGAAAACGTTTGTATGGGAAATAGAAAAGGGCTATTTTTAGGGTTTTCCCGGCAGTTATTCGAATTTTTCTTAAAACCTTCTTTAAAACCTTCCCTAGACCTCCACGAACATTTCAAGACCAAGATAAGATAAATCCGTTTAGCCGTTCTCGAGTTTTAGCGAGACTAACGAACAGCAATTCATTTATACAGGGTGTCCCAAAAAGTAGTGTCAAGCGAAAGTCCAGAGATAGAACACCCCTTGGGGTACCCGAATCACCCCCATGTATTTTCCGCGATTTTTTATAGTTTTCGAGTTATTAATTTTTTTCCGAATTTTTGAAAGTTTACGACTTGAACAACTTAAAAAGTTCTCTAAAAAAAGTAGAAAACTTTCTTCAGATTTTTTTTTTGCTACTGAATTGTTATGAGTTGGTCTTTTATGCATAAAATAATCAGCTACGTGACTTTGATGAAAACTATGAAAATGTTGGTGTAAAGTCAAATAATTACATTCACAATTATTTTTGGTTAGTTAACAAACAAATTAAGCTTAGGAATGATAAAATGGCCAAAATCTATTTTTTAATCAGGTAGCTAATTTTAAGAATTTTCCACCTCACCGTCTTTGAAGGCTGATTTTAGCCAAAGTAGCCAATTAAGTACTACTTTTATTTAATGATTATGAAAGCTGAGAGTCTGGAAAATTCTTTAGACTTATTTAGGAACCATGAAATCACTTTTTAAGATTTTTAATTTAAAGTTGAAAATTTTAGTCATAATTCACCGAATGTAATTAAAGCTATAATATGCGAGTTATACAAGTATATTATAGCCTATTCAGGTTTATGATATTTAAAAAAGCCTAGACACGCAATTGTTTAATTTGAACGGTCGACTGACACATGTCAAAAGATAAAAGAGGTTATGGAATAAATACTGCATAAAAATTCTCGCAAAAAAAAGATCATTATTGGTTCTTGGCTTAAAGATTGATCGATATTTCTAGCTTTCGAAGCCGTTAACAGTCGCTTTATTAGTTTCGAAACTAATAAATAGCAATGCGAAGCTAACTGCCAGGACAATACATTCGTAGTTGATTGATGAACTATTTCAATACTAGTTACAATACAATACAATACCAGTACTTATAATACGACGGGGGCCTGTTTGCAAATCCCACTAATATTATAAACGTAAAAGTTTGTATGTATGGATGTATTATGTATGGATGTTACTCTTTCACACTGAAACGGCTCAACGTATCTGGATAAAATTTAGCACAGATATAGATTATAGTCTGGATTAGCACATAAACTTTTTATCCCGGAAAAATGTTCAGTTCCCGTGGGATAGATTTGTTTTTGTTTTTCAAGGTACCACGCGGGCGAAGCCGTGGGCGGAAGTTAGTGTGAGATAAATGTCAATGGGAGTAATGACGGCAAATCTAAGCAAAAACCGATGACAGTATAGTTGGCTCAACGAATCTAGGCATTCGTGAAGTTAGCCGCAAGAGCTGCGCAGTATCGTTTTTCGGGAGCAATTGGAGGTATGAGGAGGCGGGAAGGAACTGTACATGCGCAAACTCGCACCTGTGGCTAACTTCACGGCGAACTTCCTAGATCCGTTTGATGACCTATACATTGGTATAGTACCATCAATGGTCAATGGTACTCTGATTTGAAGGTCTTCGATAGCCAGCGTGCTAAAGCATTACCTACATAAATATTAAAGTAAATGGCGCTCAAGGCACTAATAACTAAGTTTTCTTATTTTTACCACGTCCATGCAGTCGCTTTTGTTCTAAAAAAATCTCTTAAATTACAAGTCTCTCGTTCTCATTATTTTACGAGTATTGGGTAATAACGTGAGAGAATCATCATTACCACGAAGCGTCAATTATAGAACAATTCCAACGCATTACTGCGTCCAATTTCAGTGGAAAAACTCAATTTTAGTACCCAACGTCCGCTCCTTGCGCAACCCCATATTTGAAAAGAAGTTTGGGTTAACGTTTCTTTAGTATTGTCATCGGTTGTCCAACAACCACCGGGGTAAATGGCAGTATGAGTTGCGATGGATGTGAAAAACACATTTAGGATAGGATTAAAAATAAAATTCAAATTCAAAAATATAGTATTTGATAAAATCACAGGGATGACTTTGAATCGTTCTAAATGCTATGTGAATCTAGGTGCCAATTCCAATCCTATTCCCAGTCCGAGAAGAACTGACATGAAACTCGCTGGGTCCTAGCGCTTTTTTACGTGTTTTAGTACGAGTATAATCCTTGTTAATTTTATAAATCTCAGGAACTACCGGTTCGAATTGTATAATGTCCGAATATTATTTGTGTTGTATAGTCCATTTATCGATGAAGGCTATAGGCCATATACATTATATATCATCACGCTACGACCAATGAAAAATGTTGCAAAAACGAGAAAAATATATTAACAAAAATAAACGCGCAGACAAAGATGCACGAGAGTCAGCTAATTTTAGACTAAGAGAACTAAGAGAACACTATAGTACGTATCATTTTTGTTTGCGATACGTTACCGAGCTAAAATGATCGCAGCGACAAAATTTTGTCGACGGTATGGTCTCGCTTTTTCTCGTGCGAATATGGTCACAATATATAGTTGACAAAAGTATCGCAATATTTTGTCGCGGCTACCAAGTAAACCTGGTAAGAGCATTGTCTGGCACGCGGTCTGGGCGCTAAAAGAAGATTATACTAATAATATTATAATAGAAGATACTTATAGCACATAACATTTTAGTTTACGAGACGTTACGAAAGCGTCCAGCCGGACTAACATAAGCGCCACGACAAAATTTTGTCGACTGTATTGTCTCGTTTGTTCTCGTGCGAATATAAATAAATAAACAAATAATGCTGGACAATCCACACAGCATCATCTAGCCCCAAAGTAAGCTACTCAAAGCTTGTGTTATGGATACTAGATAACTGATATATTTAATACATTATATACATAGGAAGATATTTTTATTATACATACATAGAAAACACCCAGACCAACGGAACAAATTTCTGCAGATCGTACGCAAATTTGTTCCGCGGCGGGAATCGAAGCCGCAACCTCTTGCGTCGCAGGCGGACTCTCGCCCGCTGCGCCACTGAGGTCGACAAGACAACATGCTCGACAAAAGCAGAAAATTTCAACTTCGTTGGCAAAATTTTGTCGCGGGTTTTTTGTTAGGCTGGCAAGAGTGTTGTCTGGCGCGCGGTCTGGGCGCCATTCGCCGTTTACAGATGGTTGACCACCGCCCGCGATAACCGCAGATTCCGTGGCAATAGCCGAATGTGGGTCTGTAGATACACTTTGAAGATCATGAACCACGGATCATAAACTAAGGAATTTTCTCATTCACGGCCACGACGTACGGGTTATTTTTCGCGTTTTTGTATTATCGTATGTTAGTGGAATAAGAATATCTTGATTTATTATCATTTACTCTTTTAATCCTCAGACTCGGTAGATATCTCCTCACCTCTAGTGACTTAGATCTTTTGAGGATATCTAAAGAGGGTAGTCAGAGGTATGTACGTCCAAACATTAAATGAGCCTGGGGATTACAGCCGTGATACTTTTTTTTCACTCCCATTCATTGTTTTGATGTACCTAGGTAAGTATATATTATATCTATCTATTAAGTAATGAATCAAAGCAAAGCAGCTTTTTCATTGATAATATTGTAACATTTTTGTGATACTTGAAGAAAATCACATTAAGAGATACAAACAGCTGTGGCGGAATCACTCTAAAATTCTGTTGCAAGATTTTAAATACTCGTACACTCTTAAAAATAAGTTTGTTAATGAAATAGTTTTAATCAGTTGAAAATTAGCTTCATCTCTTGCTTAATTATGTCAATTAGATTTTTGTTCCAAATTAAAAAAAATCTTTTCAACAACACATTGCATGCTTTCAAATTCAATCAACATCAAAATTATCATAATCAGTGACATTGTAAGTTAATGTTTCTTTAGATTCATAGAACGAATGTTACCTATAAAACTAATTGATATTAAGCACGCAACCAAACCATTAGAGTTGTAAACAAGACGCGTTTCTTTAGAGTTTTCTTTTAAGTTCAATTAAAGGCCCAACCATATTATCATAATGATTTTAACCGGAAAGTTTTAAAAAGTTTTGAAGCAAAAAGAATTTATACATAAAACATAAATACTTTTTGCTTATATTTATGAGTAAAAAAATTTTTTTTTGCTTAAAAACTTTTTGTTTTACCAAAGCCAAAGCGTCTTAATTATTGTGTTACAGTATGTCAAAAGAAATTATCGAAACTTTATAGCCAAAAATATACAGAAACTGGGCTTATATGATTATTCTGATGCAATTCACCAAAACATTAATTACTTAAACATTTTTTGTAGCAAACAAACGTTATTTTTTACTAAGAATAAAATAAAACTGGGCCAACTGTGAGTACGAAATACAATCAAGTTATGCGGAGCTCATGGCGGAAAATAATGTTAAAATATTAAAACGTCGTAAACTGATGAACGTAAAATGACATCAGCGTAAAACGGCTAATGGAATTACGTATTCAGAGCTGGGAGAAATTGAAACGAAGCGGTGAAATTACACACGAGAGCCATCGATATAAAAAAAAATAGTTATGACATAGAGCAGTACGTGACAGCAAGTGCATGATTGTAGGTAACAAACTTGTAAAGAGTATTTATTGGAAAAATTAAAAAAAAACTCTATTGAATGTAACGATAGCCACCATATTTTTTTTTAAATTTTTTTATAACCTTCTAGCTGTCCCGGCAAACTTCGGACCGTACCGCCACGTTTGTATGGGAAATAGAAAAGGTCTATTTTTAGGGTTTTCCCGGCAGTTATTCGATTTTTTCTTACCTTTTAAACCTTTCCTAGACCTCCACGAACATTTCAAGAACAAGATAAGATAAATCCGTTTAGCCGTTCTCGAGTTTTAGCGAGACTAACAAACAGCAATTCATTTTTATATATATAGATAGATATAGATATCACTATTATTGTGATTCAAATGAATTCAACGACACCTCATTTATTAAAATCCGTCCAGCCATTAGGGCTATAGCGACAGTCATAGAAACTCGTATACATACAAACATACAACATAATGTATAGGCGACCAAGAAATTGGTTTACCACTCTAAGGCTGAATATCATTTGCACGTACAAAACATCAAGGGCTATTTTCGCTTGACAGATTAATAACTGCTACGTCAGAATATGTCATAGTAATCCTTAGCGAATAATTATGTTACTAGATGTCATCAAAAGTGGTAAACCAATTTCTTGGTCGCCTATACATCCCAAACACATTACCCTCCTTCTTCGTTTCGCAGTCGGGTAAAAATAAGAAAAATAAATTAAGAATAAGGACTTTTTAGATACTAAGTACTGAGATGTCGGTTTCCTCACGATGTTTTCCTTCACCGTTTGAAAGTAGGTACTGGTATAGCGCACATAAATTTGTCGAACAGAAAAATCCATTGGTGCACGACTGGATTCAAACCCACGACCTAAGGATTGGAAGGCTACTACCACTAGACAACCAGTGCTCGACAATCGCTAATTATAATGGAAAGAGCAGTCTTCATAGAGTCCTTAAACACAATACTAGTATTGTGAAGTTAATCGCTCAGCGGTATTCCAATTCAGTTAATATCGATTCGTTCACTCCAAGCTGATTCAAAGCGTTCAATCCGCTCGGTGCGTTCACTCTTGTATTGTGTATTGATAGGGCTGTCACGTAAGATATTGAACTTAGATTGGTTGCTTGGTATTTGCAAACCTATTAGATTATTTCAACAGGGTTAGATACATCTCATATTATAATGTTCACTGTAGGAAAAAAAATACAAAAATGTACAAAAGCCTTGCAGTTTCTACATCTTAAAGTCGAAAGAAGTCGTATTTTCGTAATGTTACAAAATACAATGAATAAATTTGTTACCTATTGTGTCTGTAAGAAGAAGGAATAAATGATTACGTTTTAAAAAGTAATTACTTATGAAGATGAGATTTTTTATGTACTTACCTATTCTTTAAAACAAAAAAAAACTTTTTTGAAATCGGTCCTTATTGACGGAGATATCGGTGATGATATAAAAAAACAAAAACATTTGAACATAGAACCTCCTCTTTTTTTGATAACGGTTAAATAGTAGGTACTATGTCGTAGTTGACATGCGTGGTTTTGGGTTATACATAGATTTCATGGAAGTTAGTATCTTTTTCGTTCGAAAATTTTGAATTTCGAATATCTTGAATCCCATCAAAATTGGATATCGCCCTACGTGTTTGCTACTCTACAAATTTTGAGTGCTTCTCCATTCAAGTAAGATTTTTCTACCCAATAGGTATTTTTTTGTTTTCGACCAAACACGTTTTTTGTTTATTTTGCAGTGTCCAAGTATCAACCCTATGTGGTTGTTAGCGGCCATCGTTAAACTTCTATTCTACCACTAGATAAATAAAACTAGAAAATGTTTGCAATGACCTTTCTGATCGATAAGTCACGTGATCGTTCACATTTTTGAAGTTCTCTTTTCCTTAGCGATGTTTGAATGTTACTTTGTCTAAGCCCTCTGGTTGAACTGCGAACATTGGCAGAACTTTTTGTAAGTAGGCTTATGTTCAGTCTTCTATACGACTTTATATCTAATCCTTTTGTGCGTTTTCTGATTTGTTTTTGGCATTTTACTTGTAAATATATTAATCATAAGGTGAGATAGCTATTCCTATTTTCTTTATTTCGAAAACTTTTTTTATTTTATTTTACAAAATAAAGTTAATCAAAAGTTCAAAGCGAAAGACGAATGTTTTTTTTTGGCATCGCACAAGCCGAATGCTTCCACCAATACAATTTTGACAAGTTTTTGAATTTAGAACTTTAAAAAAGAGGTGGTATTACGAAATCAAATGAGGCTAGTATGTATACCTCTGTGTTGCCACCTACTGAAATCACGTTACAATACAAATTAGGTATAACATTGGTATTTACGTGAATTAGGACATTTCCATCTCAGTCTGCCTGAGATGGCTCCTAGAAATAGTCAGGGTATTCCAAGATTAGACCATCAAGCTAAAGGGTAGGATAATGAGATTTCTTAGTGCATAGAATTGCTATAGAGCTCAGTGGCACCACATTTGAATAGCACTACTAACTGCTTAACTCACTAACATTTTGAATGCGATTTTGTATAATAGTCCGTGAGTGAGGGCGTATGTTTGTATGTATGCGAGTTCCTTTGGCCGTTGCTAGAGCCCAAACGGCTGAACAGGTTGTGATAAATGAGGTCTCGTTGGATTCGTCTGGATTACAAGAGTGACGTTACTAGTATAACGTCTTTGAGTGACACAGGCTATAGAAAAAGGTCAAAAAATCTAAATGGCGGCTGTAAAAGTCTATTTTCAGTTACGTTCAGCCGGGAATTTTTTTTGCAATATAATATGTTCTAGTTATCTAACTGCTAAGCAAAGTAAACAGCTGAATGTATCAAAATTTTGGTCTCACCCGCGGATATGCAATTTTCATCCCCATTTATTATTTCGGGAAAAAGTAACCTACGTTAATCTAGGATATATTTTACATTCATATCAAACTTCATCTAAATCCATTCAGTCTGTAGAACGAAAAGAAATAACGAATAAAGTGTTGCTAAACACTAGACAAGTTTTAAAAAAGTTTCAAAGTGATCCTTGTGATTGTACTGAATAAATATTTTTCAATTTCAATTTAAGACTGGGCTAGATATACCCGGTTGTCTAAGAACGAAATCGGTGTAACCGGCCGTGGTCGTGACTCAGGTATTCCTAGCTGCTAGACTTTCGTACCTAGATACCTATCTAGCTCTCTAGGGTGATATTTAAATACCGGCTTTGGTATTCAAATATATATTTAATCGGGCAGACTGGACGATTTGTCATACGAAGCTTGGACTCGACCAAGCTAGTTTACACTATCCTTAGAATAAATCGTAGTTATTGAAGAGTAAACTGACATTTTACTTGCATTTGACATTATATTATTCTGAGAATAGTTATACCAGAAGTTGGTGAAATCCACCCTGAGAATGTTACCATAACTTTGGCTGAAGTTTTTTTAAATATTATGTAGACATTTTATGCACTGCCAGTATCTCTTAACTAAGCAAACCTTTTTTAATGGTACCTATTTTCAATTGAATTCTTGGTTAATGGCCTTTGTGGGAGGAGCCACATTTCGCCAGTGTCGCGGTTTTTCATTTGCACGCAGTTTGCACGATAAAGAAAAGAGTAGTCTGGTGAATTTGATGTTTTGGTCTGAGAAATTTTTAGTTTTTACACTTTTTTCTCGTGTTATTTTGAGTTTTATCGTTTAGTTTTGTAGGTTATTTTTCCAATAAAGCCCGACTTCTTGACACGTGTGTGAGATATGTGATTTAAAGCAGAAGTTTATTTCTAAATCCATTAGACAATTTTCCAAGAATTTGAAACAAAGCAGCCATCTTTTGTTTAAAATTGACTTGACAATTTGACTAACTTTTGTGACATTGCATTGCATGTGCATTTTTTATTAAAAAACTTAACACTGACAAAATTGAACTCAAAAAAGACAAATGTCATAAATAAATAAGAAGAAGAAGAGTATTCCAGTGGAACGAAGATGGTCTTCTTCTGTCTACTTTTATTTTTACTACCGGTGGTAGCAACACATTAAACTACGTACTTTGACATTTTACGACTTTAAACCCAAGTACATATTTTACTCAATAGTTCGTCTTAAAACGTTGTCTTTGGTCGCACGGGTTTTCTGCAAACTTGTTTCTCTACCTTCTAATAGCTTAATCGTGATAAATATCCGTGGAAAGTTCAGTTGGTTCACTTTAGACTGAATATAATGCACATTACTCAAGATCTGTCCGTTGGAACGCAAATCTGTAGACTAAGAAGTAAACATCACTAAATTTCTCTTTGAGGTTGCATATTACGAGGATAGTGTATATATAACTCTGTGGGTGCTGTGATGAACCACTTCTAATCGATATTACTCGTATATTATTATATATTACTAGCTTCTGCACGCGGCGTCGCCCGCGAAGTACCTACATAAAATATAGCCTATGTTCATCCTGAAAGTTCATTCTACACATTGGTGAAAGAATTTTTCAAATCGGTTCAGTAGCTTCGGAGCCTATTCATTTCAAACAAACAAACAAACAAACAAACAAACAAACAAACAATCAAAGTTTTCCTCTTTATAATATTAGTATAGATTACTAAAGTAACTTCTACTTGGCTTGGATTAGAGATGATGAATTTTAATAAATCTAACTAATAATTAAACACAAACATCTTAAGTATTCGTTCGATATAATCAACCCTATCTACCTTTAGGTAGCGCTTTGCACGGCATTATTTTTGCATTGCATTAGCAGATAGTAGGTAGTTTAGCAAAATAGCAAGTATAAAAATTTCTTGGAGCGCAGTGAAATCAAATTAAACATTAAAATTATGGGAACAATGGGTTTGCGCTGTGGAACTACCCAAATATTCGTAGTTCTTTTCAATATTAGTGCTATTATCAACATTATTTCCATTATAATGATAGTTTTATCAGTTTTCCTTCAACATTTGCTATTTTGCAAGTGACACAGCTCGGGTAGGAACAGTTATAGTGCAGTGGAGATATTTGGTCGGACCGGTTCGCGGCTGGGTGAGGTTTTTTCGCAACTCCTCCAGTTGGCCTTGTTCTTACCACCCGATTCGAGATCGCTTAACTCGGCTGACTTATCGAACTCAAGGGAAAAACATAAATTAAATCATAAACCTTTTTTTTGTTTCGCCGTAGACGGGTTAAAATAGGTCTACTTAGGTATAATTGGTATGTAGGTCTTAGTCTTATTGGTAAGTACTTCTTCTTCTTCCTGCCCTTTTCCCATGCTAAGTGGGTTAGGCACAATATGTTTTTGTCCTCCATTTCCCTCTATCATCCGTCATCTCAGTACTCACTTAAGTAAGTACAAACATTATTATTTTAATTAAATGAGATCTTCATATATGATAATGACGATTTTTTTATCTATCTGGTCCCAATTAGGTACCTACCAACATACTAATCCTAATCTCGATTTTTTGTTTATTGCGTCACCAATCGAAGAGCTTGAAGAAGAAAGCTCTTCTTCTTCGTTCCCTAAATGTTCTGTAGATAGATATAATGCACAAAGCATCCAGGTAAGTCTGTGGTATTAGCGATTATAAGATATTAATTTGGAAAGTCTGCCGAATTGAACAGTCTCGTATCGGGCCGGGCAATTTCTATAAAAATGAAGGTACTTATTGATACAATATAACCTGCGTTGCCATGTTAAAAAAATGCGAGGTGAAACTCTCACACGAAACTTTGGATCTGTGGCCTTACCACAAGCTCTACAAACTATCATGTTTCAAAAACGTACAGCTTCAATACTAAACGGGTTTGTCATTGTTCTCACTTTCGTCATTGTTCACAACAACAAATTTGGGTAATCTCATAAAATTTCGAGACGAGTTTCTTGCCTGTTCTTCTCGTACTTGGGTTAGGTTGGAATTGGCACATAGATTAGACGTTTCAAAGTGATCCTTGTGATTTTATTAAATAAATTATTTTTCAATTTCAAAAATATTAGCTCAATTTGTATGTACCCTTCGTGAAATAACTTATTATCAACCAATCTTCTATTGCTCCATCTTCATGCTAACAGCTTGGAAGATGAGCTCTAAAATCAAAGTTAAAACAGTTTTTTTAATAACGGTAAAATATCAAATTTAGTAGAAAGGCCGTGCTAGAACGCAGTTTCCGACTCATTTACTCGAGACATAGCTATTAGGTGTACCTATAGAAGTCTATAGATGATATAAGCTCGTATATCATCTATAGCCGCCTATATCTTTAGACGTCTATAAAAAATGGCAACACGCGTAAGTCCAAATCTGCGGCGGAGCATTGACTTTGCAGATGGATCATTTAGCCCGGCACATGTACTCAGACTCTGCCCAAACGAGTTTTCTGAACGTTTCCACTGTCTCACGATACTGCAAATTGAAATCCAAAACACGATCACGACTCTAATCCCCAAGCTTGGTAGATAATCTCCTCAGATCGCTAGTTACTTAGATCTTTGAGGATATCTAAAAAGAGTAGTCAGAGGCACGTCCAAACACGATATTTGGCACATTTAGTACAGTGATCAGTATTCCGCACGTGACAGGTTGCAAGCCCATCGCCGCTTGTATGAATACTAATCTATGAAACACACTTTCGAATCTGCATATGACACACACCTTAATCCTTTGGATAATAATCATGAAGTTTTCGTTTTTGTTCGTAGATTGCCTTACCCAATGCTATGTTTGCCTATAGTTGGTGTATATTAGATAGGTACTAGCTATTACATAACTCTGACAATGTTTTAAATGTATGATATTGTATGATATTGTTGTTGTTGTTGTTGTAAATAAATAATAATTATATAAATAATGAGTAAATAAATAATAAAACCAAGTCTTACTGAAATCTCATGGGAAAGGAATTATGTTTTTCATCGCAAAATCTATTATCTATCAAATCTATCGAAGTGACCGCTGATATTTGTTTTTTATATTACAATTTGTATCACGATCCCTCTCGGTCAAAGCCGATAGCAGGGACTTGTATCTAAGTAAATTTAAGTAAAATAAGGGACTTATTCCCGCTGACCAAGAAAAAACTTTCAACTGACTCCAAATATTTATGAATAGTGCTATTTTCATTAAAAAAGGATTTACTCTATAATGTAACTTTTACTAAAGTACAATCTTGTCTTTATTAAAAAATTGATCCGATATTAGAAATCGTATGCAATGGACAAACGCGGATTGCACGCACACACGCGCACTCGTGTCGCCACGCCCCACACGCGCAAGAGTTGGTCACGACCGCGACCGAGATACTACTCATATACGCTACGATGTCTACTCCATATACGCTTATATACAGTTTCATGTATCTATTGTCTACGATCTGAGCTTCATCAAAGGTCAAAAGGCTCACCTTATTGAATGTCTCGATAAGTTTGCATAGTCAGTTTTATTTCCCAAAGATCCAGTTCTATCTCTTGTCTATACATGCATAGTACTAAATACTCGTATAAACACAAAGGAGGTTTTTATATATTTAAAAACTCGAATGAGTTTCCTGTCGCTAAGAATTGGACCTGTTTGCAGACGATGTAATGTAAAAAGCGTGAATTTAAAACATGCTGTGCCATGCATACCGCCTACGACGTCAGTCAAACTAGTCTCTTAATTGACATTAATTGCAATTACCAACAACTGTATTTATATTCGCTTGCCGTTTTAGCATGTACCTATTTACCTATGCTTGAATTGTTCGATTTGACCTAGACCGACCACGTGGGTGTTGGCTCCGGTGACCATAAATGGCCCGTATAGTTATAGAGAAACTCGGCCCTGTGATCTAGAAAAAAACAAGCGAGGCAATAGCGCTGTCTTTCAAACTGGTATTCTTGATCAATGCAATTGAGAGCTTTGGTGGTAGTGAGCTCAATTCGGTCGTAGGTATATCAATTTTGGTCCAAAAATCTCTCTTTGACACTCTCTTTTTCAACTAAGTACATTGGATAGAGAGAATTGGGGACACGATGAAAGACTGACTGATTGACTTAGATAAACACACAGTCTAAAACATAAGTCCTAGAGAGCTAAAATTCCCGAAATTTGGTTTCTATGGGGCAGTGGAAAAGTCACGGAAAGTTCTATTAGTAGGTATGTGAACTTCTATGTATAAAGTTATTTATTATTTCAAAATCAAAGCGAAATATATTAAAATCACAAGGATCGCTTTGAAACGTTTTACATGCGTTAAATTCAAGTACCAATTCCAGCCTAACCCAAGTCCAAGAAGAAAAGGCAAGAAACTCGTCTCGGTCCTAGCACTTTTTTGTATGATCCTTCTTACAAATTACAAATCAGTACCTGGACGACCGAGCTTTGCTCGTTTTTTTTTGGGGTAAACGACGTTTTCTCAAAATGAAACCTAGCTAGATTTATCGCCCCCGAAACCGCCTGCATAAATTTCACCAAAATCGATGGAGCCGTTTCCGAGATTCCGATTATATATATATATACATATATACAAGAATTGCTCGTTTAAAGATATAAGATATTAATATTGAATCACATCGACGTGTTGATTCACCCATATTGTAACGGCAAGTAGAGAGTACTCTTGTAGGAATTTCTTAGTACATTATTGAACTTTATTGCGCACAGTTAATTTCGAAACGAGGAAAATGTTAACAAGTTATTTTAATGGCCACGGTGAGAAACTGCAAACGGCTTGTCATGGTACTTCAATACGATGTGTGAAGTGAAGAATTTAACGAATGGAGTTTTCAAAGTCATCTAGTTCTATGATTATTTTTACTTTTGCGCGATCTCGTAAATACTTCAGTCATCGAAGAGACACTCACGGTTTCAAGCAAATGTCAAGGTGCTAAGGGGTAGATTAGGCTGCCTAATACAAGTGTGCTAAGAAATGCGCACGTAGGTAATGCCTAAATACATGTTGCAAGCATTTTCAATTTTCAATTTCAATTTAAATTTCTTTGTTTATCGAATTTGTCTCTTTTGAGATCAATTTGCCAGGGTCAAGTGTTTGAATTTATAGTATTGTCAACGTCACAAAGTCAAAATGTTAATTCAATATCAAAGATATTCACAATTCTCGTGATTTCCTCCGACAGATTTAAAAAGGAACTATTCACTTCAATACACTGACTTTATTGAAAAAATAACCACCAAAGTTACACAATAAAACTCAAAGTAACACGAGGAAAATAAAAAAAACTAAAACGACAAAGTTGACAGTCGGATGCATCACAAAAAATACTTTTTATCGAAGTTTAAAGTGACAAAGTAGGTGTCAGAAAATGGCTACGGAAAATGGAAAACTTCAAATGTCTACTGTCTAGTCTAAGCCCTCGGGTATCGAGGCGAATGCAATTTCGACGCGCCTTAATATTTTAATATTTGAGTACTCGTTACGAAAGAAACCTTTTTAAGTAGACCACCAACCACAGCCTATCTCTAGACAGCAGCGTTAATTGACAGTTGAATCGGGCCGGTCACGAATTAATCGGGCTATTGAATTATTTATAGGATGCAGTGTGCGAGGCGCAGGGCGTGGGGCGCGGGGGCGCGCGGGCGGCAACAGGTCCGCATTGTGTCGGGATGCAGGGATGAGGAGCCCTAGGGCTGTCACACTTATAAATAATAATAGCGATTTGTTTAAAAAAAAACCCTCCGAAGCAACTGGACTCTCTCACCTGGACAGATTAGGAACTGGACAGAACGATGATGTAAGAAAAATTGTGCATTTTTGCGTTGATTTTCATCTTACGAGATAGTTTTCAATCAAATTTCCGTCTTGAATTGAGATCATGTATAATTATGTGAGGACTCGTTAATTTATTAGATGTAAATTTTCTTTGTACTGATGTGTTTAAATTACATTATGACATATATCAGTCGCGTCTCCATGTTGTCTCACTATATACATAATATACGTTAAATATACGTCTTTTACATCTAAATTATTTATTCTGGAAGCAGTGATGATTCGAGCTTAGTCAAGTCAGACTTATGAGCCTGATAACTGTTGTGAGGCAACCCTAAGTGCGGCGGAGGGTGCCGCGGGGCGCGGTCAGGAATGCGGTCTCTTGTTCGTTTTGGGGAGCGTCTGCGCAGGTAGGCGCGCTGTTGCTAACCGCGCCGCGGTGCTGCCATCTAGACTTGCCTGGATGAAGTCTCAAATCCTTATTACTTTTTTTTAATATCTCTAGATTACCAATCATTTATGAGAAATAATAATTATTCTCTCATGATATCCTATAAAATAAAGGTAAAGCCCACTTAAAATTAGTTTTTCCTAATTTTAAACTTCTAAAATGCATAAAAACACCAAACTGAAAAATCACCTGACAATATAGTAATTAAGAATGCGAGCTAAAAATAAAAATATTATTCTACGCCCGTCACTCCTTGCCGAGAGCCCTTCAAAACTTTTTCTTTTTCTCGTCGGCCAGTCAAGTAGTAAAAGTATTGAGATAAAAAAAGAAAAAAAAACTTGTACGAACGTCGGCCATGGGAGCCGAAAACCAGGTCATAAATGAACCGGCAAACGTCTCACGTGGTTCATAATTAATAGGATCCCAATCGATTATAAAAGGGAAAAATATATGAGCTTTTGTGGGGTTGTCTACTTTCGTAATAGAATTTCCTGTGTACAAAAATCTGACTTCACTACAAGGCTACTTTATTTATTGATAGGTATTAAAACTTTTTTAAGTATTCCTATTTAGGTATAAGAAAGTCTTCTGCTGTAGCTTATTTCATTTTTATAGAGCCAATGTTTTTATATTCTGTGAAAGTTTTTATTTATTTAAATTAACGAGTTGTAGAGTTCACCGGTGTCCGTGCCGTACATTTGGGGCTTCAGTTAAAAATAGTTTTATAAACTTGCATTTTCCTTTTAAAGGCAAAAGTGTTCGAGTGAATGAAAGGAAGGGAATGAAGATGAAAAAAAAATAAAGAATGACAAAATCTGAACTTTACCATCAAACTTTAGTTTCCAAAAAGAGGTGTACGTTTTATTACGGGAATCGTGTTGTCACGGGTTTATTTTTATTTATTTATAGTAACAAAAAATTGATAAACTCCAAACCAGAGTTAACAAAAGTTTATATATTTACTTACTTTCATATAATTAAGTGTTCCGTTTTCATCAAACTTGTCACGAAAGACTAAAAGCTCATGAAAATTGATAAAATGGAATACAATTTGGTTTTCCAATTCGTTGAATAAAACATTTGACTTGTTTCGTCGCAAACAGCATTTAAAGAAAGGTACCTACCTTATTTTGTCCTCTAGGCTGTCCTTATTATATTATTCGCTTACTTTGTTGCAACTATGTTACATTCAAGCTTTATATTGAACAAACTGTTTGATAATTTGGTTGATTATCACGAAATTTGACCAAAGCAACATATATACGAAACTGATCACATAAATCAAAGTTTTCTAAAAACGTTGTCGCGGAAATGTTTTGCGATCGTCGCGAAACTACATTTTGCCTAGCCCTAATACTTATGGGACGCTGGAAATATTAAAAACAGCAAAATATTTTTGCACCCGATTGAGACGAACTGCCTTATGGCAAAAACTACGGAAGAAAATACATGAATTCGTGATTTAGGTTAACAAAAAAGAAACTTCTGTCGTCACAAATGTTAATTGTCTTCTCTTTCATAGATAGAATGTCAACGCTCATGTAGCGACTGGATTAGTAGAAGTATTTAGCTCTAGTACACTCGGAACAGAACAATGCTGTAGAAAGTCGAGCCTACGAGATGAGTCAGATTGGCGTAAAGGTCACGTTCCTCCCATGACGGCGTCCGACTTATTTATCGTCCAATAAAATGATTGTCGGTAAAATATATACCTACACGTACGAGTCGATAAAATTATATTGGAGTGGTAAATTAATGTTGGACTTATTTTATCGAATGGTTTATGATTATAACATGTACGCATTTTATAATACCTATCAGCAATACAGTATTTTAACCTACTACAGGAGCATTTCAAAGATGTGTATTTTCTGTCAATAGAGTCAAATTTGCGCGAAATGTTTTGGTTCTGAAATCATTGTATTGTAAGCATATATACATACATGCATGTTATTGTTATTATTGTAAGCAAATAGTTAAGAAAATAATAGTTAATGATCTATGCTGACAGCAGGTTGGGTTGTGTTGTTAAAAGTTTTAATGGATTTTAGTGCAAATTAGGCAAAAAAATCCCTTATACTTAATCTTTATAACATTCTATGAAAAAGCCATTTCTGCATTCCATAACACTCATTTTGCATAACATCTACACTACATGTGTACGTATGTCTACGTAGTATACACAGACATCGGTCGAAAGATAACCTTGGTACGAAAAATGTGTGCGCCGCGGGTGGAGTCGGGTTTTTTTACTTGTATTTTTTGCGTTGTTTTTTCACCTGAGAGAAACGACCGTTGGGGCTGGCAGGCCTACAATGCTATTCTACGAGCTCCTACGGACTGCGGAGATGTGGAGGAAAAAATATTTATATGGCATGTTCGGGAAATGATATATGAATTTCTATTTTTTTTATTGTATGGATCTGAATGTTGGCGAAGGCGACGGATGAAAGAAAAGTGCATGTGACGGAGATGCGAATGTTGAGGGAGATGTGTGGAGTGACGAGGATGGATAAGATAAGGAATGAGCATAGGTATTAGTTTGAAAGTAGCGCAGTGATAGAAAAGATGATGAGTAATAGGTTGGCGTGGTATGGGCATGTTATGTGGCAAGAAGAAAGTCTAGATACAAGAAGGGAGATTGGTTTGAATGTGGATGGATATAAGAGTAGAGGTGGACCTAAAAAAAGATGGATGAACTGTGTGAAACACGATATGTGTAAGAAGGGAGTGACTACTAAGATGACGGATAATAGGGGAGAGTGGAGGAAGAGAACCTGTTGTGCCGACCCTGCCTAGTGGGATAAGGGTAGAGAGATGATGCTCAGATATTTTAAATCTGTTGGTTTTGACATAGCTCGGTATTTTGGATAAAAGTTGTTTTTACGATACCAGATTACGTACAATTTATTAGGTACTTTCTTAAATACTTTCGGCCATTTGATACAGCGTGTAAGTTTATAAGTTACCAAGTAGAGTTATTTTATTTCAGAAAGTTCAGTGAGTTATTATATTTTGAATGTTATTTCAATGTCATCGTATAGAAAATAAATTAAAACTTTAAAAGTTAATAACTCTACCTAAAAACTTCCGTTTACTTGGTATGATACTATTTTTAAATATCTTTCGAAATTCTTCGAAAAAAAATATAGTATAGTAATACGTTTCGATTCTGAATACAAAGTGGACGATTCTCCTCAGCGTTTTCATCATTGTTCGTAAGAAAGAATTTTGATTATATCGTAAAATATTAGTTAATTTTAATGTAGGTACCCTTCGTGAAATAACTTATTATCAACCCATCTATTGCTCTATCTTCATGCTATCAGAATGCAAGACGAGCTCTAAATCAAGCTAAAAAAGTTTTTAAAATAACAACTTAAATAACAAAATAAGAGGAATCACCCAGGTACAAGTGGCATACATTCTTCTGAAAGAGCTGCTATGGGTCCACACTTAAACAACCTTTGTAAAGATGGCAGCCCTTCGCAATAAAAAGCCAAATAAAGCTATAAAATGTGTTGAAATAAATATCTTTATATCAATTTTATTTTACCTTATTCGGTCGTCTTTTTATCAACCCTTTTTAAAATCCAAAGTAGAGTTCACAAAAAATATCGCAACGCCGTTTATTTCAATACGATATCTCTACTCACAGCTAACCAGTTAAGCCCAGGTTTTTGAAAGGCTGTGACCGTTATACTACTGACTATTAGTCAATAAACATGATAAAATAAATAAAAAAACATGTCAAGTGCGCGAAATTTAAACCTTTCACCACACTGGTTCGAGAGACCTAGTGATACCAGAAGAAGAAGGCAAAGTGAACTTTCAAAAGCATTTATACGGTGTAGTGGAAAAAAAATCTACAAAAGTATTTTTTTGGAAGTCGTAATATTTATTATTAGTATTAAACGGGTATTTATCGCGTTTTATTTACCTATTTTTTTCCCGACGTTTCGACCGGTTTACAAACTGTCGTCGTGGTCACATGGACGGTTTTACTACATAATAATAATGTGTTCAGATCGCGTAAGTTTAAAAATATATAGTCGTAATATTAATTTCACCGCTATACAACAGAGGTTTTGATACGTCCACCGCTTTTTAGGAAACAATTTATCCTTTTAGAGAGGACCATTCATCACAGCATCCTCTCTCTCGTTACGGCAAGCAAAAACGATGCGCCATTATAGTCCATCACCATTAGACGCAGGAAACGGACATGGTACGAACTTTGATCAAACTACAGACTAAATATAAATTGATGGAAATATTTGCAAAAAGTTTTGAAAGCTGTACACGTGCTTTTATAGGTTTCGTACCTTAAAAGTTCTTTGAGAGACGAGTTTCTTGCTTGTTCATGGACTTGGTTTAAGAGGCGATTGAACTCAATTTGATATTTTACCGTTATTTTAAAAACTTTTTTATCCTTGATTTTTAGAGCTCGTCTTTCAAGCTGATAGTATGATGCTAGAGCAATAAAATATAAGTTATTTCACGATAATACGCATTTAAAAATAACTATTATTTTAAGGAGAAACAAAATTGTTTGCTGCGAACAATGACGAAAGTGAGAACAGTGATGAAAACGTTGAAGTTTAAAAGCACTGAAACAGTCAACAAAAGTCACTTTGCATTTAGGAAAAGAAAATCCATTTTCAATGTTTTGACATTGACTTTTAAACAGGAATTTAAGAAACTTTAGAATACCACTCACGTGTACGTTTTTAGGAACACTTATGTTGAAGGTAAAAAAAAAATACCTAGGTTTACTTAATTATTTGTATTTGAAAAAAAAAACATTTTCATTTGTTTTTTTCTATGCAGGCCTCCACCTAAAAAAACCCCTTAAACCCACACCTAGAAAAGGCTTTATTGTTTTAAGTGTGATGTTTTGGTATAAAATTAAAGTTATTTTGCAACATCATTAAACGGTTGACGGTTCTTAGGAGTGATTATATTCTCTTTGCTTAGGACGTAAAGCTGTGACTCACAGTTGATGCGTCGGTCGGTCTAGTCTAGAATAATGGCATGCGACGCACAATGGCGATTAACCTCCAAAGAGTTCATGATCCTCGCTCCGTTATCCGCAACCTGAGATTATATCCGCGACAGTGTGGGCTTTTTAGGGGTCCGGACCCAAAGGGTAAAACGGGACCCTATTGCTAAGACTCCGCTGTCCGTCTCATGAACCGTGGTAGTAGACATTTAAAATTTTCTCAAATGATGTACTTCTGTTGCCGCTATAACAACAAATACTAAAAAAAAGAATACAATACATATAAAGGAGGCTCCCATACAAAAGACACATGATTTTTTTTGCCGTTTTTATAGATAATGGTACGGAACCCTTCGTGCGTCTCGCATTTGGCTGGTTCTATACAGGTAGTACTATTAATTAGTGGCTAAAATGATTGAACTTGCGATAGCTACCTTAACAATTTTAAAATGATCTACAGATAGCTCATTAGATCCTAATCAGTTATGTCTAGAGAGCAACTTCCTCGCTGGCTACATTACCACGTTCCATGGATGCGAAGAACCAAATAAGAGAAATAAGAAAGCAGTATAAGAGAAATAAGAGATGCCCTGATATAATTTGGAAAATTATGAAATACCATATCGATAGTTTTACAGATAGCACATCCTGAAGTTATCTGTTTCTCATAGTACAAGCTTTGCTTAGTTTGGGGCTAGATGGCGTTGTGTGAAATGTCCAACAATATTTATCTATTTATTTTCAGTACAATCTATAGACCCACATTTCATGCTGATGAACAAACATAAAAAACCTCTCTATAAGTGTAATCGTCTGGTCTTGATAATATAAGTTTAGATATTGTAGCAGTAATTATGTAGAAGATGAAATTATATCGTCTAGGCGTGGTGATGCCCACATTATCTATTACTAACTTCCGCCCACGGCTTTGCTCGCGGGGTACTTTGAAAAACAAAAACAAATCTATCCCACGGGAACCGAACATTTACAGGAATAAAAAGTAGCCTATGTGCAATTCCAGACTATAATCTATCTCTGTACCAAATTTAATTATAGATGAAATTCGGTACACGCCAAATTTTATTTGGTATTTGGTGCAAAAACAAAACATGAGTGCTTCTCCATTCGACCCAACATTTGTCTACCCAATAGGTATTTTTCTTCTTTCGACTAAAAACTTTAGACATATTATGCTCGTTTCTACCCACAGCTACTTATTCCTAATTTCTATACATCCATACATACTTACAAACTTGCACGTGTATAATATTAGTAGGATTCTCAAGCAAAGGTTTTTGCTCATCTTAAAATCTTAATTATCTACCCAACTATTATTTAGGTATGTACCTATTCGTCATCGCGAGGTCTATGACCGATGGCACTTGCAAAAATACTAATTATCTTTTTGTGTATACTTTGATACATTAGTAAACATTGGCGGTGACTTTGCCAAGCTACACGAGCTAACTGAATACCCAAATGTCCAGCTTTTAAATGTTTAAGGCATGTAAATAATTTGTTTTGCTTTCTCGCGATATTTTTTTCACTATTTAAAACTTGGACTCATTTTTTGTGGATTTAACATCCAACCTGTTTCAGATTGGGATGTTTACAATTACAGTATCTGTACAAAGTCTCCCTACTACATAAAAGCGATAAGAACCTATATTTTTAGGGTTCCGTACTCAAAGGATAAAATGAGACCCTGTTACTAAGACTCCGCTATTCATCTGTATTTCATGAACAGTGATAGTTAGACAGTTAAAATTTTCATGAATGATGTGTTTCTGTTGCCGCCATAACAACAAATTAAAAAAAAACAGAATAAAATAAATATTTAAGAGGGCTTCCATACAACAAACGTGATTTTATTGCCGTTTTTATAGATAATGGTAAGGGACCCTTCGTGCGCGAGTCCGAATCCCACTTGGCCGGTTTTTTTGTGTCATTTGTAAGGCCTAACTTTTGCAGGGTACATCCTAGCTACACTGGTAGGTATGTACCATTAGGTAATACACTAATACGAGTATTACCGATACAAAATATTTTTTTCGTGGACGATGTCTATTGGTGGAACGATTTCCGTTGATCATGATATTCAAATCTCTCCCAGCTGTATAGGAATAGGAAACGCTATTGTTGAGATAACGACACGCGGCCGAATAGCTGTCCATAGAGATAAAGAGAGCCTTTACAAAACAACGGCGGGTATTACCGAGTCGCGCGATATAAAGTGATCGAGATCGACAAGTTTATATTTTTAAACATACGCGATCTGAACACATTATTATTAGTATTAAACGGGTATTTATCGAGTTTATATTTACCTAGGTCACTCGACGGAAAAAATAAATGAAAATAACCATCGGGAAAATAGGTAAATATAAACGCGATAAATACCCGTTTAATACTATAATCGACAAGTTTGAAAGTTACTTATTTGGTCACAGAGGTAACTATAAATGAAATTCTTGATAGCATAGACAATAAGTGTAAATAGAAGGCGCTTTGCTACAAAATTCGCCACAAAATTCTAATATCTCACGTTATCTCCCAATCTATTTGTTAATTAAACAAGTTTCGACATGGAAATGCAATTAATAAACTGAACCTGTGTACCAAATTGAAATACAAACCGCTACTTACCGATTTTATGTTGTGTCAGCGAAGGATTGCGTTCCGTTCCATGTTCATTTAATTACTTCGATCGCACAGATAACATCTAATGCAAATACAGTGTACGGAGTTACGACACAGTATCTAGGCTGCGTTTTCAGTGAACTACGGAAGCGGAAGTGTTATTTACTCAACCAATGGACGTTCTCAATGACTTTTTAACCCCCGACGCAAAATCGACGGGTTTGTTGTGTCTGTGTCTCTGTTTGTGGCAATGTAGTCTCGAACGCATGGACCGATTTTGGTTTGTTTTTTTTTTGTTTTAAGTTGATTTAGTCGGGAGTGCTCTATTCAGCCGCCACCACAAAATGGCGAATAACTTTTTTTTTTCACGACTCCCTAAATATAGGTATTAAATAAAAGGGCTTGAGTAGTAAAATTCTGTACACTATGACAAATTTCAAATCCAAGATGGCCGCCGCTACAAAATGACGGGCAAAATTTGTGTTGGGAGATTTTTTAATTTATATTTATTCAAACAAAATGCTGTTTCGATGTAACTTGCAACCTTGTTTTTGTAGCAATAAATGTTGAGACGTAAAATATGACGGCGAAAACTAAAGACTAGGCATTGAAACGTCTAGATTTAAATACTACTAATTTAAATTATAAACGCATTGATCAATTGGCAGGTGAAGAGTTCAAGGTGGTAAATTATACCGATTCGTAACTTAAAAATTAATCATCATCTTCCTGCCCTTATCCCACGTTATGTGGGGTCGGCACAACATGTGATCTTCTTCCATTTCCCTCTGTCACTCGTCATCTCATTACTCACTCCTTTTTTACCCATGTCATCTTTCACACAGTCCATCCATCTTTTCTTTGGCCTACCTCTACCCCTGTATCCATCCACATTCATACCTAACACTCTCCTTGTCACATGACATTCATCTCTTCTCATAACATGCCCATATCACGCTAACCTATTACTCGTCATCTTTTCTGTCACCGGTGCCACTTTCAGACTTAAAAATTAATATGCAAGCTAAACCTAGTGCCTCGGTAATAACACCCCATCTCGCTTTGTCTGAAAACGCTTTATAAATATTATAAGCACCTATAGCTATCGGTGAAGGCATTGATTATAATCTGTGGACGTGTATTGTCCGTCGCATTGAGTTACGAGCCGACACGGTCCTAGTAAATTGACGTTAGCATTTACGACTTGGCTTTTATCGAATCTTTGATCGAGTACCAACTTCGTAAATTAGTATAATTATTGGTATAGAATTAGAATATTCCCATTTATTTAGTACGGCATACACTGACACTGACTGCTGATTTGATTATTGACTAGTAACTGTAGACTAGCTTTCTGCTTCTTCTTCTAATTTTGTCACTATTTCTTACGAACAAGTGTGGTGAAAGGATTAAAGTGCGTCTCAGAGGCTACTTCGATAGAGGAACTTTCGATGTTTTTCTTCACCGTTTGAGAGTACTGAGATAGCGAACATACCAAAATTTTTCAAACAGAAAAAATAATTTGTGCCTGGCTGGATTCGAACCCACGGTCTTAGGATTGGAAGGCGGGATGAGCTACTACCACTAAACCACAAGTGCTCACTAGCTAGCTGTCTTCTTCTACTTTATTTATGGTAAGTATATACTTACTATCTGACAGCTCTTCAGTTCTTCATTGAGAACTGTCAAAAATCTAAGCACAAATTCACGGTTTATGTTTCGTTGTAAATTTCAAGCAACACAATAAAAAACAAACATGATCACGACCAGCTCGGTAGATATCTTCTAAGATCTCTAGTTACTTAGAAAAATCTGACATTAATAATAAGCCTTCATTTACGGTGCTCGGTTAGAAATTTAGCTGCGTCATGATAAACGCCTAAACGTGATCAGACACCCACTTGTCCGGCTTTTTTAATAATCATTGATTATTCATCTTTCTTAGTATTTTTAGAAAAAAATCAAGAGTTTGCCTTTCTTCCAAGAATAAAGAGGAGTTAGCTAAGTTTATTAGCAACTGCTCATTTTGTTGAGTCATAAAATGTATGTACCTAAAGTTTATTCACCTCACACAAAATGTTGACTCAATCAAACATTATTATATCAATACCGTACCTATACTAGTGAAACCACGCGTTTTCGTTCACGCTATGGTTAACGCTGATGATGGGACCGTTGAAAGGCCTCTAACAAGCAATATCCAGTTTGGTCGACATTCGCATTGATGATCGCCACAGACCGACACCAACTCTCAGGACTACACATGCTAACATAAGCGACAAGAAAACATTTTGTCTTGCTCTGTCTCGTGCGAATATAAAGACAACATGCTCGATAAAAGCGTCTATAACATTTTGTCGTGGCTGCTATGTTAGCTTGGCTCAACAAATATTTGTAGATAATGCATACCTGCAGATAACTACATTTGTCACACAGCGGTATCGATTCAACTTTGTCTAAGTAACTAATACAGTGTCTAATCAATTTCGGTGTCAATTAACTAAATGTGTCGCGCAGTGGTATCGATTAAACTTTGCCTAAGTAATCGACTGTCTAACTAACTAATCGATTTTCATTGGTGTTTTGTTCTAAAATCTAATCGAACGGGAGAATAAATGCACCGTCACAAAATAGATGTCGCCAGTAGTACCTACTTCCAAATATAAGTCAAATAAAGGATAGAAAGTTTTCTAGTTGTTTAAATACCGTCGAATTTGGCATTGATCTCTTTACGGTGGTTTCCAATTAACACGATTCCATCCCGATTGTTGAGATTGGTAAGATAATGAAACAATGGCTGTAATTAGCGTGGGAAGTAGGCCTTATCGACATGATTATAACGTTATTCAATAACGAAGATTTTTGTAATTTAACAAAGATAATATGCAAAAGAGTTTTAAACAAGGTCGGTTTAATTAAACCAAAGGGGTTTTATGATAAATTAATTTTTATTTTATACCTGTTTTTATAAGAGCCATATTTTCATTCGATCTTTGTTCTTTCTAAAGAGATAATTTACTAAAGCGGGTTTAAATTTAATTGAGATAACCTACAAAAAATACACATTAAATTTTCAACACGACTGAGTATTTTTCTTTGACGATTGCAGTGCCATAGAGCGCTATCGATCGCTACACATAGAACAGTTTAGAACTATACGAGTAGTAGTAAGTATAGAGCTTCTAATGGCGGATATACAAGTCACATCCATCAATATAGATTACAACCTTGTCCACTAAACTTCCATAGAATCGGCATAATGCTCTCAAAAGTATTTTAAGTTCTGTAGATAAAACCTAAAACTTTCCTCTACTTCCATTATTCCTCTATGTTCAACCCATTACTATCAAACAATAATGTTTTCTTTCGCATCACCGACCACTGCTACGGCCGTTTCTACGAACACCGCTTTTCAGAAAACCGTACTTTGTCTTGATAGTCATTACAATGTACGTGCCTCACAATAGGTGGACGCAACAAGCCTAGTCACTACTCGGTGGGCGAAGTTGGAATGAGCTATCATTGTTTGCTTAGCACTTTTGATGTAAGCTTGCTCACTACCTGTGTGCGTACTTACCTACACTTTTCATACATTTCCATAGCAGCTTCATGCTAATTAATGAAAAGTAAAAAAGTGGTGTGAGGCTTTGATTGTATTTAGAAAGTTAAATTTTCTATCTACAAAACATTTTCTATACAAAAAATTAACGTGGTTTTTTCAACTTTGTCATCGGTATGCCTATCGATTGGCCATTGACTCATGTGATCCATCGTAAAAATCCCGAGAATATCAATCAAAACAGCCATATCTTATACCTTTAAACGAGCAATTCTTGTATATATGTATATATATATTCTGAATCTCGGAAACGGCTCCAACGATTTTCATGAAATTTAGTATGAGCCGGAATATACCCTGGTATTTCGGGGGCGATAAATCGATCTAGCTAGGTTTCATTTTCCAAAAAAACAATATTTACCAAAAAAAACTGAGCAAAGCTCGGTCAACCAGGTACTTTTTATTTTATCAACCAGGTATTAGCTTAGCGCTATCTCTCCTCGACTACCGCCATTGTAAAGGCTTTTACACATTATAAGTACTATCGGTATTAAAGACTTGTGGAAATTCCGCATCGAGTTTGCCAGCATGGGCCTTAACATCGGTGGCAATAATCTGTAGGAGCCTTAAGTGGTCGTGAAGAGATAGTGGGTGTCTTGGGGTTATCTGGTCATCGCCGACATTTCCATATTGCACCCGCCTTCCACTAACTATGCATAATTAGCATTTTTTTAAATGCGAATATGGTACTGTGAGATTTCCATCAGAATTAAAAAATTAACGTAGCAAGAGAAAATTCGTAGTCTTCATACCCTACCTGATTTTGTTACATTGTATTTAGACATAAATATAGGTACTTATCAGAATGTTAAATTTGGTTTAATTACACTTTATTTACAGAAATATACAAAACTAGCAGACTCGCGCCTACTTTGCGCGTTATAAGTATATTATTTTTTCCCGTTTTTGCAACATATTTAATTGATGCTCCGCTCCTTGGTCGTAGCTTAATGTTATATAGCTCATAGCTTTCCTTGATAAATGGACTATCCACCACAAAAATAAATTTTCAATTTAAACCAAGTAGTTCCTGAGATTAGCACGTTCAACCAAACAAACAAACTCTTCAGCTTTATAATATTATTAGTACAGCAGATATGCGAATACACTTAGTGTGTATATTAGGATAGATTTGTATATTTCTGTATTCACAATGCTGATACGTTGAGCCAAATATGAGCCAGATCGGGGGCCGGGGGTCGATCATTAATTCACATACATTTTGTGATCAGAATACGAATCTTTTTTAATAATAATCATTTTATTTCAGGCAACATTAGTCTTGTACAAAATCGAAAATAATTTTTAGATGCGAGAGACTAGCTAGTTAGACTTGGATCTGAAAATATGTTAACAAAAACTAGCTACGTCAAAGATTTAAATCGTAGATATGCCCGGACGCCAAAAACTGTGGCACTGTTATTACTTGTGTGTGTTAACAAAATGCCGATGCACGCACACTAATGATTAGTAAAAAATGAACCAAACAGTTATTTCACTATTTATTGTGCAATTATATTGCTTTCTTAAAAAAATATACTTATTCCTTTTACACCCTGAAATTGAAAATATTTGATGTGCCAAATGAGCGAGCTATCTCATTTCGTGTGGCAACAAAACGGCGCGGTCTCAGAACCGTACAGGCATATCTACGATTTAAATCTGAGCTACGTAGTACCAGTTTTAGTGACGTTGTGCGCTAGGTTTTATCAAAGGTGCTTTATGTTGTGTAGATAAAATTTAGTAGATCTATAAGTACATCAATTTCTTTGTGTATTCCAACAGTATCGATCATTAGAAAGTATGTTCTAGACGCCCAACGTACTTGTCTAATACAAGTTATAAAATTTATAAGTGATCTCAATCACGCGGGGTCGTTGACTTCAAACCTGTTTGATATGTTGCGAGGGCCTCAATAGCTCTTGAATATTACAACCTGGCTGTTGCCAGTGACTTTGTCTGCATGAACATTACTTTTTTCCAACATCCGATTTCAATATACTCACAATTATGCTCTGAAAATTACATGGAAATACGTTTAGTAGTTTCGAAGATGGGTGGAAACAAGTAAATAAATAGACAGACAGAAAATAATCTGTTTTTTTTGAACTTTTATTGTAGAAGATAATCAATATTGGTAGACATTTGACACAACGCCATCTAGAGGACTAGATGGCGTTATATGCTTTGCTTAGTTGAGGACAACTAAGCAAAGCATATACTAAGGGAACCAGATAGTTGATAGATAAATTATATACTTTTTTTTGTAAATACAGGTAAATACATAATAACACCTAGGTGCGGATCTAACTCACAACCTACAGCGCAGAAGGCAGAGCTACTACCAACTATCATATGAGCTGTGAGGCCGGTCTATTCAACATTGTTGTATAACAGACTAGGCAGCCGCAGATTTAGTAAAATTATTACGATGGTACTCCATAGATATGTATATTGAATTGTCCTGAGCTATTGGCAAGGTTAGTGGCATGGCGCGGTTAAAATATAACCCCCGCCTACGGCCGGTAACAGATAGACCATTGTGCGCCAACCGGATTTCGAAGACCGGTCGGTTCTGCTGATTATAGGGCTGCCAGAACCAAGAACAAATTTTTTTTAACCTATTACGTCCCACTGCTAGGTCTACACCAAATCCTTCCAGCCATCTCTGTTTTTTGCTGTTTGAATATTTGATATTGAATATAGTATTGTACACTTTTTTTAACCTATTCCGTCCCACTGCTGACCAAAAGTCTCTCCCAAATCTTTCCTGCCTTCTATTCTTGGCTGTGAATTCAGTCCTTTATAAACGCTCCAAGGTCATTCCAACAACGTTTTTCGCCCGACCCCGATGCTACACTCCTTCATTATCCAAGGTGTGGAAATGTTCGCCCATTTGTCAAGGGGTATTCGGCTGACGTGGTCCGTCTAGTCCCATTTCCATTATATACACTACTAGCTTCCGTTCGCGGCTTTGCTCGTGAGGTACCTACATAAAATATAGCCTACGTTACTCAAGGATAACGTAGCATTCTAATGGTGAAAGAATTTTTGAAATCGGACCAGTAGTTGTTGAGTTTATTCGTTACAAACAAAAATACAAAAATACAAAACTTTCCTCTTTATAATATTAAGTATAGATAGATATATACATATAATGATTAAGCACCAAAAACGTTCGCGCACAATTCATTCTTAACAGATCAGCAATGTTCTGCGCTGCCACTGTGTGAGCGCTAATTCCATTTACAATGGAGCGCTTCTGTGCTTCGAAGGGCATGTTGTTCTGATTAAACTATGTCGTTCGTTGTTAGTGGCCTTTGAACCCAATAAGTAATATATAATCGTTTTGGAATAGGACATTGATGTATGGTAGCGAAAGTTGGGTATGGCAGAAGAAGCATCAGAGTAGAATAAATGCAGTGGAAATGAGAGCTTTGAGAAGTATGTGTGGTTTAACTTTGAATGATA
Source organism: Cosmorhoe ocellata (assembly GCA_963675405.1). Taxonomy (NCBI): domain Eukaryota; kingdom Metazoa; phylum Arthropoda; class Insecta; order Lepidoptera; family Geometridae; genus Cosmorhoe; species Cosmorhoe ocellata. Next base: position 11,458,227 of record OY776245.1, on the reverse strand, counting down.
GAGTAAAGAACAGTGTGATAAGAGAACGTTGTGGAGTGAAAGAAGACGTAGTGATGAAAATTGAGAAGGGTATGCTAAGATGGTTTGGGCATGTAGAAAGGATGGATGAAAGGAGAATGACGAAACAGTTGTATAAGGAGAGTGTGAATGGAACAGTTGGAAGGGGAAGACCACGGCGTACGTACCTCGATCAAATTGGGGACGTACTAGAGAAAGGCCAGGTCCAAAGTACCCTAGACCGACGCGCATGTATGAAGAATGTAATGAGAGTGAATGATGCAAAAGAAGTATGTCAGGATCGTAGCAAGTGAAGATCCGTGGTCTCTGCCTACCCCGTCGGGAAACAGGCGTGATTTTATGTATGTATGTATGTATTTATTGGAATAGGAAACTTCAAAAATGTATGATCACGTGTCTTATTCCGACTTATACATTTGGCTCTTTTCTATTAGATTTTGAATCATTGCTTATAGAATGTAACCATGTCATGAACCTCAGCCCAAGCCGAATAAACTTTTACGAGCAATAATTTACAAGGTGCACACTAGTAAGTGGGTAAACATAGCGTAAGGTGCAATATCTTATTCACAACAACCGGAGTGCTGTTAAGCATTAACAGCATCTAATACAAGACAAAGCAAAGTAGGAGCTCATATAATATTCCCCTTCAGTGTAGGGCTGAACTCAAGAGGATAATTATTATTATTACAAAAGTTTTATTTACTTGGAGCGTTATTCATAAATTACAGAGTTCGCCAACCCTAGCCAAACACAGATTTACTTTATTAAAAGGCCTAACAAAAATGGCACCTCAGTCCATAAGGGAGATATTAATTAATTTCCTGACAAACAAAAAGCTACTTTTATAATTTAGTTGTCCGGTGCGGATAGTAAAAAATGTTTATTCATAAAAAGTTAACAAGCAGCTACAGCTCTACGATTTTATTTTGCGAAAACGGGATGTGATCTCAATAATAATGATTGGATGTAGTAATTAACTTGTCTGCTATTATTTTTATTACTCGATCTGAAGTGGCTTCATTGAAACTGGTGATAAGGTTGGTTATTTTTTTATAAAAAGTGCTGTAATGTTTCAAAAGTCCAAGAACTTTATAACAACCAGACAGGAACAAATGTTTGTAGATTATGCAATTATATAACCACACGATCGATATGCAATACTGTAAACAACATAACAAACATTATCACGACTGAAATCAACACGTTTCAGACATCTTTTCAAATACTAAGATCTTCGAGGGTATTGTTATCTAAAGGGTTCACCTTTTCAGAGGAACAAATGTCAGGTCTATTGGACCGCCATATTTCATAAACCACATGACAGATTGGAAGCCCATCACCGCTTCTAAGAATACTAAACAGCAAAAATTAGGTAATAACTGAACCTGTTTTTTAATTTCCAGTGAGCTAAAGCCTGATTATTCTTTCTCCTTAAAATCTTGCAAATTATTTGATGTTCATATCCTTCTTAGTCGTCTCCGCGGATTTCTCCGCAAGATAACCCACAATTTGAACTAGCTAGATAATCTGGTGGAAATATTTAAGTGGGTAGATGCTTTCTAGGACTGTTGCCAACGTCCAACAACATTTTGTTGCAAATTTTTTTCCGAAAATGGTTTACGGTTAGGTATATTTGGTTGTCTTTGAGCGTTAATTCTTCTATAATTTGCAATTTATGTATAAACTTATTAATTAAAGGTCTATCCGTTTCGTTTGTATTGTTTGTTACTCAGTTGAGAAGACGTACGTTTAAAAGCTCAAAAAAAGTTTAAACACAATATACATATTCAAAAAATATGTCATAAAAATCAGCTACACAATGGCTAAATGTGGCGAAATCTAGCCGAAATGTGGCAATGTTGGCAATAGTAGTTCTAGAAAGATACCGCCTACCTAGCTTTATCTAGCTTACGATAGATTGAGATAGGTATCCTGTGCTCCGGTGACTCACGTCAACTTTCTAAGTGTAGTGATGATAGCACCCAGGAATGTTTCTATGCTGCGTTTTGCAATTTGTGATATGTAGTACCTATTAAGGTATGAAACGATTTCAGACACCGGTAATCTCTTCTTATTGTGGCACTGGTTCTTTCGTTCCAGTGTGGTGAAAGGATTAGGTGGATCTTAATAATTCTTTCGTGCACATGGCAACGTCTTCAAACTATTAGGTTGTATAACATGCCGGTTTCCTAAAGATATTTGCATTTGACGGTTGATCATCCGTTAAACAGTAAAATGCGTTGCATTATTGGATTCGAACCCATTATTAGGGGCACTATCATTAGACCACCAGCTTTAACCGACTGAAAACAAAAACTGTTTCATTTTATGGTAAAGTAAATTTAAACATTTTTACCTGACTATTAGAACATAGCAAAGAATCGCGACATCTGGAAAGAATGAGGGAGGCCTTTGCCCAGCAGTGGGCAATAATAAAAAAAAACGAAAGTAATATTAGAGCACCAGTAACAAAACAATATGAAGGCGTGACTGAGTCAACTTCCAAACAGAGCTTTTTTCATATGAACGGAAGACAAGCACTTTTAAAGCAGTCAAAACCTTGATAATTCTGTACTTAGTAGATCAAATTATGAGCGAGGTTGGTTGGAAGCATTTCATGGAACACATCACTCAGGACATGCAAATTAATTAATTGATATCTGACAGTGTATTGTATTCAATTTCCATTTTGATTGAGTATGAATCGATTGATTTTGCTTCCACGGGATATCGAAGGTTCGTTCCAATCCATTTTGATTTAAAATGAATTGATAAAGCCAGAGTTGGTAACAAAGGTGATGAACTCTGTAATTCAGAGTGCCAGAAACGTAAACACCCAAAAGTTATGGGAGATTGATGACAAAAAACAGACAGAAAGTCACTGAAATCCAAGTTTTGTAGAATAATGAAATAATACACGACTTCCAACAGGACTTACATGTAAAGTAGGTCTATTGAAAGACTTAATAAACATGAATATCCTCTTTGAAACTCTGACATTTTTGACACAGTGACACTTTAACATGATGGTTTGTAAGAGCTAGTGGTAAGGCAGGGGCCTCAGGGGACCTTAAGTTACATTTAAAGAAGGATCGTCAGAAGTACATACAAACAATAGTTGGCATATCCACGTTTTGCACAGTGGTTAGTTGGTGACTCAACGTAGTTTGAGGTCCGTGTGTCGTATGGAAAGTTTGCCTTTTGCGTTTCATCATTGCTTAAGATGCTGGAATCGAGCTGCTGAGTATTATGCGATGTAGGTTGACTCTGATGCTTCTATTCACGATTAATGCCTAGATACTAAGCTTATAAATTTAGCTGGTTGCTGTAGATATAATAAAACGTGCTTTGTACAATAATGTCTGTCGAATTACCATTGTTATGCGCTTATTCAAAACAGAGTATTTTGCAAAGCCGAGGTAAAAACCCCGCACTCAAAAGCGGGTTCCATCTCCAGAAAGTTTATTAAACTAGGTATATAAGTATGACAGACAAATAAAAAATATATGAAAAGAAGGTACTCGTAGACCTACACAACCTCAATTTAAATAATATCAAACATGTGTTGCCCATAAAACTTTCATATCGCAAAAGACGTTTACTTTATTTTTTCAATTTTTCTTATAAATAACCTACACTTATGCCCACCCGAGGCGGTACAAACATATTTATTTTATTCCGTTGCTCTATAGGGTGCTTGATTTGTAGACTGTAAGAACCTTATTTTTAATGGAAGTAAGTAATGTGGAACTACGCTAGTAATTATAGTTCAATGTGTGCAACGTAGGTATAGTTGCAATGTTATGCTAATTATTGCCAAACAATAGAAAGTACAATCTTGGTTAGATTAAAAATATCAGATTGATATTGCTGGGGCTAGCAACTTTTTCGTGCCTTATCCCAAATAGGTAACCAGTTCCACAGACCCTTGATATCGATACAATTTACGCAACTCTATACAACTTCTGCGGAGTAATATCCAGAGAGAGCTCAAGTATTTTTTGTCAGCACACTGTGACGCTTTATTTTGACTGTGGGCATCGCGTTTCGGCCGAGACCAATCGGTTTTCGTGTCGAATTCTATAACAAAGGCGTGTGGTATGCCTATAAAGTAGTGTTCACTCATTGGCAACAGCATTTTGCTTTTTGTAGGTTTTCACGGAATGTCTGGAACTCTGGACTTTGAAATGCCGCTGTCTGACAATTGTTTGGTTTGTTTTACCTCGCAACTCGTAAAGAATCAATAGAATATTGTATGCGTGCACCTACCATAAGGCTAAGTATAAAAATATTTTTGTTGGCAATATACTTTGAAAATTTTGTATAATGCAACGATTTGTATGTAGGTAATGAACATACAAAGCACCGTATTGAACGTAACTTTACTGATAGGTAAATATTTAGATTGAATAAGTATACCTAATTAACTGTTATAGGTATGTAAGTAAGTAAATTGTAATTATTGACATAAATAAAATAAAATAAAATTCCTCAATTATTGTCATCGTAGCTTAGCCAAACGACTGTACAAAACTCAGTTCTTGAAACTGTTCTTTACCATGTAAAGTTACCAAGACTTGTGTCTCACGGCAGGTAAGTCAGCTCGATCTCCAACGCACTCCATAAGGTTCAGCCCAGCCAGACTCGAAATAAATCAGGCTAGCCATATTACAGAGATCACGACCCGATGCGAAATTACAGCACTTCCTCGTAGACGTAAATTGCCTCATTATTTCTCCCGATCATAAATAAATAAGGCTAAACCACAGGCCGCATTCTCAGCCAGACCAGTTCAGTCCTTATTATTACCTAAATCTCAGACTGACGGAGTGGAAGCCGGCGTCTTTGTGTAACGGCCGCGGTGGCCTTGGCTGTCCGTGACTGCTGGCACAGAATATTCAAAAGTTCGGGCCTGCGCTGGCGCAGCAACGCATAGGCACACGAGTGATGAAGAGCAGAAGGAATGGTTCCTTCCCATCATAACACATTGATCTCGTAGACAGACAGCTTATCGGAATTATAAGGTAAAAAATATCAATCGTTATGACAATGTCAGCATGGCGGTATTGGCGTTTACAAAAATTACAAAAACATCAAGTTAAAGTTAGGTAGAACATGATCATAACAAGCATATTTTTTGCTAATTGTATACTCGTGTGGCGCAGGTCAATGATTCAGCTAGATGTCTTGACCTTAGAACTGGGTGACGTCACCAAACCGCCAATTTCGGGGATTTTATTCGCGTGAGGCTGTAGCGTGATATCCGGGCTGGCCAATCGCGAAAATGTCTGTGAAAATCTTAAATTTCTGAACAATAAAACAATTTTCACAGATAATCGTGAGAGGTCTTGCATATTTTGTTTGTCTGTTAGGAATAACAGTATATCGAAATGACTAAATGACTAGAAAAGAACCAGTGATACGTCATTTATTTCATTTGAATTTCGGAACTTTTATAAGTATAAGACATGGGAATTCCTAATTCTATTAATATATTCATTGTTATTACACGGCCTATAACCGTGGCTATCTAGGAGTACAATCGCTAGAACAATAAGTAGTGTTGTCCGAGTGCAGACAAGAATGACCTTGGACTGCTTAGGAATAAGGAACTGTTCTGCGTGGGGGAAATGAACGAAGGTTAGGAAGGTGGCGAGGTGTACGGTCACGGGAGTAATTCTTGGCGTAACAATTCGACTCGCTACACTTACTCTGGGCGTTTCACAGATTTGGTATTTGGAGTTCCGTGGTCAAGTTTTTTTGACAATTTCAAATCATTCTGAATTGTCTTATCTACTGATTTAGGTGCCGATTCCAGTCCTAATCGTCGGGCCCTAGCGCTTTTCTGTATTATCCTTGTTCATTTTGTTATGGACACCGAGCAGAGTTAAATACCGGTCAAATACTAATAATAATGTGTTCAGATCGCGTAAGTTTAAAAGTACAGACTTATACATTTTGTAAATATTTTATGATTATCATTTAAGCGATATTTATATCTTTTTGAGTGTAAATGATTATTAAACTGAAAGACATACATACATACATACATAAAATCACGCCTGTTTCCCGACGGGGTAGGCAGAGACCACGGACCTCCACTTGCTACGATCCTTACATACTTCTTTTGCTTCATTCACTCTCATTACATTCTTCATACATGCGCGTCGGTTTAGGGTACTCTGGACCTGGCCTTTCTCTAAGACGTCCCCAATTTGAGGTACGTACGCCGAGGTCTTCCCCTTCCAACTGTCCCATTCACACTCTCCTTATACAACTGTTTCGTCAATCTCCTTTCATCCATCCTTTCTACATGCCCAAACCATCTTAACATACCCTTCTCAATTTTCATCACTACATCTTCTTTCACTCCACAACGTTCTCTTATCACACTGTTCTTAACTCTATCATTCAAAGCTAAACCACACATACTTCTCAAAGCTCTCATTTCCACTGCATTTATTCTACTCTGATGCTTCTTCTGCCATACCAAACTTTCGCTACCATACATCAATGTCGGCACTAACACTCCACCGTGCACAGCCAGTCGTGCCTTTTCGGACACAATCCGACTGCTCATAATTGTGTGAAGTGCCCCATTCACACTATTTCCAGCATTCACTCTCCTTTCAATATCGTCATCATGTTTACCATCTCTTTTAAACAGCGTACCCAAATAAACAAACTCTTTCACTTGTTCCACTCTTTCTCCTCTGATCATTATAATACATTCTGTCATGCATTCATCCCTTTCAAAAACCATCACTTTCGTCTTACTTACATTTATTTTCATCCCATTTTTTTCCCTAGTGTTAAGGAAAAGCTAAAGGATAACGAGCTACCTGACCAGTATGTTGTTGTACTTGAAAACTGTTTGGACGGTAACTTCTTTTTATACCTAGGGCAACACTACCTCCAGATTGATGGAGTGGCTATCGTGTGTGTGTGTGGCGAGTGGCAGCCCAGTGGCGCTAGTTTTAGCCAACATCTGGATGGAGCATTTTGAGAGCCAATTAAACCTATCAGCCAGCGGTGTAAAAATGTGGAAACGGTATGTTGACGATGTTTTCTGCATTATGAAGGGTGGTCAACGGGAAGTACAACAACTTACACATACATTTAACTCCATACACCCAAAGATCAGGTTCACACATGAAATGGAGCAAAATAGGACTTTAGCTTTTCTAGACGTGAAAGTTTTAGTGAAGTCGGATGGCTCACTTTTGCACACTGTCTACAGGAAACCAACACACACAGACAGATACTTGAATGCCGCATCCCACCATCATCCGCGCCACTTACAATCTGTGGTGTCTTCTCTCATCAACAGAGCACATGATCTTTGTGACCCTGAACACTTAGAGGGCGAACTCGAACATGTTCAGGAGGTACTCAAATCCAATGGATATATAATGTAGAAGACAACGAAGACGGATGAGCCGTAAGAAGCCGGAGGCGAGCAGACAACCTATCTTTCTGCCCTATGTGAGAGGGGTAACGGATAAAATTGGAAACTTAATGAAAAGATTTTCAATAAAGTCAGTTTTCACACCCCTCTCAAAAGTGGCACAGCAATTAAGAACCCCGAAAGATACAATACCTCTGCAAATGCCAGGCGTTTACAAGATTGACTGCAGCTGTGGCCGTTCTTACATCGGGCAAACAAAAAGAACAATAGCCGAACGAGTCAAGGAGCATATTGCAGCAGTCAAAAATAGGCAAATCAACAAGTCAGCGATAGCAGAACACCTGCTGGACTCAGGAACGAACCATTGGATTGAGCTCCATGATCCTAAGGTTCTCTCCAGTGAACGCCTTTATTATAAAAGGATAGTCCGAGAAGCGATTGAGATCAGGAAACACCCGAAAAACTTTAATCGTGAGGATGGTTCCATCGGCACGTTTCGGTTAACACCTTGGATCGGGGTTTGTTCTCGGGTTTGCTCCCTGACAGTTGTTTGGTTTGATTTCGGAGTGTCCTTCTCCTAGATGGGTTGCAGCGCAATGCTGACGAGGCCCATCTCCCCGGGTTTGATTTCGGAGTGTCCTTCTCCTAGACGGGTTGCAGCGCAATGCTGACGAGGCCCATCTCCCCGGAAAACTGAAAGACTTTTTCCATAAATGAACTATCCAACACAAAAAAAAACAATTCAAACCCTTAGATTAGCGCGTTCAACCAAACAAATAAATTCTTCGGCTTTATAATATTAGTATAGATTTGGCATTGATGTGGTATTGCATGATCTTGAGTATAATTATGAAGAGTGATAGGCAAAAATTTTTTAATAAAATAATAGGGCTTATAAATTTCTAAGACAATTTATAACGCGTAAGTCATTATGTAGATTATACTGTAAGTACAGTTATAATAAAATCAAAAGCACACGCCAAACTGAGATTAGGGCCAACTACCAGAGGCAAATAATAGACAGATGAGCTAATTTTCTTCTTTCCGTCCCTTTTAACCAGTGTGGTGAAAGGGCTCTTTTTGTGCATTACAATCAAATGGTGTGGAAATAGAATTGGCAATAGAAAATTGAAGAAATTGAAAAGTTAGGCCGCCCAAAGGCCTCCTGTATGACCATATCTCACTATCCTCTCCATAGCACTGAAGTGTACAGTTGTATAGCCACTACCGGTGACCACGATGAACGTTGCTTATGGCATCTGTCTCTTTTGAGATCAATTTTGCAAGTGTCAAGTGTTTGAATTCGTAGTATTGACAATGTTGCAAAGTCATAGTCAAATTGTCAAGTCAATTTTAAATAGAAGATAGCTTTTTTCTCTCTATCAATTGTATTTGTCAACCTGTCAAAAGTCTTCTTCTTCTTTATTTACGGAATTTTTGAAACGGATATTGTCAGAATTGTGACAACAAGCCACAAAAGCCATAGACAAGAATTGAATTAGATCAATTTTTATAAATTGAGTGTTGACAACTTACTTAATTATTTACAACGTCACAGAGTCATTGTAAATTTTAAGGAAATATTCGGATGAAATAGGCAGAAACTTAGGGGCTGGATTGATCGGTGACATTCTGACATTGACAATACTTTTCAATAAAAATCACTTGACACTGACAAAAATGATCTATTAGAGACAGAAGCCGATTTTCTGCGGTGTATTTGCCTGACAACTACGTCGCTCTGGTTTTTATATGTTTTCTCGTGTTATTTTGAGTTTTATTGCGTAATTTTGGTGGTTATTTTGCCAATAAAGCCTGGGTTCTTGACGCGAGTGTAAAGTATGTGAATTAGAGTGAATAGTTCTCTTCAAATTCCATCGGAGGAAATCCCGAAAATTTTCAACAAAACAGCCATCTTTTGTTTAAAATTGACTTATCTACTTGACTATGACTCTGTGACGTTGACAATACTTATAAATAAATACACTTGACACTGGCAAAATTGTTCTCTAAGAGACAGATGCCATAATTGAAGAAGAAGAAGAAGAAGACAGAAGCCATAGTGAAGATGAAGAAGAAGCGATGGATGGTTTATTGTAAAATGGTTGTAAGTTTGTGGCCATGCCTGGTGGACCTGCCCATCATTATAACGGCCATCAATTTATAAGCCAACCGCAGATCTCCAAATAAGTAATTTAACACTCAATGTTATTGTTGCAACGTAACACGCAACTTAAAACAATGCACCGAAATTCGAGCCCAAATTGGCGTTTGAACTCGTGGGACTGTAACGAAACAATGAACCAACTGTTCCGGAACATAAAGTTACGTCGAGTTACTGTCCGACCGGCTGGACGGTCAGGTGATCAGCCCCTTCATTCCACACTACATGATTACAAGTAAATCATTTTTCAAACCTTGTAAGGAAGTAAACATGAGCGTGCTATAAGAAGGGATGAAAATGGCGAGAATAGTGCTAAATAGAGCGAAAGATGCAACTGTGTGAAAGATGTTGAGTATTGAGATGACAGTTGTGATAGAGGGTGAGGGCAACATGATGTAAGACAGTGCTGGCAGAAAGCCCGCTTGTTAGTAAGTGTCCAAGACACAACTAGACAACCCACTACGAGTAATAGTGCTTGTATTTCAAAACAAAAACCAAATCAAGCAATTAGCAATAAGTTCGAGTTAGAACAAAAACTAAAATGAAACGAAACGGGTAGAATCAAGAAAACAGCGCTTAAATTGAAGTTTTGAGCATCATATGTAATATTATCTCTATGATCATATGTATTTAAACTGTATTTTACAATTCCGAATATGAAAAAGCGATACTTACTAAATTATATCTTTTGTAAAATATGGTTGTAGCACCGATTATTGTTTTCTGGTATCTTATCAAAGTACTTAACAACAAACTACGAATATTGCGTACCAATTCGCAGCTTTCGAATTAAGTAACTTCTCAAGTTGTCAATTAATTTCCAAGAAATAATCTAAACAAAGTTTACAAAATACCCCGCTTATGCAAATACAGTAAGTAGATACCTATTTGAATACGGAAGTGTTTAGGTAAAGCGTTAATTGGTTTAGCTTGCTGATATTTATTGCTTGCTCTACTCGCTACGAAACCGGACTGTAGACCTTTTAGACAAGCGGCTTTATCTTATCTAGTCGAAGCCACGCGGCGCGGGAGCCCAGATCTGGATCATATTTGGCTCAACTTATCAGCCTTATTACCACGTTGAATGGTAATCGTTCACCGTGATAATGCCGCCAGCCATTTACTGAAATACTCGATCTTACTCGATTTTTCTACTTTTTTTATTTTTCTACTCGATTTACTGAAATACGGATCTATCAGACACTATCTATACTAATATTATAAAGAGGAAAGTTTTGTATTTTATGTATTTTTGTTTGTAACGAATAAACTCAAAAACTACTGGTCCGATTTCAAAAATTCTTTCACCATTAGAACGCTACGTTATCCCTGAGTAACATAGGCTATATTTTATGTAGGTACCTCGCGAGCAAAGCCGCGAGCGGAAGCTAGTATAATATAAAACACATGTGAAGCAGTTTAGCTACTTAAGGATCGTTACAAACGATCTATAGATAGCGCAACTGATCCAGATCATTGCCAGATGGAAGCGTCCACGTTGAACTATAATACTGATAGATACATTTCCGTCTACGGTTCCATATGAGCCAGATCTGGTGTCCCGCATCGTTTTGACCTTAATAAGATTTTTTAGGTTTATTGTAAAGATTTGGGTACTCTTTGAGAGATCTCAAAGAGTACCCAAATCTTTACAGATGTTTCAGTCATATTTTAATGTCGTCAACCAACCCGTCTCAACCCAAGATAATTCTACCCAGAATAATATTGTTTTCTCGTTTCTACCCAAGTACTCAGCAGTTTTTCGGCAATGGCCATTTATCTAAAGGAGCTAGTTGTTTCGCCCACAACTTGCTATATTTAGTGTGCACTGAATTACTTAACGTATTCTACTTAAATGTTAAATGGAAATGTAGCTTGTCTCGATAAATTACTTGAAGCTTTAAAAGTTATGATCTATTTTAATAGATAAGACAAATAATCATAAATTTTGTCTGTCTTTTCCTAGAAAAATAAAGTTTTAAGCATTAAATAAATTCCTATGAAGAAAATCTACAAGTAGTTAATGTACTAGTAGAACTCCCGCGATTTGGTTCGGGGACCATTCTACTCACATGTTTCGTTGTTCTTACCATTCGTTATTGTTCGCAACAAACAATTTTGGTTATCTCGTAAAGTATTAGTTAATTTTAAACGTCCTTCGTGACATAACTTATTATCAACCGATCTGTTAATGCTCCATGTTCATGCTATCAGCTTGAAAGACGAGCTCTAAATTGAAGGATTAAAAAAAAAATAACGGTGTAATATTAAAGTACCTGGGTGACCGAGCTTTGCTCGTTTTTTTGGGGTAAACGACGTTTTCTAAAAATGAAACCTAGGTAGTTCGATTTATCGCCCCCGAAACCCCCTGCATACTAATTTTCATGAAAATCGCTGGAGCCGTTTCCGAGATTCCGATTATATATATATATATATATATATACAAGAATTGCTCGTTTAAAGGTATAAGATTAAGTAGAACACCCTCGGGTATTTAAAAAAAATGTATAATTATCTTAAATGTTTGAACTTTAATATGTTATTACTTAATAATTTTATTTTTTATATTTTTATTTTAAAAGTGTCATTGCAATTTAAAATTTAAACTAGGTTTGGTAGACTTCTTAGATCTTTAGATGCTTAGATCTTTAAGATATTGGCACATGCCTCAGTTTGCATAGTAGCTAGTAGGTATTCCGTGCGTGACTTTCCAATAAAGAGGAATAAGTACATATATTCAATTTATTTCCACTCACTCAAAAAGCCATTAGCCATATCTTAAATACCAATCAGCTATTGAAGCCTTACTTGCAACACGTGGCCGGGGCGAAGGCGCGAGTTTCCTTATAAATTCGAGAAATAAAGTACCTCTCCAGAGTCGTAGTCAGTCCTGGGTTACCGGCTAGACTGTGTGAGGGTAAACCTCTGCTTTCTTCCTCCCTCTTTATATGGGGTCCGCACGATATTTTCTTCCCTTCTCTTTCTGTTAGATAATAACATGTCAATGTTCTACCAATGGCTAATAAGGGAGTAAAAATTGAGAAAATAATAAATATATCAAATCTTACTAGGTAGTATTTAGGGCTTATTTCTCACTAGGTACCTACTAATAGCCCTTCGTAGTAACTGGATAGACTTGCATCTGGATAGAGAAGAACCTGAAAATTATGAAAATACCATCGGCAACATAAAAATGTTTTGCAAGTCGTGATTGCTGGGAGATGATGACGTATTTTCAGTTTTTTCTATACTACAGTTAAAGTCGGTTAAGCATGAAATTTGCAGAGATATTATAATTAAAACAAATATACACAAAAACTAAAAAATACAGCTAAGTATAAAACCTTTTTTGAACACGCTTAATTAAAAATAATATTCTTCAAACATAGCCTAGCAGATTTATTATTGTACCATCATTTCTCCGGGAGTCCTAGGTGTGGAGTCGGGTCGGTTGTGCCCTGTTCTGGTACCTCCAGTAACCTAGCAACAGCGCTGGTTCTAAAGGCAGCTACACACGATCAGTTAAAACTGGCAGTTAAACTCAATAACGAGGCGGTGTGCACGCACCCCGGGGAGAGATAAGCTTGGAGCAATGTTGAATTTGCATTCGCGAGTCAAAGATGAAGCGAATATGTAAATGAACCAGTGTTTAAGATCAACTGTAAAATGCCTACAAGCTTTCTATATTGTTATAATAGTATTACTAACATGTGCCTCCACTGCTTGATTTGGATTTAAAAAGTTTTTTTAAATAAAATAGAACAAAATAATGTTTATTGGACAAACAACGAAGAAGTTACAATACAGTACGCCAATAATATTAAGACTAAAGTTAACACAACAGATAAAATACAAAACGAAATACGAACATTGTACTTACTATACCTACACAGATAAGACACATTATGTTTTTAACTACCTAGGTATATATTATGTGACTTGTTCAAAATCAAAGTTAATATCGAAATAGCTTCATATTAATAGCGGCCATAGCGTGGGACAGGAGAGTGGGCAGGGAGATGATGATAGAGTAGTTTTTAAAAATGACTCATCTGTGAAGTCCCAACTCTTTGTCACCGCGTTCTTCAAGAGCGGTATAATGAGTGTTCATCGACTAGCTGTCACGTGTGGAGGACATAAACGAAGCCAGACATTCGCCATTATGCCTGCGCCATACCAGAGGATAGTTCGCAACTTTATGTCTTGCATGGTTTATTGATATAACTTGCATTATTCCTACTTATCGGTATCTTTAGTCGATATTCATCCTTATTTCAAACTCGATATAAGTTCTTGTATGTATATAGTAAATGTCATCTGAACGTCAAATTGTAATCAATTAATATTGTTAAATTATTCGCTCATTTGAGTAGGCTTATAGTCATAGACCTTACTGCCTAGTCTTGCGTAAATTAATTTCTTCCGTTTTCTATAATCTAACTTAATCTAACCTAACCTAACCGCCATTTTCTCCTTGGCGGGACCCGCCCGTTTGATAAAATGCTAATCAATTAGTAATAATTTAATTTCATCATCATCATCATCATTCAGTCCGTTTGCACCCACTGTTGGGTGCGAACGGTTACGTACGCCACTCTTTCCGGTCCCCAGCAAGTCTCTAATAATAATTAAATAATAATAATAATATAAAATCAAGTTAATTTAATTTAATTTTAATAATTCATTTAATAGGAGATCCGCCTACCCCGTTGAGAAAACAGACGTGATTTTATGTATCAACTATGTAGTTAGAAAATATAAACAGAAAGTTGAATAAGATCAAAGTAAGGTGGTGCGACTAAAGATACCAGCATCCGTTTTGTATGATTTATTGGTATCTAACATGAAATTACCGCGACGCATATCTTTATACTCGACATTTTTCTACACGATGTAAAGCTGTTTTTGATCGGATTTTTCATGATAAAAATCGCGTCATAAAAGCAAGTTTGAATGCAATACTCAAACCGTCTAAACGAGCCATGAAAGAGGTTTAAGACCCATTGTTAATTGAACCCCACCTCCAGTTAATTAGACTTTAAATAATGACGAACAACTATTATAGCGGCCGAAACGTAATCAATAACGGTCCAGCCTTTCTAATGGCCGTCTTTGTGATCAGTCAACGGTAATATATCCTGCTCGCTTATTTTTACGGATTAGATTTGAAGTAATGAGCGTTCTAACGAAGGAGTTTTTGTCTTTTTTTAAAAGAGGTCGTTGAAGATTAAAATCTATTTAGTAACTATTATCTGTGATAACTGAACTAGCGATTTGGTACGCGTAGGTATAATGTTAGATGCAAAGGTAAATTTTATTTACCAAAAATCTTGGCTTATAATATTCAGACTAAAAAATCACGACAACTAAATTGCCTTCATAACAATTTAATGCCTTATTTAGACATTCCAAAAATATATCCCTTACAACGAAATATTTATATCATACAATATCAGAGCTCGAGCATAACTTTCTTAGTCAAAAGAGTTCGTAACGTTAAAGTTGAATAAAAACTCTTTTCAATTTTCACTTTTTTCAATGCTGTTCATAAACCTTTAAATAGATACTGTACCAGCAAAGTACAGTTCATCCAACGGATCTAGGCATTCGTAAAATTAGCCACAGGTGCGAGTTTGCGCATGTACAGTCCCACCGCCCCTCTCCATACCTCCAATTGCTCCCGAATAACGATACTGCGCAGAACTTGCGGCTAACTTCACGAATGCTTCGACTCGTTAGGCCAACTGTACCGGCCTACCAAACGACTGAGTTGTATGTGATAAACATAAACACATTGATTAGCACCGCATCTCAGGTAGTTAACGCCGCTGTAATCAATAGTTATTCACGGTAAGATGCCTCCACGGAATTGTCATGGATTTTATCATTCCTTATAACCAATTATCATGTTAAAACTGCATTTAAAACTCGCAGTAGGTATATAAATGATTGATTCAGGCGTGACTTTGCGGAAATCCATTACAAATACTGAAAAGGACGGAAATGTCTAGTACTTTCCCGCTAAAACTATTATCTAATGAGGTTATTAATTAAGCTTATTAATATTAATGAGCCCCACAAAATGCCTTATAGAAATATTATTAATATTAATAATCCCAACACCATACCTCAAATAGAAACTCGACACGTGTTTCGCTTCTCCACGAAGCATCCTCAGGACCGTTGACTCGCTCCGCACTGGTGTTGCTCCATCGAGCGCCGAAAGAAAAGTCTGTCTTAAAAAAGAAAATATAATAGTTTTCGAAAGAAAAGATAATAGTTTTAGCGGGAAAGTACTAGACATTTTCGTCCTTTTCAGTATTCGCAGTAGGTATAGTCAACTCTGTACGTATTGACTATGATTTTAGATTTGGATACGGCTGAATAAGGTGAGGGGATGCTATTAGCTGCTACGCGAATCATTTAGAGAGACTGTCTCTGAAGTTGAGCCTGCCCTAATGGCGAAAAAAAATAGAATCATCTAGAACGCAATCTTACCTCAACCTCGTAGAAACCATCATATTTCAAAAATCTAGAGAGATGTTATCTGAACTTTATTATTCTAACTTAAACTTTATTATTAATTTTAGCTATTCTTAATTTCTTTCATTCCTCATTTTTTGTACGCAATATACCCACCAATAGTTAAAAATCTCCATATCCCAAGGTTTGCTGGAAGAGAACTCATTTTAGGGTTAAGCTCGCCTGTGTACACGCCATTAGTTTTAAGCTTTAAAATGTAATTAGCTATGTACAAAGAACAAATAAATAAATAAATAAACTTTAGCCTGCTCTAATGGATGAAAAATGAATCATCTAGAACAGATGCTAAGGCCATGGTTTGTAAGAGCTTACAAACCATCAAGTTTCAAAAACGTAACATTTCAAGCTTGAAGTAACACTACTTCAATACAATTTTGATAGCTCATGGTACGAAGGAGGATTGCCCGAAAAGCTATGGTAAGGGTACTGTTCATTCGTCCTACTTACTCTTAGAATAACTTTGTAGCCCCAGCGTGCTCATGTTGCAAAAAGGAATACCTAATTACATTATTTACATTATATAAACATGAAGCAGCGAATAAATTAATGTGTCTAAATGTAAATACCTGTACCTTGACGCCATGTTTGAAGATCCTGCTTACGGTCGACAAATGAAAAAAGTGATAATAGTGGGTAGTCTGAAAAAAGTTTTGTTACAATAATATTAATTCTTTTTTAATGCGGAAGTGTAGAATAGCTATTATATGATTTTAATTTATGTTCTTAGTTTATTTTACATATTTTTTATTCTCATGTAGGTGAAAATGTCTATTTGTTATTGAACATTGCAAGGGAGTGAACAAGGTCATCTAAATATCCAAAATAGCTAATTAGGCTTACTATAGTATTGTGTCTGCTTAAATTGTCTAGACTTTTTCTACCTAACGTTGTTTGTCTACTAGACTATTTGCTATACATACGTTTTAGCTACTTACTGAGTGACAATCGAGGTACCTACAATACTCGTACTACAATATACCTAGGTACTACAATTTTTGAGTTTGTATCTAGATTTGTAACTATAGCTCTGATATACCTATGTGACCACGTTGAATGTTGCTTAACTATAATGTTCGGTATTTTATTTATTCAGGTTTAATAACTCAATTTAAAAAGCAATCGGCTTTGCAAACAATAAAACCTTTTTGTAACCTTCTGATGATGAAGAGCTTATGGAGATCAACACAAAAAGGAAATTAATTGGTTCAGTCGTTTGACCTGTAGCTTGACCCTTTTTGATTATTTGTCACTGGCAACATTTATTTGTTCGTAGTTGGCAACCCAACAGGATTATTTAACTGTTTTATCTTTGTACACATTTCTAATCCTTTTTACATTTGCATGACTACTCTAGTACCAAATATCATGTTTAGACGTGCTTACCGTTCTTTAAAAATATCCTCAAAGAAATAAAACACTAGAGATCTGAGGAGATATCTACCATGTCTGGGGATTACAGTCGTGCTCATGTTTGTTTTTTACTATTTTTCATCGTCTTTCCCAATCAAAACATCTTTTTTTTAGCTTACTTATACAAACATTACATTCCGTCGTGTTTTAAAAAATATTCTACAGTTTATCAATCAGAGCATCATTACAGTTCTACCATGTTGCTTTGAATTGTATTGTAAATAAAGTGACTTGCTGTTCAAGTAACGAGGCTACCAATTTAAATGGCCACAAAAAGTTCTCGAATCACAGCAGCGAGGCTTCGAGAGGCTCTCGTGTAGGCGGACTTCTTGTAGGGGCTGGAGCAACTTGGGAGATGAAGCGATGAAACAGACGAGAAATAGTTAAAGCAAAAAGTCGAGCGATCGACTTGAAATTACCTATCTACTTATTTACTATACATATTTTTAAACTTACGCAGTTAATTGGTTAGTATAAACCTGTTGAAACGTCGGGAAAAATAGGTAAATAAAACGCGATATTACCTGTTTCATACTAATAAATACTTATTTACTGCTTCTTCGGTTTAAGACGATATGACAATAAAAAATAATCAGAAAACAACACCCAACAGTCACATACGTAAATAAGGAGTAAATATGATTGCGACTGATAAAGGGAAATGGAAGATGGACATGTTGTGAGATAAGGACAGCAAGATCAGTCACATACAGTTCCGACCCACCACTAGGATTCCTTGTATAGGTTGCCGTGCGTCACTTGTGTTTTTTTCCGAAATGTATACTATTGGTGAGAAACAGCCGTGAATTCTAAAGATTTTTTAATAAAAATAATACGTATCTTAGAAGGTTCGCTTCCGCTTGTATCCCAGGTTCATCTCACGTGGGAGGTTGTAACGCTACATGTGAACGCATCTGCATCGCCCAGGTTCATCGACCCGCGTTTGTATAACTAACACTGTGAGAAGGTCATGAGATTCGGCACCATTCGGCAACTGCCAATTCTTGACCGTTTCAATTTGAATTTCGAATGCATACAGAATGTTCCATTTATTTTGTTTTTTTGTTAGATTAGAAACTCGTTTGTTGAGTCAAACTTGTTTTTATTTTATTTTTATGGGATGTGGTGGCGTGAGGAGCATGAGGTGGTAACAATTCTTACTTATCTCAACTAAAAGCCAATAAAAATAAGGTGCGGTGAGTTTTTTAAGTTCAGTATCCGCCAATGATAAGCGAAATTCATTTACATTTTACAAACGCGTTTTCATTTTTTTCTGCTCTCATTGATGCTAGACATTTATTTAATGTTCTGCAATCACAATTAATTTAAGAGACTTTTCTTAATTTGAAATTTTAAGACAAAATCTGCGCTTAAGTTTAAGTAATTCTGTGGTTTAAGTAAAACCAAGTTCTCTGAAAGGTAAGATTAAAAGCCGCTTAACGCCTTTAAGACGAGCTTACGTGTGAGGCTTTAAGGATTAATATTTTCCCATTCTCCGTTCTCCGCTCTCCCAAAGGGTGAAGTTTTCTAGTTTAAATGGAAATACACGTTTAAATTACTTGGGAGGGTTAAGCTTTAAAAGTGTGTTTAGCTTAGAATTTTACGAGGCCCGGAACATTTTTATGGCAAAAACTCCTTATATTTTGTAACTGTACATTGTATTTCGCTTTCTTGTAGGCACTTATTATATTCATTTAGGTACTTATAATGGTTACTATCGTACTACCGATAAATGCTTGTATTTTGAAGGCTGGCGTAGTGATCAACGATGCCATAAGGTTTCCCTTCTAGATTGAATCCCTTTTGGTACACCTTGACAGAAAAATGTGTCTGACAATAATACATTGTAAGTTGCTAGGGAATGTAAATAGCAAAGACAATGGAATCTGTTTTTTTTAATATGGTAAATAGGTTTAATATTATTGTTTGGACTGTGACGTTTTGAAAATTCATTCAATTAAAAACACTTGACACTGGCAAAAATTATTCCTAAAAGACAAATGCCAGAAATAAAGAGGAAGAGGAAAAAGAGTTTTTAATACAAAAGTGTAAACAGACATTGGCAGAATGTAACAAGCCACTTAAGTCATAACCAAGAATTGAATACAAATGTGTAGTAACTATTATATAATAAATCAATGCATAAGTGTGAATTGAATAATCTATATAGAGCGTGTTCTATATTTGTTTATTTACACCAAAGTAAGTATTTATAGACTTTTGTACAAAGTAAATGTTAGCACCTTAATCAATCCATCATTCCTTCCTGAGTTCCTTTCATAATCTGTGTCCATTGGTGAGCTCAATTCAACATTATCTGTGGCTCATTCATCGTTCAATCACTCATCGAGGAAAAATCCCAACTACTGACTCAGCTTCTGGACTGCTTACAAAGCACATCATATTTCAAAATATCGGTTTGGGTGTTCAAGAAGCCGGCCGGCATCATTATCATCAAGAACAAAATCACAGTGAGTCCTTCCCACCTATTTACCATAATTAGGGTGCTAAGCAATATCAAATAACATAAACATCAATAACAAACATTTGGTCCTTCGAGCCGGATTTCGAAATTCGGATCAAGCTGCCTTGTGTAAAGCAGACATCTTTGTTCATTACAGCCAACTTGCATTTTGTCGAAAGAAAATACTGTGTGATTACCCTTTTGGTACATTATCCTTACAAAATTATAACAATATAACAGATCACTGCTTTTGTATATTTGTAACCACTTAGTTGATGTCTTGAATTACTTCATCCTATGATCTCTTTTGTTTAACCCAACATGCCACAAAGATATCCTTATACTTACAGCATAATTACTTATACAGCTGTTATCTTAACCGATGATTAACCGTGTTTAATGTGTTGTTGTCCACTACCTTCGATTAACATTTAGAAGCAATACGGTAAAGGACCCAAGTTGTACAAATTGGCGTTGGCCCCACACTGATCGCAATTGACCCTTTTGAAAACAATACCTGTGGGAATAGGGGCCCTATTCTAGTAAGCACATGATCACGACTGTAATCTCCTGGCTTGGTAAACATCTCCTCAGATCTCTAGTTGCTCAAATCTTTGAGGATATTAAGAGAAGGGTAGTCAGAAGCTCGTCCAAATATTATATTTTGCGCAAGCCCATATTTCGCACAGTAGTTAGTATATGTGACAGATTGCAAGCCTATCGCCGCTTATATAATTCACACATCTTCGAAGTTTTGGTTCTAGGGTATGCTAGTTTCATAACGATGTTTTTCTTCGCCGTTTATTATGATAGTACCTGGGTGACCGAGCTTTGCACGTTTTTTTGGGGTAAACGACTTTTTCTAAAAATGAAACCTAGCTAGATCGATTTATCACCCCCGAAACCCTCTCCACACTAAACTGCGTATTGAAGTGTCGTTCTTTCTAACCACCGAATCTAAATCTCTCACAATTTTCCATTCGATTCCATCTTTGTTTAGACGTGTCGACACGACACTTTATTCGCATGATCGCATTATCTCATATACTTTCTGAAGTATGCCAGAATAGGGCCTTTGTAACAAGATTGAATTCGATTCTAGTATGTTTACCAACAAACCTAACTTTCAGGAGATTCCACACGTGCCCACAACTGAATCGACGAAATAGTTTTGCGCCGACGTTAATCTTAGAATTTTTTTATAAACCTGGGCACTATAAAGGCATTTCTTGTTTTTGTTATCATGAGACTACTTCTTTCAACCCAGAGTGAAGGGATTAATTATTGCGCCTTAGAGAATTATGCTCTTGACAGTGTTCGAACTTTTTAGGTTATACGACATGTCGGTTTCTTCACGATGTTTTCCTTAATCGTTTAAGAGTACTGTAAACCAGTACTCTTAAAAACACATAAGGTTTTTGAACAGAAAAATTTTTGGTCGCGATTTTTTAATTGCCCTCTTCAGCTAAGTTTTGCAATACTGTTTTTAAAGAAAAATTAACATGTTTTTATTACGAATATATTTTTCCTCATGGCAAATTCATAATGCGGAATCCAGAATATTAATAAAATAGATTTGGGAAACAATAATGTGTCAGTGAACGAATATAGTAAACCTATGTAAGGTATTCCTCTTTAATATTAGTAAGCTGTTGACTATTCAGCGAAGGAATTTTGATGTGCGAGTTGATTTGCAATTTTGTGTCAAGTTCCGCGCATATTTCTCTTGAAATAATGCTTTACTATAAAAACATAGAAAATAAAATAAAATAATAAATAAATATGATCACGACTGTAATCCCCGGGCTCGGTAGATATCTCCTCAGATCTTTGGTTACTTGAATCTTTTGAGGATATCTAAAGGGGGTAGTCAGAGGCAAGTCCAAACATGACATTTGGTACATGCCCACATTTTGCACAGTAGTTAGTATTCCGTACGTGACAGGTTGCAAGCCCATCGCCGCTTATAAGAATACTAACCTATGACGCACACCTTCGAATTTTTGGTTCTAGGGTATGCCGGTTTCCTCACGATGTTTTCCTTCACCGTTTAAGAGCACTGGCATTGCGCACATAAATTTTTCGAATGGAAAAACTCATTGGTGCACGACCAGGTTTGAACCCACGACCTTCGGATCGTGAAGCCGGGGTGCTACCACTACACCACCAGCGCTCTTAGAAATATAGAAAATTAGCAAAAATTAAGAAATTCGAAATTAAATTCTGACATCTTCGAACCAACGATCTTAGAATCGAAGGCGGAGCCACTACCACTAGACTACCAATGCTTTTTCCTCCAGTAACCATTTTGTTTCATTAGATGGCTTAATTTGAAATTGACGAAACAAAATGACCGGAAAATACCATCAGCTCCCGAACCGAAACTAAGTTAAAACTTACTGCCTCATCTATCTTGCCCAGTTCCTCAACTCTGACATTTGGACTATTCTATCGGTGTCATCTGAACGCGAAGGCGCAGTACAAATATGCGGTTTCGTGCCAATAAAATCGGATAGATGGGCTGTATCACGCGGCGGAGGGCCTGAAGAAACGGCCACCGGTACAAAAAGGCCGTAATCTGTATCTAAGGGTTGCTAGTCTTGCAGGAGTTGAAAGGAATGAAAGTAAGCAGTGGTCGAACATTCTGACATATCGAAGCGTATGACGAGTATCTAGTACTACCCCGGTAAATCATTATCTAATGAGCTTAACACAATGCAGACTCGGAGGGGTGGTGCACGCAAATAAAAAGCTATCCAAAGAACTAAAGTAGCATACATAATTCACACATGGAAAATTGGACACGTGTTTCGAGTAGTCATTTTTTATAAATTAAATTTTTCATTTTTTTTTTTGAAGCATTCTGTAGGACCATTAACTCGTTCTACACTGGGTTGCTTCACCGAGCATCGAAAAGAAAGAAAAAAAGAAAAATACCAAAATATGTTTATTTTCAATAGAATCACGGGGATCACTTTGAAACGTCTTACATACTAGGTGAGTCTAAGTGCCAGTTCCAGTCCTATCCCCAGTGCGAGAAGAACTGACAAGAAACTCGCTGGGCCCTAGCGCTTTTTTTTTGTAAAGAGACATAGAAAGTTAATGATGCGAGTAGGTAATAGGTATTAATATTCGTCATCCTTTTCAAAAATTTTGTAATGGATTTCCGCAAAGTCACGCCTGAATCAATCATTTATCATAGTTCTGACCTCACACTGGTCGCTAGGAACAGGTAAACGCATAAATATACCTATTTATAGACTTTTTAAAATGATCATTCTCAAATAATGAATGTATATATATATATATATGATCACGACTGTAATCCCCAGGCTCGGTAGATATCTCCTCAGATCTTTAGTTACTTAGATCTTTGAGGATATCTAAAGAGGGTAGTCAGAGGCAAGTCCAAACATTTGGTACATGCCACATTTTGCAAAGTAGTTAGTATTCCGTACGTGACAGGTTGCAAGCCCATCGCCGCTTATAAGAATACTAACCTATGACACATACCTTCGAATTTTTGGTTCTAGGGTATGCCGGTTTCCTCACGATGTTTTCCTTCACCGTTTAAGAGCACTGGCATTGCGCACATAATTTTTTCGAATGGAAAAACTCATAGGTGTACGACCAGGTTTGAACCCACGACCTTCGGATCGTGAGGCAGGGGTGCTACCACTACACCACCAGCGCTAATGAATGTTGTTGGCAATATTCATTATTTTCCTAAACTTCGTTTGCATCGTTACAA
Source organism: Cosmorhoe ocellata (assembly GCA_963675405.1). Lineage (NCBI taxonomy): Eukaryota > Metazoa > Arthropoda > Insecta > Lepidoptera > Geometridae > Cosmorhoe > Cosmorhoe ocellata. Next base: position 11,434,466 of record OY776245.1, on the reverse strand, counting down.
AGTATATTTCGAATGTGTCCCCAAATTAAAGTAAAAAGAGCTAAAATTACCGCGGCAAGCTTAGCGTCAATATGACGACCACCGCATTTTAGCAGCTTTAGGTCGAAGTCACGACCCTGAGCCCGGCTCCTATTGTCCGGATAGAAAGTACCGCGCAGCTTGAATCAAAGACTACGGGTTATTCTCGCGTTAGGTATGTAGATGTAATATGTAATAATAGACCTATGTCGAAATACATGGTGGAAGACAATCCCAAGAAAAATTGAACTAAAAAAAGTACTTACCAAATTTTTTCCTATTATTTCTGTGAAAAGTTAAGTATAAATTAAAGAAATAAGGTTTACAGTACACAAATGAGACTGCCGATGAGTACTTGGTAAAAAAAAATATTCACAAAAATGTAATAAATACTTACGTAATTTACTGTTAAAAGTCTTATTTGTGTATATAATATTTGTTAAATATGGAAATTTTCTCTCCACATAACGGCTATATGCAAATTTTGTCTCAATTCAGCCAGTATCCACTTACCCACGGAGCCTTCTGAAAGTCGCTCCTACAAGTTATAATTATGAAAACTGTAGCGACCTATTTGCCATCGTAAAATGAATTAGTTTAATAGGCGAACTTTTTTACGGAATTTTTAGGCCACTAGAAACCCCGCTAAGGCCTCATCATTATCTTTCTGTCCTTATCCCACTTTATATGGGGTCCAATATGTTCTATTCATCCACTCTTCACAAACAGCCATAATTTCGGTACTCACTCTTTTCTTACCCATATTCTTTTTCACATTATTTCTTTGATCTTCTTCTACCCATCCACATTCATGATCATATAAGTTTTCGTCAAACTCTAACGCATGTAACGTCAATCCAAAGCTTATCATACTCTTCTTAATGTGTCACCAGTTCCTTTGAATCAGTGTGGTGAAAGGTCTAAAGTGGTCAGTGGCTCCTTTCGTGCAAATCGTAATCTACGAAGCACAAACTTAGATTACAAAACCAGCAATCACACAAGCGAAAGATTACAATTATAACAAACTAAATAGTATAGTATCACCGTATAATTGAAAATGTAAGTTATTATCTACTGGTTCTGCTATTCTTTGCTGCACTGTGACACATATTCAAATTTAGACAATAATATAGGTATGTAGGTAAGGGCACAAGCACAAAATGGGAAAAAATGAGAAAAACAATGACTGGATTGAAACGAGAGAAACACAGCAGACTATTACGTCGTGACATTCTATGAATAAGACAGGGAAATGTTCGAGCATGTATTCCGGCTGTGGCAAATCATTGGTATTTTCGAGTGCTATTAAAGTCGGCCTTTATCATAAATCTTGCAATTTCCTCGATACTTATCCGACTTCCGAGCGCTCACCACATTATTTAAGTTGTAAATTGAAATGAGACCGTACTTTTGCTGCCTTCAAATAATTGAATTTTAAGTGTATAAATAGACAGTACCTGGATGACCGAGCTTTGCTCGTTTTCTTTTGGAGTAAACGACGTTTTCTAAAAATGAAACCTAGCTAGATCGATTTATCGCCCCCGAGACTCCCTGCATACTAAATTTCATGAAAATCGTTGAAGCCATTTCCGAGATTCAGATATATATATATATATATATATATATATATATACAGGGTGTCCCAAAAAGTAGTGTCAAGCGAAAGTCCAGAGATAGAACACCCCTTGTGGTACCCGAATCACCCCCATGTATGTTCCGCGATTTTCTATAGTTTTCGAGTTATTAATTTTTTTCCGAATTTTTGAAAATTTATGACTTGAACAACTTAAAACATTCTTACAAAAAAAGTAGAAAACTTTCTTGAGATTTTTTTTTTTGCTACAGAATTTTAATGAGTTGTTCTTTTATGCATAAAATAATCAGCAACGTGACTTTGATGAAAACTATGAAAATGTTGGTGTAAAGTCAAATAATTACGTTCGGTGAATTATGACTTAAATTTTCAACTTTAAATTAAAAATCTTAACAAGTGATTTCATGGTTCTTAAATAAGTCTAAAGAATTCTCCAGACTCTCAGCTTTCATAATCATTAAAAAAAAGTAGTACTTAATAGGCTACTTTGGCTAAAATCGGCCTTCAAAGACGGTGAGGTGGAAAATTCTTAAAATTAGCTACCTGATTAAAAAATAGATTTTGGCCATTTTATCATTCCTTAGCTTAATTCGTTTGATAACTAACCAAAAATGACTGCAGGAAAGTAAGATTTTATTAATATTTGAAGGTTTTATTTATTTAGTTTAGCTAAATTTATGAAATAAAACAACAAGTAAAATTTATTAATTTTTTACAAAAAGTTTTCAAAATGTCAACTTTCTTAGTCGATACAAATCCTACATAGTCTTAAAAAGGTTTCCTATAATCGTATGAAAGCTATTATAAGTGCCTTAATTTTTTCTTCGGCCTGTCTTAATTTTGTTCCTAATTCGGCCATATTGCTGATTTGTTTGGCATAAACTAATTCTTTGTAGTCATTTTTGGTTAGTTAAAAAACAAATTAAGCTTAGGAATGATAAAATGGCCAAAATCTATTTTTTAATCAGGTAGCTAATTTTAAGAATTTTCCACCTTACTGTCTTTGAAAGCCGATTTTAGCCAAAGTAGCCTATTAAGTACTACTTTTTTTTATTGATTATGAAAGCTGAGAGTCTGGAGAATTCTTTAGACTTATTTAAGAACCATGAAATCACTTGTTAAGATTTTTAATTTAAAGTTGAAAATTTAAGTCATAATTCACCGAATGTAATTATTTGACTTTACACCAACATTTTCATAGTTTTCATCAAAGTCACGTTGCTGATTATTTTATGCATAAAAGAACAACTCATTAAAATTCTGTAGCAAAAAAGAAATCTCAAGAAAGTTTTCTAATTTTTTTGTAAGAATGTTTTGAGTTGTTCAAGTCGTAAATTTTCAAAAAATCGGAAAAAAATTAATAACTCGTAAACTATAGAAAATCGCGGAACATACATGGGGGTGATTCGGGTACCCCAAGGGGTATTCTATCTCTGGACTTTCGCTTGACACTACTTTTTGGGACACCCTGTATATATATATATATACATATATACAAGAATTGCTCGTTTAAAGGTATAAGATTACAAATATTGATTGTAGTACCTATTAATTGCTTAATGAGGTATTGTGCTACCGTTTAGTTTGCAATGCCACCAACGCGATCAGGAACATAATATCTAAGATTTTTTAATTATCGCATGGTTTTAAACTAAATATAGCATGATTTCTTGTTTAAGGTTTGCTAAGATATCTTTTAGTTGGTCACAGTTACTTAAGTCAAATCTCTGGCGGTAACCTTCCTCTTTGCAATAATTGGCTCAGCCTCATACAAGAAGTGCCTTTACATCTACAGTCACGTAGCGGTTACAGCACGTCACCATCCATAACCAATGCTGGCGTCGCCGAACTCTGCTGCAGCCTCTCAACCTAGCAACTCTTGTAGAATACACGACTTAATGCAAGCGAGGAAATTGTTTGTAACGTTGTTTGTGTCCAAAAAGAAAAACACATGAGGAGCACCAAACACTGGGTTCAGTGGCGCTTATTGAGAGAGACTTGTGTCCAGCAGTGGTCCAACGTGGACTGATGATGACTGATGATGCTTATGCAGTGCATACAGGAATAAGTTGCTGTGCAAAACCCTACTCTCATCAATACAATGACATAATTTTGACTTGTTGAGATGACAAGCCGCTACGTATTAGCGACGGTAGACTATAAATGCAACTTTCGAAGCTGTTGCCAGGAGCGCCGGATCAGTTGGAAGTTTAAAACAGGTTCCGTAAGAAATGTTTGCGCTTTATTCTAGAACAGTGATTAAAATAGCTTCAAGTTTCCGTTACTTTTAATTGAATGGCTGAAAACTGATGTTGCGAACTCCACTGATGAATAAACGGATGGTTATTGTGACCATGGTTGGTGAGGAAATAGTGGCCAAAGAAATCTATGTTATCCAAGAGCTCAATGCTTTGACAACATCGTATCAGTCGCATAACATACATACCTACCTACTTGGACAAAGATGCTCAAGAATAAGAGAGCTGGCTGAAAAACCTACACATAGAAAATGATAATGGTCTGTGAATGAATATGGTTGCGATAAGATAAAAAATCAGTATCAATCAGTCAGCGATTTTTGATACTGTAAAGTAATGTATAGGGGGCGCAAGCCAGCGCAATGCTCCTTTGATACCATAGAAAGAAACTCTCAAACAACAAATTGTACATGCATGATCACTAATACATTCAGTTTATTGACCTCTGTAAGATAACCAGTTTCCGTTGGACTTGTTAAATCAATCAGTCCTCTCAGCCTCTTGTCAAGCAGTCAAGTTGAAGACTCATGATAGATTATGTAGTGACAAAAACTTGCAGGCGGTATACATGCTGCTATAGTTCACTGATCAAAGTGACACTGGGACATGTTTTGTGTGTCAGATATGTCAAACTTGTCGGTCTCTTGTACCTCAAGAAGACTTTTAAAAGATCATCGATGTTGTGAAAGCTAAATATAAAAATAATAATCAACTTTTAGGCAGCTAAATCTCAGCCCTAATATGTTTAGATTTAAAGGATGTTACACCAATTCACGTTATTTTTTTTGTTATAGTGTTGATGCTCCATCAGACCGTTTTTGTATGATAAGTAGCCACCTCAATTGCACTATCGGTGGCTGCATTGAGGTCTTCCCTAGTGCAGTTGTTAAGGCACATGGGGCATAGATACCAGTAACTATATTTACTATTTCTCTATTTGCACAAGTTGAGTCTGCACGACATTAATACTTAGGTACATAATAATAAGTACCTGGTCGACCGAGCTTTGCTCGGTTTTTTCTTTGGTAAATCTTGTTTTTTGGAAAATGAAATCTAGCTAGATCGATTTGTCGCCCCCGAAATCCCCTACATACGAAATTTCATGCAAATCGCTGGAGCCGTTTCCGAGATTTCGATTATATATATATATATATATATATATATATATATATATATATATATAATCGAAATCTCGACAAGAATTGCTCGTTTAAAGGTATAAGATAATTCTACACACATCATCGGCCACTCAAAACTACTCGTGTAGCGGACAATTTTCCTCATGACGTTTGTACTATAAATAAATATGATTTTTCACACAAATCGTCATGACTATTGACTATGTCAAGGTAGGTATAATTAATTACGTGTGTACCTACATACAATCTAAACTTTGCGAGGAACATTTAATAGTAAAAATGACAAATAGGTATCAATGGGATGCATGCTGCTTACATACAGATTTTTGCAGACGAGTTGACGGTGGCCTTATTCATAATTTTATCCAACTTAAGGGATATTTTAAGTGTTCTATTACCATGCCGAATTAGATAGATAGGTAGGTAGGTAGAATAGTTTCTAGATCTTCATACTTTTATTAAAATTAATATACTGGATTTAAATCTTGATAACAACTATAATATTATGTTACAATAAGCAGCTTGAATTACAGCAGCATGGACCCCAAATCGGCATCGGTTTCTTCCTTGGAGGCTGAACAAATAAGGTAGATCTTGAGTCAATACTCAAACAAGGCAATTACAAAAGGAATTTGTACTGCAAACCAATGCTTTTTACGTCGCAAGTTTACCTGAATATTTAAAATGAAGTATCCAAAAGTGGTCTCACTTATTTTAAAAATAAAAAAGAGTCGGCTGTAGGAATATTCAGAGGCAGTGGTGCGGCATTCCACGCTTTAACTGCACGCCGCGCCGATGCATAAAATAAAAATAATACCTTCAAACCATAGGTACTCGATATGTAAAATATAACAAAACCCAAACCAAACTCACCAGTGTTGGTAAATGCAATTCTTATAAAAAAGGAATAAAAAAATATTTGGATGATTTTTTTAATCATTTTTAAGTGGAATAATACTATAGTGTTTAAAAGTTCTGTGGTCTACCCACAGAACTTAAATTATTGCGAGAGTTTCCAACTCTTTCCCCAATAATTCATGTAATCATTACACTGTAAAAAGTAAGATCACACCACATACATGTGGTATCAGGCAGATAATACTTTCTGCAATGGAATTTACATCGATTTTAAATACCTACTGGTTATAAGGTGAGGTTGCGGATATGAAATGCCCTCCATCGGCGATCCGCACGAGCAGATGACCGCGTTATACCAGTGCTAGTTGGCGCCTGCAACTTTACTCGCGTAATTACCCTGATTTCTAAAAACCAATGTACACTTTTAGGGGCTGAATAAGAATTCCTTTTTTCATGCGCTATGTCAATCAAGCTGCGTTGACTGTCAGTACCTAATTGTAAATGCAGGCATGAATGTAAGGCAGATAAAAATAGACGTAATAAATCTGGAGAATTTCGAATTGAGGTATTCGAAGGAGATTTAAAAAGGTGTAGCGTAGATGAATCTTCGATTCGTAGCGACAACGCCTACGATACATCAATGCTCATGCCTCGTCTGCCGGTCATTTCATTTATTGATTCCCATAAAAGTTGATAGCATCAACTAACAAAACAGGTTTTTAAGGAGTTGGTTACACCACAGCGACTACTGATGCGAGATACTACCATGAATTCAAAGCATTTTTGTTCGATATCGGCTATTCTTAGATAAAAACTGTTACTATCAAACCATCGAGAATTTAACCTCAAGTGCACAGAATAAATTACCAGCCACACGTCTGCGGTGAATGGCAAGTATGTAAGTAATTTCATAGCCACAGAGAGAAATAGTAAACGCAAACGTAAAATTCCGCCAACCTTGAGCGGAGGTGCCAGCCAGCGTGAACTTGTCGGTGGAAATCATATACTGCTGGTTAGAAAACCGGTTATTTCAGTACCGTGGGACCGCCTGAAGAGGCAGGACGTTATTTAGTCAAAAATTAGTGCATGAAATCTTTTTTCGAATCGTGTCTCGCAAAAATTGATCTCCAAACCGGTCCCCGCGTTCGAGGAAAGCCGCCATTGTGCGTCCGCCATTACGAAAATTCGGCCATGTTGGTTTCGCGGCGCAAAAACGCGGCAAAAGTGATACGCGGTACCAGCTTGAAGACTGGAAACCGCGTCATTTCGTATTCTAAATTCAGATTGGATTCGGTTATGTTGTCTGCCAACAGCGATGTTGTGGTCGTGAATAATAAGGTGAGGGATCTCAAGTTAGAAACGACGATGGTGGCAATCGTAAAAGCCAGTTTTGAGAACGGAATACCGAAGAGAGAATCTATGAAGAACTTAGCTGCTCTGTGGAGACTTCAAGAATATCTTCAGGAAAAAAGGTGACCAGTAAGCAGTAGCTTTCTATAAATAAACTGGTAACTCGTAGATAGACTCGCTTGATTTAAAACAGGTTGTTGTGACCAAAACGGCGGAAAATACCATAGGCAGTAGTTTGCTTCTTGTAAGTACTAACGAGCTAGGTATTTGCTTTGATAATATTAGGTTTAACGATACTGTAGAAAACTTTCTCTATGAAAGAAAGAAATAAAATAAAATAGTACCTTTTAATCCTTTACTCTCCAAATCATTATCTCATTTGAAATTTGGTTCGTTTCGGCGCAACCGCCGCCGCCGCCTCTAGCCAGTGGCGCGGTCATCGTCTTGGGTGACGTCAGCGAGGCTACGCGGCGACCAATGGCTAGGCAGCGCTGGGTTAGTGGGGTGAGGAGTGCGGGGTGGGAGTCGAGGCGTGGGCCAGTCGCGTCCCGCCATGCAGTGCGCGCCGCACGCGCTGCGCCGAGGCCGTACGATGGTTCACACGGCGGGCCGGCGCAGACGCTCGCGACAACTCTTTCGCTCGATCCCTTTGCGGAGTAGCCGCCGGGTTGGAGCAACCGTGCGGTTTCCGTGCACTTCGTCTGCAGACCCGGATGCGTCCTCCAGACGGGTGAGTTTCATTTCCTTATTTTTATAAGCTCATGGTTGGTTTGTAAAGACCGGTTAAGATATTGTAATAAACCAAATAATATCTTTAGAGTTCGTTTTGTGGCGGGTAGTTTGTATTTTTTTATTTAAATTGTGTGCAGAATCCGTAGTCTCCGAAACGGTGATGATTTTAGGTTTATGAAACTGTAACTGTATTCTACTACCCTCGAAAACTTGAGGTTAAGCTTACCGGTCGAATTTTTTTCCCTAGTAAGTTATTTTTTGAATTTTTGGAATTACATAATTCATTCCATGTGATGCAATTTAGATTCTTCCCACCACGCTGAAGGTATCAATATATTCAAAGGGAGTATGCCCTCGAACATACAAAGAACTATTCTCCGACCCACCGGATGGTGGGGCTGATGTTCAAAATGCGGTCTATAAGTCTTTGTAAATTAATAAGAATAAGACATGTGGTTCTTTAGTAGCATCCGGGTTCGATGCCTCGCCCACGCCAGCCTTGACCGAGGCGGCATGCATCACGCGACCGCTGAATGTAGGCTTTCGAGGAACTTTTGACTAAGACTGACCTGACCAGAGTATGACAGACTTTTTAACAGCGGTTCATTTTCAATGACGTTATTCTATGGTGAAATATCTTGTTGCAAAAATATAACTACCCTCAATTGTTCAGTTCTTTTTCAATGATTTTTATTCTCAAAATTAATATATGTAATCAAAATTCCCAACGATTTCTGTATCGGCAAATTTTTTTCAACATTACCGGAATGAATTGGCAACATTCGCAAATTTTCCACAAAATTTCAAATATTTTTGAAATTAAGCCTTATTTATTAGGAATCGGCCATCATGAATAAAAATGAGTAGGTAGGTTATATATAAATTAGTTATAGGTATGTTTATTTTAAATTATGGGCGGAGTAAGTGGACAAGCGCGTTGATGTCTTAAGTATTACACGGGTAGGACTGTCTTCAGCATACTTATTTAAAAGTATTTATTTGTTCACATGGTTAAATTGTAAAAAATATGTAAAATATCTACATAGCATAAATTTGATTAATGGTGGATTTGACCAACTTCTGTATAAAGTATAGGTTGTCCAAAATCACAAGCATAACGAAGATAGCGTAGTGGTAACGTTTTGATATTGCTTTTAGTTTTGGGCCCAAAACTTTTTAAGGTTTTGAATAGTAGGCAATTTTAAAACGTAACTTTACCTTATTCAAATTGCCGCCGTAAAAATATTTTTCTTTGATTTTGAGACTAGGCGATACTGCTGATAATCTGTTAATATTTCGAAGTGATCGCATTTGTGTACTTATCTATCTATATATATAAAAATGAATTGCTGTTCGTTCGTCTCGCTAAAACTGGAGAACGGCTAAACGGATTTATTTTATCTTGGTCTTGAAATGTATGTGGAGGTCTAAGGAAGGTTTAAAAGGTAAGAAAAATTCGAATAACTGCCGGGAAACCCCTGAAAATAGCCATTTTCTATTTCCCATACAAACGTTTTCTAAATAAGTACGAAGTCTGCCGGGTCAGCTAGTTTCAAATAAATTTTCAATCGTTTTAACCATGTCACAGGTCCGTTGAAAATAATTGTAATATTAAATGTTATTACAATACACCTCAATGATATTATAATTCGTTGTGTGCATTAGATAGTGGGTTATATTGATGTAAAGTTTTGGCATTCTAACTACTGGGGCTACATAACGTCATCCCATCGCTATCTTTAAGATAAAAACCAAGTAGCGGGAAATAGGTTCTACTGAAATCTAGTTCTATGAATAACTTGTAAGCTATTACCTAGTTAGAATGTCGGTTACTTCGAAGGCAATATCGTCATACTCCTAATGCAAAACTGATGAGTTTCACACAATCTCCAGCATGGCGACATAAACCGCTTTGCTCATAAATATGTTGCATTAAAGTTGGTTGCACACGATGCCAATATTTGGCCTAGGTGAGACAGTCGATTTCAACAATGATAATTCATACATTTACCCACAATAAAACTGTAAAAACCTGAAAAAAGGTGATGACTAAAAAAGAGAAATACAACACAAATTAGCGATTTTTTAAATTATTTTCTCTATCTCTGTGTGTTTATTTGGTTATTCGTGCACATCTTCGAAGTTACTGAACAGATTTGTATGTAGTTTTCACAGGTAGATGAAACAAATTAGGAACAGAATATAGATTTTGTTTTATTAAAATTTGTATTGTTTGCTGGCACGGACATCAAGACAAAACTAGATTGACAATAAAACTCAACTTAAATTAGCATCGGAAGTGCTTTATATACCTAACTAGTAATATAATCAAGATTTAGTTTTGAGATAGACTATTTTGGCCTGTCTGGGTGTAATGAGCAATTCAATTTACTCGTGTTGCAAGTCTCCACGTATGACCACCAGTAATGGCCCGAATCTGGGACAGATCTGTTACTAATTGTTGTAATTGCGTAGCAAAATCGAGTTATCGATTGACCAATAATATGTAGCAAGGAAAACTTTATAAAGTTGCTTTTGACTCGACATAAGTATAATCTTATTCATAAGATATGGTAGTATTTGGTATTATGCTGCTACATAAGTTGGTGTAATAATAATTCTAACTAAAAAATGGATTGTGATGTTTCTAGGCGTGTTTCTTGAAGCGTAAAAATTGGATGTCTACGTCTAAACTTCCGATTTTATCTAGATAATTTATCAAAATACACCTGAAAATTGAGGAAAAAAATTATCTTGTCAGTGCCTTGTGAATCGTTATGGTAGCCGCACACTTTAGTTTCCTTAATGCAACATTGTTCTAATTTAATTTCATTTGTAATTCTGCGTAATTATCGTTATCATCCCACTGCGGATCGCTGCTATGGACTTCTTAGCGGAAAATAATTGTAACTAATGGTTTAAATGAGCTGCATATTAATGTGGAAAGCCGGCTTGCGCATAATTACGCGCTTTTTGGCATTACATGGACATGATACCAGACATTCCTTCTCGCATATTATGTGGTAGACACAATTTTAAACCAAACATAACTCGATACTCTTCTTTTGACCAAGGTGATTGATTTGGCTGGCACACTGATAACGTCGATTAGACCGACAGTTGATAATAACCGGCTTGGTACATTGAATGTGCCCTAACATTTCACCGTATACACTATGTACCTTTTGTTTCTGGTTAATAATATTCGTCTCGACGGTCGTCGCTCCGCGTTAGAATACCTATTTACATAGCCAGCGACCGTGAATGTGTGTGTATCATTCACAACTTCACCGTGTGAATTCGAGAGGCTATGCTTGGAAAAATCTAACTATTTTGTAAGGTGCCCATGGGTTAATAGATTTTCGAACATTTTTATTCCCAAATTTGAGTCGGTCTGTTGATCTTGTTATGTATATTTTAGTACACTTTTCTACACGATCAAAACATAAAACCAATCGTTATGTTCACTGTAATTAAGTTTTTTTCCTTTTTCTCAGATCCTATGTAACGATTTAGGGGTATCTAGTCAGTGGCACGTTAAACATTATGATATGTGGCAGATTCCAGCGTTTGCGCAGTAGTTCTTATATATTTCTACACAGTCTTAATATTATTTATATCATTTTGCAATTCCATTCCATCAAAATGATCTCGGATCTCGCCGTTGACCGCATTTTGCAAGTCCTTAATGTGTTCAATTTTCGGCAAATTTTCTAATACTGCAGAACGTTGCCTATGCATTGTTCTCTACTAACTGTATCTTGATCTGTGTCCATCAAGAATTAGTCTGTACATTCTCAATTTACATAGTCAGTGACCGTAAATTCTCGTGTGAACACCTCGGAGGGCGACGGAGCGTTCAGTGCTTCTCTCGATCATTTAGTTTTATGTCGAACGCCCAAATTAAGTTAGAAACTGTATGGTTTTGCGCAGTCGTCAGCTAGTCGGTTTATTTAGTTCGAATGTTCATTCGAGCGAATAGTTGCGTTTTTGCAATCACTTATCTTACAGACTGAAAAACAGCGTCACTACTGTGCGACGCGCGGTAGTGGCATTCAGCTGAGGCTGGACCCGTTCAACTGCACAAAGCACATGCAGGGAAGGATTGTAGGTGGGTAGTTCTATTTTTAAATTTTATTTGCATGTTAGTACTTATATTATCTTCCTAATTTTTTATTTAATTATTGAAGATGTCATTAGGTATTAGTATTATTATTTTCTTTAGTTGATTTTGTATTACTTACTTAATTATTTTTTTTTCCCTGTGTGCGTTTTTTGGACAAATAAATTCTTATTCTTATTTTTATTCTTATTCGAGTTTAAGGTTTCATTGTGTTTTTTATTTTGATAACAACATAAAAAAAGACTTGATTTGTATAAGATATTGCGTTTATATATAAACGAACTTTTATTAAATACTTTTTGTAAAGTAAAACTATCATGTGAAGTAATATTATGTTCATAGTTTGTGATCGCAAAATCAGTCAGATTAAGGCCCAGCATTTTGAAAATTGCAAGTATTGCAACCCTAATAATTCTATTACCGCTTAAAAGATTACATTGAAATAGAACTACACGATACTCAAGGATATAAGTGATAAATCAACCGGAGCTAAAACACGAACTAGTTAGAAAACCTTGGTTAAAAATCATGCCAAAAACACCTCTGTTTTATCCAGAACAGTAAGGTATTTTGAATTTCTATTTCACATGAATGTATATTAGTTAATTTTAAACAAATCAACCCAGCCCTTTTTTTGAAATAAGCTATTTACTTGAACATATTTATGTTTTTTATAAATTGTCGCTTTCGTTATGTAATTCAGAGCAGCCATATTATCATGCCGCACTCTACTTACTTGTCATTTGGGTATTTCGCTTCGTGCTATGTCTGATTCCGCGGAGATCCGCGTTGCTATACGGACCTATGTCACTTTTTTTGTAATTTTTACATATGGAATAGAGTGACGAGTATTCTGGGCCTTAAACAAATGTCTTTTTGTCCTAATTATACGAAATGCGTGGTGACTGTCGTAGACATAATAGGACACATTAGAAGTGCCGTCACGAGTCTGTCCGGCTCTGAACATTCACATATCTATGGTACAATCGCACTTGTTGCTCGTTCTTAGTAAGTATGTGCATTCGGCATGGTAATTACTTTTTATAACGGCTGAATTTTTATGTGACTTGAAACTGGTAAAAAAATATTTTAATGTTTGATTTCATCTGAGGTGTGTGTTGTGTTTGATTTTATCAGAGGGATTGTGTTATGTGTGATTTTATCAGAGATGGTGTTGGTGTATAAAATAATATTATACCTCGCATGTTTTACTAAGTAGAAGTTGCTGTGACTAGCATTACAGTTTTCCAATAAGTAAATTACATAGTTTATTTTGCTAATGAAATCACCGAACAGTACGTTTTTCTTTCTTTTCTAATAAAAGCAGTTTATTTGAGTTATCAACTTGTGCCTAACAAGATTACTTGCTAACTTACAAATACCAGCGGGCAAATCAAACAAAGTTATTTACCCACAAAAACATGAACCACGTTATTCTATAATAAAACTAGTGGAACTCCCCGTGACTTCATTCACGTATTTATCAAAAAAACTTCAACTCCCAATGTACCCCATCGAATTATGATTTTTCAGAAATTTCTTAGGTGCACTAAGAATTTACCCTTAAAATTTCACCTTAAATTTGTACTTATGGTTAAGGCTGTGCGTTGATAGTCAGATCGTCAGACTTTTATATATTTAAACAAAGAGTTACTCCACAATTTATTATTCAAAGGAACACTTGACGAAGAGAAATGAGCAGTTTCGTTTTAAAGAAACATAAAATTTGCAAATTATTTTCTAAAATTTATTTTTATTTCTACGAAACCAGTAATTTGAAAGACGTGCTTAAAAACTGAGAACCCCATAATGATATAGCATTTTCGAAACCAATAACACTCGAAGGAGCTATAAAAATGAACTGTCTTCCGAGAATAACCCACAACTACCTGAACTTAAGTCGCTTTGTTCCACAGACTTTAACGTAACCTGGTATTGTGGCTGGAGTAATTCTCATTTCTGTAGCTTACAAGGATAACAATGTGGTTTTACAAGTGCGAAACAAAAGTCTATCTCTTAAGAGGGAAGGGTCTACATTGTAAAAGAGGGGTATTGTTAATTCGGGGTAGACACGGTACAAAAACGGAGCAACAGGTGTAACTTAAGATTTTTAATTATTAGAGGATGCTTTAGAGTTTTTGCGTGAATTACTTGGAACTTTTTGTAATTTTAATCTTTTCGAGGTTTTGTTTTATTTTTGTAAAAATGTTCGAGCATCCGTTTTGTTTAAATGGTCAATTTCATTATTTACTCAGTGTAATGATACGTGAACACCAAGTAGGGTAAAATTGAAGCAGAGTAGGCGGACGATTGTTTGAGCATGAGAACTAACGGTCGTTAGGCAAACGGTTTGGATTATAGACGAAAGTTTTACCCGAAGATGTTTCATGCTAATCAGTAGCCATTTAAGGTACACCCCATCCGTATCCTTTTATGGAATACTTTTGTAACAATTTGTTTCTATAGATACAATTTGTTACAAAAGTATTCCAATATATTTCTTTATTTATAAACTCTGAGCACTGACTTATTTTTAACATACCAAAACTTTTTATTTTTATTTTCAAAACTAAATTTGTCGTCAATTTTTCTATTTTGAAAAATGATGCATTTGATCTCTCAGTCAAATATAAATAAAAACAAAGATTTGAAAGGGTAGATAATTTGAATGGTTCGATATTTTATTAGACATTCCCATTAATCACCTGCGTTTAAACCAGTCCCCGGAGATCACGTTACAGTGTAACCATTGCCCGACCCCATCGGTTCCGACCAATTAATACCAGCTCCGAACCGGATTGCAGGTATCTTTATCTTTTCTTTCCGACGAGCAGGTAAGTGATGCGTACGCACTACGTCGACCCTCCACCTGTTCCGCAGTTGGCCCCCCAAAGTTATTTGTGTTTCCCCTCGGTGGCCGGTAAAGCAAGGCCGTGCGGGCGGCGGGGTGGCTCATTGTCCGCCGGTCCTCAGTCTTGTGCAGCCACCTGTGAGGCTACACGGCTCTTTCTGTGTCCCAACTATTGATAAAGTGTTTTATTGTGCACGAAGCATCTGTCGAGAGGTAAATAAAAAATCCACATTATTATTTTTCCCCTCAGAATCCGAGCAATTTGTCTTTGTTCGTACATTTTCGCACAGTGTAGTGTGCATGTGTGATATTTGCTGTTAATTTTTCGGTTGTTTATTGTTCTGAGTTCGTTAGTCTCTGCTAATACGTGACGGTTCTGAATTTAAATTTCAATGCCACGCGTGTTCGTAAATATATGAATACTGAATCTTGTGTTGTCTCGTTTTGTGAACGTTTCCTTGGTGTATAATTCGTCGCATCCGCCAGTTTCCATTCAAGTCCAGTTATTAATGAGTCCTGAGGACCGCTGCTGTCACCTGTCTCCTTACAAATACCGCGTACGTGTAACACCTGTACTTTGCCATATGTAGCTGCTACATTGTAATGCACGAAGCTTAGCAAAAACTGAATTGCTTAGCCGTGAGAAGGAATGTAACTTGTTACCAAAAGTGTGTAGTGTGTTAAATTCATTCCAACTTTATAGCTAGTTTTCCAACTATGAGTTCCAAATACTAATTCTTGTTTTTACCTAAGACAGACACTGTCACTTGCACTAATATTTGAACAGGTATTTACATACTTATTGATGTGTGTTAGGTCTCAAACAGTTTATTGACAAGTCTGTCATTGTCAAAACTGACATTAGAACTAAAATGTCCCAAAAAATATAGGTTCGTGGTCACTACACCACGAACGAGGTAGTGATGTTCACAGATCATAAAAAAATTACTACTCTGTAGCTAATCGCCAAGTATCTTTAGACTCGTATAGGTACCTACATAATCGAAACATTCCATTTTTATCGCACTAATATTTTAGTCTATTTCTTAAATTCGTGGTGTGCTGAAGGATTTGTCATTAAAAAAATGCGTGTTCGCAGTGAGTCCTCTCAAACGGTGAAGGAAAACATTGCTAAGATATACGCGACCTAGCTCCTCACTTTATGTCTATGTCTACGAAGTGTTTTCATAGATTTTCGATCCTCGCAATCAGCTAGAAAAAGCAAAGAAAGAATTTTTTTTCAAGATTCAGCCTTTACGCTTTACAATCACAAAGGGTAAACAAAAATAACAAATATTATAACGAAATTTGCGATTTCGCACGATTCGTGGTGCAAAATCTTGAATCTTGTTGCAAAGTAAGAGAAAACTTATAAGGGAGAGTTTAGGGAAGAAACTAAATGGATAGGTCACGTAATCTTTTTAGGTTTAAATTTACCTAAAATATTGATAGCTAAACCTTAACTATAAATAAAATTTTCGGTTGCAGCACCATTTCCCTTTATAAATATGTTAGTATAAAATCAACTGAAAACTCCACCCGGTATTTGGGACTTCAAAGAACCCATCCAAGGTTTACGGAAGGCTTTTAAGTGAAATTGTTCGCGTATAAGGGCTTTGTACCTACGTGTTATGGAGCGAAAATCGAGTTAACGTCAGCTTCAAATACAGCCTTGTGAAGGTATTTAGCAAAGAAAACCAAGAATTGACGGTAAATTTGTCCTATAAATACATAAATTCAACGCAATCACATAATTCGCTGTATTATTTAATAAATTTGTAAATACTTTAAAAATTACGTGAAAAAATATGATTACTCGCTTATTGAAAAAAAAAAAAACAAAAAGTCAGATATTAGTACTGAAAAAACAGTATTTGCGCGTCGGGACTTACAAACACAACTACGAATTACCGTTAGCAGATTCGCAATTTCAACTTTAAACTGTAACTCACCGATATAAGTTTCAATTTGGTTCAGTCGTGATGTTTTTGCACGATAAAACGATGTGAATGAGGGCTCAGAGCCCCAGATGGTAGAACTGGTCTGATCAGTTAGAACCCATTAGAGGAGTTTCCACAGCAATTACTGATGCCTCAAATGGACACGGTCTAGTCTCTCGCATAAAATTATGTCTCGAAACCCCTAATTCTCTTCTCTCGCCTGTCATTTATTATTGCTAGATTACCTAAACTTTGTTTTGGCACGTACGGATTACAACCAATTGCGAAAAACGTGGGTATGAGCCAAATATAATGTATAGATGAGCATCTGACTAACCATTTAGATATGTTATAGATTATAGTGTTTAACTTAGTTAAGTAGTAGAAAATGCAATCTGTAATACTAGGGCTGACATAGTCGCTAAGCGATATAAGTAAGTCCTTTGTCTAATTTAAGAAAAAAAAAATCCTGTCGTCATCGTTTTTAATTTTGTTTTTTTGTTTCTAAAAAGGTTTTGATCTGTGAAGACATTTTTTTTTAATTTGAAAGGTTACTGACACTCATACTATCATCTCGCTCTCTCTCTGCGCTGTCGTTGGTCTACCTTTCATCTGTCAGCAAATGCACTTTCACTGTATCTTTGTTATGTGGAATAATACAGTAATACCTAACAAAAGTAACTCGTGCATTCGCGTCTTATTTTCCAAACTCATTAAATTACTTGAAATATTTTATTTGCTAGAAATGTTAAATCTCTTTATATATTTTGTTTGTTTTCCTGTTGAACAAAATTTTTAATGATACGACCAATTAGCTAGAAAAATACATTTATGTTAGGATTTGTTTTGTCATTTTACTATAAAAGTTTGTTTTTTAAATTGGCACGACGAAACAGGTTTCTTGGCCATTTACTTTTCCGTCTCTGCTCTGTCAGAGGTAATCTTATGAACACGCGATGGTTTCTAAAACTAATAATAATAATCCCTTCTAAGTTCTACACCATTTTGTAACCCTGCCTTAACCTTCATTATCCTTTTCCGAAATCTCGGCTAAGCTGGGTTAATTCCATTTACATTTACAGCATTAGTCTAAAACTTAAAAGCAGACAATACAAAAATATGCAGCACATTTTACTTACAGGCTTACAGATTTACCTATCCGGCAGTCTGTTAGCGAATTTGACCGCAATATTTAGTTATTAGTTATGATATGTTTTAGGTACATACCAGAGATTAGTTTAAATATAGTAAAACCTAGATTAATTTCTTCCTAAATTTCTCATTATAAGTACCTATAACCTGTGTTTGTATAAGAATAAAGTTCTTTATAGTAATTGACTCAACACACGTATTAAGCAATCTTAATTAATACACACTATAGAGATCCTTCTTCTTTGTACTGTTACTACTTATGTGTTTTCGAACCAGTGTGTTGAAATAATTAAAATGCACCTTAGAGGCTAATTTCGTGCACAGTTAACAATAATACAGCTGAATCGAGATTTAGTTTTGTTTACAGTCGGTTATACAATTTTGAAACCAAAGGTGTTTGAAGACATAGGTCATAATGTCATCGGTGGCTTATGCTAGGCCCCAGTAATGATCTAGGCACGATCGACCTCCAGCACGACGTGACCAGTCTAAATCTAGATAAAGCCTAAACCTGGCCTTAGTTTTGGTTTTCCTGCACACTTTGTTCCAAGGCTAGAAGCTTGTAAAAGTAGTTTGATATATCTGACTAATACAGTTAATAATATAACTGAAATCCGAATAAATTTGATATACATTAACAATTTGTTTATCATTAAGGATCATCGAAAAAAACCTTAATTTTTAATAAAAACTGTCGTCGTAGCTACAATCAGGTTGTTTTAACGAAGCAATTAAGTTAAAAGGCGGACGTCCGAACGCACGATTCAACTAACTACGTAAACACATTGATCGAATATCGACAGCGACCAAATAACCTTACTGTGGTACCACAGACATCTGACACGTAAATTTTATCATCTTTACCACCAGCCTATAACTGCCCACTTCTAGGCATTGGGCTCCTTCTAGAAATATGCTTACTGTGCTAAAGAATGTTTAAAATATCGTGCGTAAATTGACTTAACTTGAATTGTTCTTGCAAATCCGCTTCATCTATATCACGAAGTTTTATGTGATGACATTAACACCAATATAATTCTTAATATAAATAGGCACGTAAGCGAAGTGTAAGACATGGACACATGGATTAGTGACCTTACAGGGCTCAGTGGCGCATCTTGGGAGACATCTACATCCATGTACTGGGATAGCTTAAAGATGGTGATGACATAAGTACACAAAACTCAATCTTTTTCCCAACGGAACGTTCCTACGATTTGGCAATCCTGTTCATTCTATTATAAACCAGATTTAGATATAATATTTCTTTATTTCAAACGGCTGGTACAAATTCATTGCAGGTGAATCAGCTTAACGAAGTTCTCACGTCCATTCCACAGGAACGACAAAAACACATATTCAAAGCGTTGCCTGAATACAAACTACAGTCGCACGCAAGCCAATTCGAGCGAATGGTATTTAATAAGCAAGCCACGACTGAAGGACGACGTGGCTTTACGTCCTGGCGTGGCGGCGGTGCTATGTCCGCTACGATTACTTTACTCATGCGTACTGTTCAGAGGCTTTACCACAAGCTATTACAAACCATTATGTTTCAGAAGCCTCACATTTCAAACTTCAAGTAACACTACTTCAATATAATTTATAATGTTACTCTTTCACGCTAAAACGGCTGCAACGGGTCTGGATGTAATTTGGCACGGAGATAGATTATGGTCTGGAATAACACATAGCTAAGCTACTTTTTATCCCGGAAAAATGTACGGCAATGTTATTGTGGGCGGAAGTTAGTTACATTTATTTTTACTTTATTATGTAGGTAATTAAGTGATTTACTGTCGTTGTAATTTGTACATTCATAAATATGAGTACCTGGTTGACCGAGCTTTGCTCGGTTTTTTTTTTTGGTATATCTTGTTTTTTGGAAAATGAAACCTAGCTAGATCGATTTATCGCCCCCGAAACCCCCTGCATACTAAATTTCATGAAAATCGCTGGAGCCGTTTCCGAGATTCAGATTATGATTATATACAAGAATTGCTCGCTTAAAGGTATAAGATATAAATAGTGTTTAAGAAATTACTATATGTTGTAGAATCGCTAATTTGTTTGTTTAGTAGTACCGTATATATTTTTTTTAAATACTCTCTACAAGGAAAACACTTCTAACCTTCGGCAGCAGTTGACCAATCCAAGGAAAGTTGCGTAAAGGAAGGAAAATTCAACAATGACAGACAACGGTTTTTAGGTCGCTGTTTCCTTTACATGCCGTCATGGTCACATGGTGTCCATCACACCGACCAATTAACTTTGAATCTTTGCACCAACCCACCTCTTTCACCTTTGGAGCTCACACTAAACTGGTGATTGTATTTCACATAGTAATAGGTATATTTACCTAAATAAACATTTCCACGAAGTTCGTCGTCGTCTAACGAATATCTTTGCTCAACTCATTTGCGTCTGAGCGATCGCGGTGGGCTCGGCATAAAGCCTTTTTTATCGACAAACCTTTTTGCAATCGCGTTCTTTTTTAAAATATGACGTTGCGCTTTTTATATATCTACTTCTCTTTGTTGGCCATGATCGCAAAACTTGGGCGCTTTTTGTGCTATTTTTTATTTCGATGTCTATAGTTGCGTAAAACGTTTATTGAATGATGATCACAACGTCCTATTGTTATTGATTTCTTTGTCGTATCTATCTTTTCTAATTTAAGCTATTGTCACATTTCAGGGAATCCAGTGGGGTCTTCACACCTTTGTACTACGGAGAATCTACACATTCAAATGACCGAAATAAAGAACTCAAGCATCGAATACAAAATCCAGAACAGCTTAGAAGATAGAAGAGAAGAGATGATGTAGATTGGATAGTTATCTTTGGTTATCTAGCTGTATGAGTATTGTTGACATCATAAAGCTAGGTTACCGGAGTTAGTGCCATCTACGACAACACTACTACTAAGAACATTAAGAAAACTGAAAACTGAAGAAAAAAACTATAGTTTATTTTAATTTATGAAGAAGACGCTAAAAAACTCTCTTTTTGTAATTACATTATACTTTATGGAATATAAGTATTTTCGTGCCTAAGTGTCCAGAGATTATGAGAATTAAGGTATTAGGTTATTTGACGTATTGCTAGTTTGACAATTTGCTCATTGGATGTCTTGCTACTTAGACGTGTTGTTAGTTGGACGTTTCGCGCTATTGGACTTTTTGCTGCCTAAGTTGCGCATCAAAAAAACAAATGTAACTTTTGAAATAAATGAAGGTTCTTATTTGTTTCGTTGCTGTTACTCACTGATGTATTGTTATTACTATGTCACTAGTCATGATAATATACAAAACTAGTAAGTATTTATTTCAAATTATTAAAACCTTGACTGAAAATTACTAAAAATAGCTTATTACAACCGCTACTTATATTAAACTTTTCAAAATTATAATATTCTTAGCCACTTTCGTGATCCAGACAAATCCACCAACACTTCATTTGTCAAGATCCAGTCCAGCCGTTTGGACTACAGTGACATCTAAAAGAACTAGCATACATATCGTAGTTGGGTAGTAAAGATTTTTACATCTCTCATATTCGGTAAGTAGGTCCTTATTACCCCTAAATGGGGCTTGTAGGTGACCAATTAGCGCTCTAGGGTAATAATGTAGCTAGAAAAGCCCTAGGGCGGTAAGTAATTTAAAAAAAAACTTCACTCTTTCAAAAAGTTCACGTACATATAACCATCATACTGGCAATAGACATCATGCATTCAGCCCAATGACAAAAGAGGTCGCTTCGCTATTCAGCCTTGTCTTCGTATAATAGTCATCAATTTTAAATATCAAACGGCAAAGCTCAATTTCGTTCTTGAAAAAAATAATTTAATAAAAAAGATGAAAAAAGGCTACTAAAACTTAGAAAACTTTTACTTTAAAATGTTTTATTCTTGTAATGCCGGTTTTTTTCTACTTACCTCACAATCGAAAAGTAAAGCAGAGTAGTTAGCTCGGGTGTAAGCATCAATTGCACCCTCGAACTATAAGCGCCCTCGCTGCGCTCGTGCGCCTTAATATCTCGGGCTGCAATTGATGCCTTACAGCCCTTGTCCACTAATCTACTATTTATAAACCTTTCTTTAAAAAGGTACTTACTTAAATATAAATACAAAACGATGATCTAAAATCTAAGGTACTTATTTCGTCGGTCGGTTTTCAACCGAGCTAATTCAAACTTAGATTAGTTCTGAGTTGACGTTCTGCGTAAAATCAACAACCGAAATTAATATCTTACAATGTTCTGATATTCTGAGAAACGTGCCTACAGGGTGTAAAAAGGCTAATTGACTAGCCTCACAGCTTGGTTGGTAGTAGCCTTCTGCGCTGTAGATTGTGGGTTCGATCCCCACCCAGGACTAACATTTGTTTGATGAACACAGATATTTGTTCTGTGTCTGAGTGTTAATATCTATTCTATGTATGTATTTACAAAAAACAGTATTTAATTAATCTATCAACTATCTAGTTCCCATAGTACAAGCTTTGCTAAGTTTGGGGCTAGATGGAGTTGTGTGAACTGTCCACCAATATTTATTATTGTATATTTATTAAATACGTGTTAAAAACTTTACCCTTTTGACCGCCTAAAATGCAATTCTGTGCATTTTATGCGTAGAAATCTATTAATATCCCATTTGAAGTTTTCATAAAAGTACCTACCTACAGGCAGTTTTTTTGATATTGTTATTTATTACTAACTTACGCCATCGTGTTATGGGTTATAAATAGTGTAGCTAACAACTGTATTTTTTCATTAGCTGAAATTCCAACTACAGCTCTGAGTTATGGGAAATGCGAATGTTATTTTAAAAGTTATGTAGGTACCTACCTATATAGCTTTGATATTTCATTCATAACTAACTTTGGACGGGAAAGCTCTTTGGATAATAATGTTATTTGTATTGTATCTGCTTGAGTCCCGATGAATAAGCAAATAAACTCTTGTTAAAATTATTTGTGAAAGTAGTGTACAAAATATTTGTAATAGCATAGCGTGCGTGGCAATGTATACTGGGCTATTCTCAAATAATTCTCTAAATCTAGCTCTATTGAAGAATTAAAACAACTGCGTCCCATCAGCATTCTTCCAGTCTTATCAAAAGTCTTGGAGCGGGTGGTTCTTTACCAAATAGAGAAACATCTTGAACGGGAGAATATAATTCCCAAATTTCAATCAGGTTTTCGGAGAGATCATGGAACGGAAACGGCACTTCTACGAGTCACAGATGACCTAATTACCGCGTCGGACTCTGGTCTCTGCTCTGTTCTTGTCCTCCTTGACTTTTCTCGCGCTTTTGATTGCATCAATCATGATCTACTTGTCGCTAAGCTAGGTTATTACGGTTTTTCTAAAGACACTTGCAGGTGGGTTAGATCCTATCTATCGTGTAGAGAACAATATGTAGAGCTTGAGAAACAGTGCGGCGAGAAATTAGTTTCCGACATTACGAAGGTGCCGACGGGCACACCTCAGGGCTCTATATTAAGTCCGATCCTATTCTCCATTTTCACAGCAGACATGGCTAATAATATTGAATTTTGCAAATATCATCTATATGCAGATGATACACAGGTATACCACAGTTTTGATCCGGCCAATACGAATGAGGCAATGGCTCTGGTAAATAAAGACCTCGAAAAGATTTTCTCATGGGCCACAAATAATTCGCTTATTCTAAATCCTGCTAAGTCGAAAATGATGTTTCTCGGTACTAAGAAACAGATCCAGAAAGCCCTAAATCTCAATCCAGTGCTTAAGATTAACGACATAGTTATTCCTATAGAATATGACGCTAGAAACTTGGGTCTCGTTGTCGATAGTGAAATGAGATATGTTAAACACGTAAATGAGAAAATAAAGAACGCCTTCTATAAGCTCAAGGTACTCTACACTATCCGGAAGTATATCTCAGAAGAGGTTAGGCTGTTGCTTTGCGACCTACTTGTGCTTTCCCCGTTTAATTACTGTAGCTCAGTATATGGTCCTAGGCTGTGGACTAAGACGGAAGGCGCTATTCAACGAGTGCAGAATGCATGCATGAGGTTCTGCTACAGTATACCTAGGAGAGCACATATTAGACCATACCTAGCAAAAAAAGGTATACTTAACATGAAGGACAGGCGGGAGCTTCATATAGCATGTATAACTCAGAGAATTCTCTGGAACAAGAAACCTGAATACCTATTTGAAAGGTTTACTTGGGCCAAAGATTCTCATGATCGTAACACCCGCTCCAAACACACTAACTTTCTTGCGATCCCCAATCACAAAACCAAAGGGTTTAAGGGTTGTTTAAAATACCAAGCGTCAAAGATATGGAATAATTTACCACCACCTTTGAGAATAAAAACAAATTCATTAACGTTTAAAAAAAAACTTAAAATTTTACTACTTGCGCGACAGAGCCATATGGTAGAAGCAACCTTTAAACTCTAGAGGAAAAATGACCTACAAAAGTATCATCAGATCATTTTGCATACAACACACACACACTCACTGTTATCCCGCTGCCAAGACTCACACGAGACTGGTGCCTAGGGAGAACAAGCACACACATATCCACCCATACATACATACATACATACTCACGCACACACACACACCCTCTCACTTATTTTATTTATTAGTTACAACATTATTTTTGTATAGGTACTTACATAACTTTTTACATACCCTTAGATTTTCTTAAATATGTAATAATATCCAGCCTCTGTAAATGCGTATTGTGATTGTTTAAAACGCCGTTTATTTATGTTATAATATTGTAATCCCGCAATCTCTTTAATCTCTCGGTGACCAGCTATCCGAGAGGAGTAAATTGAAAAACAGCGCGCTGCTTGCGTATCAATGCAAGCAGCAAAATGCTGAATTTACTCCTTTTGCCTTAAATGACTTGTTTTTTTTAAATAGGTACTTAAGTCTAAATTTTTTATGTTGTGTTTTTTTTTTTTGGCAATAAACTATTTTCTATTCTATTCTATTCTATTCAATGGTTTCGTCATTGTTCTCACTATTCGTCATTGTTCGCAACAAACAATTTTGTTTATCTCGTAAAATATTAGTTAATTTTAAATGTACCCTCCGTGAAATAACTTATTATCAACCAACCTTTTATTGCTTTTCATGCTGTCGGCTTGAAAGACGAGCTCTAAAATCAAGGTTAAAATAGTTTTTAAAATAACGCTAAAATATCAAATAAGGTAGAAACGACCGTCAATGCCTAGGCTTTCGGGGCTGACAAGGGTCATACCATAAAATATGATTTTGTGGTCTGGCCAGTAATGTAGCTTCAAAAACTTCATGTATTATGTTTCGTACTGAATATGGAATGGATATCGAAAAACAATATTTTCATCCATGATTTTTTTCTAATACTTTTTCCATCGCTCAGTGGAAAAGCAGTTATATTAGATTTAAGGTATACGTATGATTTATGCAAAATTAGCTGTAGCCCGCGACTTCATTTTCATTTACCTACTTAATTCATTTTAAATAAATAAATAAATAAATAATACTGGACCAGGGCCGAGCCGCCCCTATGTGCGAAGTGTGCGGCGCACACAGGCGCCAAGACAATAGAGGCGCCGCCATCGAAATTATTTTTGATACACAAATGAGTATCGATAAGTAAAACCTAAAAAATGTACTTACACCACTTTTATAGACCAAATTTAATTTTTTTGCCGTATCAGGCGACACATAGGTACCCAAGTTGAAACATGAAGATTCGTGAAAACAAGAGGCGCTTCATAGGTTTCGCACACAGGCGCTGTGGGGGGTCGGCGCGGCCCTGTACTGGACAATCCACACAGCATCATCTAGCCCCAAAGTAAGCTACTCAAAGCTTGTCTTATGGGTACTAGATAACTGATATATTTAATACATTATATACATACATAGATATTTTTTATTATACATAGAAAACATCCAGACCAACGGAACAATTTTTTGCAGATCGTACACAAATTTGTTCCGCGGCGGGAATCGAACCCGCAACCTCTTGCGTCGCAGGCGGACTCTCGCCCACTGCGCCACTGAGGTCGTCAATTTTAAAATGTTTTAATAGTTATCATGCTGAGGCGGAGACAAATCCAACAAAAAAATATGAAAATCGATCCAGCCGTTCTCGATTTATCTTATACCTTTAAACGAGCAATTTTTGTATTATGTATATAATCTGAATCTCAAACGGCTCCAACGATTTTCATAAAATTTACTATAAGAGGTTTTGGGGGCGATAATAAATCGATCTAGCTAGGTTTCATTTTTAGAAAACGTCGTTTACCAAGAAAAAACCGAGCAAAACTCGGTCACCCAGGTACTAGGTACCTAATTATAATGTAACTAACACGACTTTGTTTATAAGTTGAATTAATTTAACAAATTCCCAACTAAGTAAGTACATAATTCTACTAGAAAAATCTTTTGCGCTCCAAAAACGCTTCAAGGCAATGCGTAAACACTCTGGTTTTTCCTCTTTCAAACAACGTCCTTATTTTTAATGAGTAGATTACTTAGGTCAAAGGGATTTCACGGATTTATTAGGAATTTATTCTTTGATCAGTGATTCCGACAGAGAGGTTAATTTGGATGGTATCCTAGAGAGACTTTGGATAAGATACGCACCTAAAGGCCTGTTCAAACCAAGGCAAATTATCGCTACCAAGCGAATACCGCGTTGGTCTGGACAGGCCTTAAGAGATCTAATTTTTCCGTGTCAAACTTCAAACTTTATCTTCCTACTATATTATCATACTCGCTTCCATTGATATATACTAGTTACCAAAGTCACCTCACTTCCTTTAGCGGCTTTGAGACGCGTAAAAAATTAAGAAAATAAAATGTTGTAATATGACATCATAGTATTATGAACTGAGTGTATTATGAACTAAAACCAGATTAGAGAAACTTCAAAAAACTTCAAACAGACTTAAAAAAAATATTTAATTGTTATGTATTAGTGATTATTTTAGATTACTTTGCGTTGTTAAAAATATGCGCAAAGTAGGGTAAGGTCAGAGTGAAAGGATTGATAATGTATGCATAGCATCAAGTTTACGTTTTAGTACGTGACGTATCACTCGAAATCAGAATATGGTATGCAAATTCGAGCTTAGTCGCCTTTGGTATTCAGCATGAAAATTTAGAATATCCCCAGAATTACAGATGTCCATGCATTTACAATCTGAGTGGTAAAAAATCTACTTATCTACTTTTTTTTACCTCAGTGGCGCAGCGGGCAAGAGTCCGCCTGCGCCGCTAGAGGTTGTGGGTTCGATTCCCGCCGCGGAACAAATTTGTGTACGAACTGCAGAAATTTGTTCCGTTTAGGTGTTTTCTATGTATAATAAAAAATATCTATCTATGTATTAAATATATCAGTTATCTAGTACCCATAACACAAGCTTTGAGTAGCTTACTTTGAGGCTAGATGATGCTGTGTGGACTGTTTATTTTATTTATTTATTTCTGTTTGCAATCCACATAGCCAATCAAATAACAAATTTTTAAATATTTGTGACAGTTCAGTGAACGGAAAAGACAAGGAAACATTTCTTTAAAGGACATAATATCCACGAAACATACCACCAAACTTAACACATTAAAACATACCACCAAACTTAACACATTAAAACATACCACCAAACTTAACACATTAAAACATACCACCAAACTTAACACATTAAAACATACCACCAAACTTAACACATTAAAACATACCACCAAACTTAACACATTAAAACTCCTTCGTGGATTTGCCAAAAACTGATTAATGTTGACTTTTTTGCCTCGACGTTTGGCTTTATAAGCTTCTGTACATTTTTATATAATTTATTGGCATAATTGACAAGCTACGCCTACCAGGGCTCTATTTTTGTGCGGTCATTTTTTAGCTCATGGAATATATATATATATATATATATATGATCACGACTGTAATCCCCAGGCTCGGTAGATATCTCCTCAGATCTTCAGTTACTTAGATCTTTTAAGGATATCTAAAGAGGGTAGTCAGAGGCAAGTCCAAACATGACATTTGGTACATGCCCACATTTTGCACAGTAGTTAGTATTCCGTACATGACAGGTTGCAAGCCCATCGCCGCTTATAAGAATACTAACCTATGACACATACCTTCGAATTTTTGGTTCTAGGGTATGCCGGTTTCCTCACGATGTTTTCCTTCACCTTTTAAGAGCACTGGCATTGCGCACATAAATTTTTCGAATGGAAAAACTCATTGGTGCACGAGGTTTGAACCCACGACCTTCGGATCGTGAGGCATGGGTGCTACCACTACACCACCAGCGCTCATGGAATACTTCCATGTATGTCGTTCACGGTTTTTATTGAAAGAAATTTCCAGAAAAGTTTGGCCGAAAAATTTAAAATGGTAAATTTTTGTCGCGTCGTCTGAAGGCGACTATAGGAAAGTTTCACTTCTTCAATGATGTTGTTGACTGTTACTGTCCCTTCTCTTGAGTACCATACTAGCAGTTTCAAGTGTAATACAATTTGAGGACGGACAACTCGAGTTGGTTATAGGGAGGAGGTGGAAGAATAGCTAGTAGAAATGATTATATTCGCGGGTTCGATTCCTGTCTGAGACGAACATGTAAAAATAAAAATAAAATATGTAATCAACGGCTGTTTTTTGCCTTTATCATCACGAAGTTTCCGTTCGTTGCGTATAAATATTAAAATGCGCCTAACAAAATTTATATTGGTAAGTGTCTCCATTTTTATATTGCTTACTATTTTTATTCAATTAATTCAAATTCAAATTCAAATTCAAATTTATTTATTTGTGATACACAGGTTACAAAGGTGTTAATATAAATTATAAAGAGCACTGTGATCTACCCACTGGGTGTACAAATTACAATGTAGAACATGTGCCTATCTACTTAAATGCTTTAACTTATCTATACTAATATTATAAAGAGGAAAACTTTGATTGTTTGTTTGAAATGAATAGGCTCCGAAACTACTGAACGAAAAATGTGTAAGTACTTATTTTTTTTTAAATTGCTCTCTAATTTTATTAAATTAACGTAGTTCCTAATCTACCGACTATGAACTAAGTAGTACTAAGGCTTGTTACCTCATCCCTAACTCTCAAAGTCTTGCATGCAGTACCTACAGGCACAAGGACGGGACAGCGGCACTCACCCTATAACGAGGTTTGCTTTTCAAGAAGGTAAGGGGCTACCATAAGTACCAAGTATGTGATGGAACTTAGGACATAGTACCTAAAGCCGTAAAAAATTGAATAGTTTCGTTTACTCTTAGATCCTACTAAGTAATATTATAAACGCGAAAGTTTGTAAGAATGTGTGGATGTATAGATGTCTGGATGTATGTTTGTTACTCTTTAACGCTGAAACGGTTGAACCGATCTTGATGAAATTTGGCACAGATATAGATTATAGGTTGACACATAGGTTACTTTTTATCCCGGAAAAATGTACGGTTCTCGTGGGAAACTTTTGTTTTTGTTCTTCAAGGTACCACGCGGGCAAAACCGTGGGCGGAAGCTAGTTCAAATATAAAGTTATAGGTATATCTAAACCATGTATTTGATTTTAATTCGGATTGATTATTGTTTTCATCTAGCTTGTTTTATATTTACGATATTTATTTGATAATAAGTCGCTTGATATTATTTGATGAAAAGTTATTTGAGCTCCTTTAAAATAATTGCACATTAAAAACAGATTTATATCAATATTTCATCAAAAGTTTCACTACATAACTCTGTTTCGAAGAACTAACAGGAACAATAAAAAAATTATCTATATCCCGGCTGTGAAGTAAGAAAAAATCTTTTTACTTAGCCGGTTAAGAATGTTGGTTACGTAGACGAACTAAAAGGATTTAGCGATCTAAATTATTTGACGTAAAACCACCCCTTGAAAATATATCACTGCAAAGTACAAGAAAGGATTCCATTTGGTAGACACTATCAAGTTAGAGACGGTAAATTTATTGGGTAAAAATCACCGTTTTGTGGAAGACATCAAGTGATCCCTTTGTACAATTGAGAACTGACCAAATTGAGGACAATTGGATGTGTCCTTCAAGGCTTGGAGTTCTAATAAGTACTTAGACATATTATTTTCTATTCCATAAAGAATTTGGATAAACACACTTTCGTACTGTGTTGTACATAATTTTACACTACGTACGTACAAGTATTTATATTCTTTTGAGAGCTCATGTTTTCTTAAAGGTACCTACAATAATCCGGACCAAATTTTGTCTAAGCATTATTACTTTGGTCAAACTGTTAGATCAAAGGTCAAATATGGTAGGCTATTCTTGTACTGAGTTTAATTAACCAAGCTAGAACGTTGAAACTATTCATAATTTTATTCATACAAAAAAGTAAAAGAGAATTTAACATAATATTCGTAGGCAGATCTCATAAATATTAAGTTGTAGGTACTTAAATAACACACGAGCTGGTTTCTCTCTGTTCTCGAATTCTAAAATTTACATTGCTACAAAAATAGACGAACGCTGGTACATATTAGTTTTATTTGATCTTACGGTCTTTGGTGTATACTTTATACCTACAGGGTACATAACGTCGCCGTAGAGCGAAAAGTAATTAAATAGCTTTTTGGCCTTTTGAGATACGAAGCTTTAAAGTTTTCAAAAAGATAAAAAAACATTACGTCCTTATGGTATAACCTATTGCTAATTTTATGGTCTCATCTCTTAGAAAATGTACAAAAGATTAAGCTTATATCTCGAAAATAAAGTTGAAATGGTTTTTTTAGAGATAATGATGAAAAACTAAGTTAGTTACTTTTTCCCCTCGCATACCTAACCAAAGTTCTAGTTATTGATTTGTAAAATGGAGATAGTGATTTTTGCCCACCTTCTGATTCTTTTAAAAGATATTAAATTCATTTAGTTAGAATGGAACTAGTTTTTAGAAATTCAAATGTGTTTCAGTAAATTAATCTGACTTATTATTTTTATTAAATTACTAATTAAATAGGTTTAATGACTTATCGCTCACAGCTTTTATAGTCTTAACTATTGAAAACGTGGCTCGAGTAGTAACTAAGTGGACTTAGTTAGTTTTCGCTTTCATATTTTGTGTCGAACTATTCATTCTAAAACTAATCAAGTTACTTTAGTTATTTTGAGAATAGATAAGGATTTAGCTATGGGCTGTTATTTAAAAGGGAAAAATTAACTAAGCCGATTTAGGTATAGATTTGAAAATACTTCTATGATGAAAAAAATACTTAAATAAATTAGGTAATTTTCTACTTACTTGTGTGGCTCAAAACATAAAATTAACTATTTTTTGCACATACTAAAACAAAAACTAGCATAGAAAAAATTGGCGCTCTTGATGGCGCATTTAACTAAATTTGGCTATTTTGCGACTTAGTGACTTTTCGCTCTACGGCGACGATAAAGATGTCGGCAAGGATTTTATGATTGACAGTTGACAAAAGAAAACACGAATTTCAGAGATTGTTTAGTTGGGACCGCTTCTGGAATGAACAGACTTCGACATTATGTTTTGTTAGAAAATAGAAAGAGATCTTTTCTCTCCTCCCTGAAGGCAAAAGACACATCGAGCCGTAGGTACCTAAGTTATTTGATAAGTTTCGGACAAAAGTTTGCTTGAGGGAACGTAAAGCGCCTGCACGTTCGCAAGAGCAAACCGCTGTGTGTGTTCGGTGAAAACTATAGTACTCTAGGGGCTTGTTGAATAAAACTTGCTTTAATTTTGAAGGGTTTAAAGTATTACATAGTCGTTCCGGATCCATGAAAGTTAGACACGAAAGGAGCATTTAAGGTGCACTTTAATTCTTTCATCACGTTGGTTAAAAATAACTAAAAAATCTATGATTACTGTAACCGTCTGTTTTATTGCTGATCAGTGACCCAATTTAAAACCCGAACCCAAATAACTCTCATTTTATTCGTAGAAATTTAAACACTTGTAGGTACCTACCTGTACTGTTACCTTATTACCTATAAATAAATAAATAAATAAATAAATAAATAAATAAATAAATAAATAAATAAATAAATAAATAAATAAATAAATAAATAAATAAATAAATAATGCTGGACAATCCACACAGCATCATCTAGCCCCAAAGTAAGCTACTCAAAGCTTGTGTTATGGGTACTAGATAACTGATATCGGCCTCTGTGGCGCAGCGGGCGAAGGTCCGCCTGAGACGCAGAAGGTTGCGGGTTCGATTCCCGCCGTGGGACAAATGTTTGCATTATTTGCATATATTTGTCTCAGGTCTGGGTGTTTTCTATGTATAATATGTATGTATTTACAAAAAAAAAAAGTATATCTATGTAGTTTATCAGTCATGTGGTTCCCATAATACAAGCTCTGCTTAGTTTGGGGCTAGATGATGCTGTGTGATAGTGCCTGCATTATTTATTTATTTATTATTTAATACATGATGTAGGTACATAGATAGATATTTTTTATTATACATACACACCCAGACCAACGGAACAAATTTCTGCAGATCGTACACAAATTTGTTCCGAGGCGGGAATCGAACCCGCAGCCTCTTGCGTCGCAGGCGGACTCTTGCCCGCTGCGCCACTGAGGACGTCAATTATTCATAATGTCACTATTGTTTTAATGGAGGAACACTTACGTTGTTATTTTCACTTGCGCATCCCGAATTACCCTGAGTGATGAAAACACCCGACAATTTCATTTAGCTCACCATACTCAGGGTCGGCGCTAGGTTTTACTCAGAAAAATAACAGACTTTATGGCGCCACGTCGCGTCATTAAAATGGACTAAGCAGTTGAACACACCAAACGCAAAATCCATGTAAATAAAATATGATCACGACTGTAATCCCCGGGCTCGGTAGATATCTCCTCAGATCTTTAGTTACTTAGATCTTTGAGGATATCTAAAGGGGGTAGTCAGAGGCAAGTCCAAACATGACATTTGGTACATGCCCACATTTTGCACAGTAGTTAGTATTCCGTACGTGACAGGTTGCAAGCCCATCGCCGCTTATAAGAATACTAACCTATGACACATACCTTCGAATTTTTGGTTCTAGGGTATGCCGGTTTCCTCACGATGTTTTCCTTCACCGTTTAAGAGCACTGGCATTGCGCACATAATTTTTTCGAATGGAAAAACTCATTGGTGCACGACCAGGCCCCTATTCAATAAACATTACAAATTGTAAAATACAATTAATTGTAAGCGGCTACAATTCTACAAGTTTCTGTTTAATAAAAAAATACGATTTATTGGAGGAAAATTTACAAAATTGTAAAATTTTCTTACAATTCTACATATTTGTAGGTTTTATTAAACAGCACTTGTCATAAAATTCGACAATATTGTCACTTTTTTACAAATTTGTAGACTTGTAATGTTTATTGAATAGGGGCCTGGTTTGAACCCACGACCTTCGGATCGTGAGGCAGGGGTGCTACCATTACACCACCAGCGCTCTTGTCCTCCAACCAAAATCCATGTGAACGCGCGATTAGCTAACATTGAATGCATATACATACATGTATTGAACAAATTCAAAATAATCAAAGCTTTTGCTTTAAGATCTTTACTAAAAAGTCTGATGACGCGAAACGTCCCACTAGCAATACGCAAGGTTGCAATAAATCCAATGAAAAATCTTCAAACTACTCGCAATTTGTCTTGGCAAATAGTCGATGGTATTTAAAGTGCAGTCGTCAACTTTATTTATAAAAAATATGTAAAAACGCCTAAAATATTGTTATGGTTTGGCCCATTTCTATTTCTATTTTGTGGTATGTTTATCACAAACTAGAACTAGAAACGCACTAAACCATGCGATCAGTGTAATCTTTCGTGTGTGGTCGCGTGCATAGTTTGGCGCAATTTAGTTTGTTTGATGCATAAGTTTGTAAAAGTTAAAGGCCAACTTTTGATGGCGTAGCTTAACGACTGTTATAGCTAAGATCAATGAAGCACTAAAGCGCACATATGTATACATATGCAATTACATGAATGCCACTAGCGGTATATACCCATCTCCGAGTGAGCTACGCAACCGTATCACTAATTCACTAGCCTGTAATGAGTTTATTTGCCTTATTGTTCATTAGGCATTAATTGAATAAGAACTTCCATTTATTAATTAATTAATTCATTTATTTCACGCTTTACTTAGTCCACGCCTGGGGTTTGCGAAGCTTGTTAAGACCCTTTTGTGATAAAATATAATTTACGTCTAATGAAGTAATTTCCTGGCAACTCGAAGAAATCAAAAAGGTTACGAGCATTCTTTAATTTAGCTAGTGGATAATTAATGATAAGTTTTATCACAGCCATAAAAACTCTGTTTTCTTATTATTCTGTAAATATTATATTTTACTAGCTGACCCGCTCGCAACTTTATATGTTCGCAGTATGGTCTATTATGTTTTTTTTTGTTTTTTACATATAATTCACTCATTCACACATTCATTACTCAAATTTATTTATTTATTAGATCCTAAGAAGCCATCCGGTATCCTGGATGCATACTCCGCAAAACGATAAACGATATAAGATTTATAAGATAAGATTTAATATAAATAAATAAATAAATAAATAATGCTGGACAATCCACACAGCATCATCTAGTCCCAAAGTAAGATATATCGATATAGTTTCAACTTTGACTTGAACGACAGACATTACTTTTGAATACCGATCTTGTAAACAGCAGGGTTATAACACCACAGACGATATAATCATTTGAATTTGACAACAAAACTAAATTCGACGTACATTTCACTTCGGTTATATTGTTGTCTAAAATACTATTGTAAATGGGATTTTCTGCGGTGTATTTGCCTGACAACTACGTCGCTCTCGTTTTTATATGTTTTCTCGTGTTATTTTGAGTTTTATTGCGTAATTTTGGTGGTTATTTTGCCAATAAAGCCCGGGTTCTTGATGCGAGTGTAAAGTATGTGAATTAGAGTGAATAGTTCTCTTCAAATTCCATCGGAGGAAATCCCGAAAATTTTCAACAAAACAGCCATCTTTTGTTTAAAATTGACTTGACAACTTGACTATGACTCTGTGACGTTGATAATACTTATAAATAAATACACTTGACACTGGCAAAATTGTTCTCTAAGAGACAGATGCCATAATTGAAGAAGAAGAAGAAGAAGAACTATTGTAAATGCGAAAATTTGATGTTTGTTACTCACGCTGATATGGCTAAACGGTTCTAGATGAAAATTAGGCAAAGAGATAGATAGTCTGGAATAGCACATAAGCTATTTAACAAGGTACGAGCGAAGCCGTAGACAGAAGCTAGTTAGTAAAAATAAGATTACGTGGGCGAAGAGGGTTGTTCCATTAGTTAATGAATTAAAATACAATTGAGACAATCACATCTCCACCGCCCTCATAATCCTTTGAGGAGAGAAATGTCAGATTCAGTACTTGGACTCCGCAAAGTAAATACTCAGCTTCAGATATCATTCAACTGAAGTTACAGTAAGCTAAGTTTTGTTTAACCAAGTTGCCGAGATGGATTGTTTTGCTTGAAGCACCTTTACTTAGAATCTACTTTAGTTATAATCTATTTGGAATGGGTTTTGAATTTTATTGGTGAAGGAAATAGAAAGGAGTTTTTTATCTTAGTGGCTTAGTAGGCAAGTATTTAAACATCGTACCTACGTTTTTATATTTATCTGACTTTGAAGGAAATGAGGGCTATTTGTTTGGGGTGTATGGATGTATGTATGCTGGATTACTAGAGTATATCTTACTAAATTTAAAAATTAAACTAACTTACTAAAAATCTAATACGGTGACTGTATTTTTACTTAGTCGGTTTTATTTTTGTAATAAATACTGATGGTTTTCTGATTAATGTTTTCAACATAAAGCCAATATTATGTTTCAGTCTATTAGTAATTCCAGAACCCAGAATTTCCAAATTTCATCAAATTCTGTTCAGTAATTACGGAGATCTGATCAAACTTTTAAACACACAAACTTTTTCATTTTTAATTTTAGTAGGAAGGTTTATTATAGGTACATACTATTATTAGGTACATTATACATACATACATACATAAAATCACGCCTGTTTCCCAACGGGGTAGGCAGAGACCACGGATCTCCACTTGCTACGATCCTGACATACTTCTTTTGCTTCATTCACTCTCATTACATTCTTCATACATGCGCGTCGGTTAAGGGTACTCTGGACCTGGCCTTTCTCTAGTACGTCCCCAATTTGATCGAGGTACGTACGCCGTGGTCTTCCCCTTCCAACTGTTCCATTCACACTCTCCTTATACAACTGTTTCGTCATTCTCCTTTCATCCATCCTTTCTACATGCCCAAACCATCTTAGCATACCCTTCTCAATTTTCATCACTACGTCTTCTTTCACTCCACAACGTTCTCTTATCACACTGTTCTTTACTCTATCATTCAAAGTTAAACCACACATACTTCTCAAAGCTCTCATTTCCACTGCATTTATTCTACTCTGATGCTTCTTCTGCCATACCCAACTTTCGCTACCATACATCAATGTCGGCACTAACACTCCACCGTGCACAGCCAGTCATAGGTACATTATAATGATGTCTTTCAAAGCAACTAAAAAGTTCCCTCCTTCATAGTTTGTTGGACAGAATATCCTTGCTACGGCTACGGCGCTACGGCGTAGCATTATCGCTAGGATCTCGTAGCGACAGCTACGCGCGTGGCTACGCTAATAATTTTATTCTGGCTTCAAAGGTCTTCACTAGATTTTCTCAGACTACTTTTGAGAAGTTCAAGAAAAATATTATTTTAATATCCTTTATGGTCTGTGTTGTTTTTATCGCGTACTACGAATAGTACGTCCTGGTTAAACCCACGACCTTCGGGTCGTGAGGCAGGGGTTCTACCACTACACCACCAGTGCTTTTTTCTCAGTTCTTTACTGGAGCATTTATATATTCCTCTCTACGAGATGTAAAACTAAATTGCGGTTAGGAATAGCTCCCTAAGCTGAACAAGATTGCACGACCTCTGTGGCGCAGCGGGCGAGAGTCCGCCTGCGACGCAATAGGTTGCGGGTTCGATTCCCGCCGCGGAACAAATTTGTGTACGATCTGCAGAAATTTGTTCCGTTGGTCTGGGTGTTTTCTATGTATAATAAAAAATATCTATCTATGTATATAATATGTATTAAATATATCAGTTATCTAGTACCCATAACACAAGCTTTGAGTAGCTTACTTTGGGACTAGATGATGCTGTGTGGATTGTCCAGCATTATTTATTATTTATTTATTATTGCAGTTGGGTTGTCTTTGAAATGGATTTATTCGGTTTCGTTCGATATATTCCCTTAAATATCTTTTTCTAAAAAGCGGTGATCGTAATATGACTACCGTGATGTGTATAATCACGTGCTGAATATATTATTTCATTGACTGATGGTCTGGTATCGGCTCGCTTTCCAATTTTAAGGTCGTGGGTTCGTATCCAATTGTGCACCAAAAGATTTTTTTCTAAAATATAGAGGAAGCAAATCTCTTTCATTGATCGAAGCACCAAAATATTTAGAAGCAATTTTTGGATATTATTTCAACGTAAAATAATAATCTATATCTATATAAGAGCTTAACCTGACTGACTGACTGACTGACTGATTTATCATCGCCCAGCCGAAACCGCTGAAGCTAGAAAGCTGAAATTTGGAAGGTGGTTTCCTTTTATAACAAAACCACCCACTAAGAAGGGATTTTTGGAAATTCCACCTCTAAAGGGGTGAAAAAGGGTGAAAACGTTAGTATGAAACTTTTTAACGCGTGGAGCGATTTTCATGAAACTTTGTTTGTGCACTGTAAATAAAAAATGAACGAACACGTGTTTCAGGATTTTTCAATATAACCTTCAAAAAGGGGTCAAATGTGGGGTCAATTTTTGTATGGGAGCTTTTTAACGGGTGGTGCGATTGGTCTGAAACTTTGTTTGTGTACTGTAAATGCAAAATGAATGGACACGTGTTTCAGGATTTTTCAATATAACCTTCAAAAAGGGGTCAAATGTGGGGTCAATGTTTGTATGGGAACTTTTTAACGGGTGGTGCGATTTGTTTGAAATTTGGATTATATACTTTAAGTGAACAAAGTCGCGAGCGGGACAGCTAGTAATAATATATAACAACAGATGACTCATTATCTTGACGGTAACAAAATATAGAAAAGAGCGCTGGTGGTGTAGCGGTAGCACCCCTGCCTCACGATCCGAAGGTCGTGGGTTCAAACCTGGTCGTGCACCAATGAGTTTTTCCATTCGAAAAATTTATGTGCGCAATGGCAGTGCTCTTAAACGGTGAAGGAAAACGTCGTGAGGAAACCGGCATACCCTAGAACCAAAAATTCGAAGGTATGTGTCATAGGTTAGTATTCTTATAAGCGGCGATGGGCTTGTAACCTGTCACGTACGGAATACTAACTACTGTGCAAAATGTGGGCATGTACCAAATGTCATGTTTGGACTTGCCTCTGACTACCCCCTTTAGATATCCTCAAAGATCTAAGTAACTAAAGGTCTGCGGAGATATCTACCGAGCCCGGGGATTACAGTCGTGATCATATTTATTTTTTTATTTTTTTAACAAAATATAGTTTATTTCATAGATACGTTATTCCTTCAGCGGGACTCGATTCCCGCTCACACCACTGAATAAACTCTTTCGGGCCCCTCTGTGAGATATTGAAAATATTAGCTGAAGGAAAGCCGATCTACGAGTAAGTGCAAAACTCCATTTTATCGTGTTAAGCCACAAAGTACCAATGGGGAAAAAGCTTTTAAGCTGTGACGTCACGGTGACGTTAAACTACGTCGAACTTTATTTCATCGCAAGTCCTCGGTTTAGGAGTGACCTCGAATGTAGGTAACACTCACTAGACAATTCCCTGTGATTTCTTTCAATGTTTTGAATTTTCAAATAATTTTTAATTGAAATTATATATAATATTATTTACAGACAAAATTATTTTTTCAAAATAAATATTTTTGAAATATCTAAAATCCATCCGTAACAATACATTTTTCATAAAATAATAGAAATGTCTAAACATTGTATTGCGAAGTAAGGTTAAAATAGCAATATTGTTCAAACTTTGTTTTTTTTTTTGCAAAAGTAAAGGCAAGAAATATTTCAAAAAATAATGCTCCGCCGCGACAGTTCGCACTGCCGTGACCAGGATTCGAACCTGGGTTACTACGGCCACAACGTAGGGTCCTAACCACTAGACGATCACGGCTACCGGAGCTGCGAGAGACACGATGAATTTTGTAAATGATTCCAATCATCTTGCGCTTGAGTGCGCACAGAGTCACAGTCATATTGTCAAGTAAATTAAAAAACAGATGGCATTTTTGTTTTAAGTTCTCGAGATTTTTCTGATGGATTTAGGAAGGAACACTTAAATTCACATATTTTACCCCTGTACCAAGAACTCAGGCTTTATTGAAATAAATACTACCAAAATTAAACAATACAACTCAAAACAACACAAGCAAATATATAAAAACTAGAACAATAATGATCAAAGTTAAAGCATCGGAAGAAATCCTCGACGTTTGCACACGACCAGGGGGTCTTACCACGAAGTTTTCCAGAACGATTCCTTAACGATTTCGTATCGATTCCGTTTTAACGTAACACTACTTCAATACAATTTGCATAAGTCATGGTACGAAATAACAATGTAATACTAATTCAGTAATGTATTATGAATTCGTGGTGAGGCCCCAGATACGTGTAAATTTGGGCATGAAGTTTGACAGCTGTCCTGTCAGTGCTGTCAGTTTGCGCGGGCTGTTTCCTACTCTGTGTATAAGATAGCAGCATGACTTGTGAGCTGTCAGCCTTTGTTGAGTTTACAACGATTTTACGATGATATGTCGGCATCGATGTAAATATTAGTAGGAGTGTCGCGGAGAAATTATCAAAAATTATTAATTGAAATCGGTTCAGCTGAAACATTCAAAAATTATTCTATAGTTGGAATATTATGGTGGTTACTAAACAAAACTATTCAGTATTGAAAAATTTTATGAACAAAAAAAGGCTTATTTATAAAATAATTAAAAAAAGAATTATTCTCCGCCGCGACAGTTTGCACTGCCGTGACCAGGATTCGAACCTGGGTTACTACGGCCACAACGTAGGGTCCTAACCACTAGACGATCACGGCTACCGGAGCTGTGAAAGAACTGCCAAAATTGCCGATCTTAACCGCCGAAATTGGAGCACTTTCGAAAAAACTTGCGCAAGAGTCGATAAAAACGGCGAGTACAACAAAGAATTTGCGGAACTAATCGGTCAGTTTATTACTAAAGCCGACACGCAAGTTAAACGTTTTTTAACCATCATTTATATTTTTTGGCGATAATCGCTTTTTCACAGTTCATCTTAAGAAGTGCGGCATTTATAACGTTGGCTTAAGACTCAAAATTAATTAATTTTCCGGTATTCATGAAATATAATAATCTACCTTCAGTAAACGGGATTTAACTTTTCAAACAGAAAATACACTTCTCTTTTTAGGATAAGAAAAGCTTTGCTCCAAGATAAGTGCTTACTTGAATACAAACATAAATAAATGTTATTCATTTATTACATCCACTCTAATGACGTCATCATCCCACCCTTTTCGTGTTTCGCAAAGAAACTCTTTAACGCCCCAAAAATGTAGATTTCCCTTCAACCTGTTGAATGTTAAAAGCTTTTTATTCTCGTTTCATTCACGCTCGATGGGGAAAGGTTATCGTTATCTACGTGCAGGTGTCGTATTTTTTCACAAGGGAAATACATCTTTTACGATTTGAATTTATATTATTACGTGGGTTCAATCCTGAGCATATTTTTCCATTATATTCATACCAATTCTCTTGAAATACAAGTGATATTTGAATTCATCATCTTTTAGAATTTACAGGTTCATTTCGATGTGGCTATTATGGTCTTTGATGAAAAATAGTGCTGCAGTTTACGCTGATTATGTATAACCTTAAAATAACTTGTTGGAAACACCAACAGAATTTCAGGGTAATTGAATATAGAAGTTGGCAACTCCTCCTTTTGCAGGGTGCATGCTCAGAGTGTGTGCTAAAGTTTCGTATACCTGCATATTGGCACTCACCACCTACATAAAGTTCTACCACTACCAATCAAGAAAGAGCAATATCCTAACTAAGGTCTGCCGACAGAGCTACTACCAGAGCTGTCAATGTAAGAAACATGATAAAAAACGATTTTAATCCCCAGACTCGGTAGATATCCAGATGTCTAGTTAAGTGCTTAGATCTTTGAGGATATTTTTAAAAGGGTAGTCAGAGGCACGTCCGTGACAGTCCGTATGTGACAGGTTGCAAGCCCATCGCTGCTTATAAGAAAATAGACCTATGACACACACCTTCCAATTTTTGATTCTAGGGTATGCCGGTTACCTCATTAATAACATAATTTTACTCTCTTACTGCGAATAAGTGTTCCACGTTACTAAAATCATCTAGAAATACAAAAAGGGTTGTTTATCATATACTACGAGTATACCTTGAATGAGCACAAATGTATTCCACTAATGCGGTTGCTCGGCACATACTCAATCTTACAAGCCCGGCCCGGCGTGCTGAACTTTCAATTACTGCTGGAAATTGCAGAGGGGTACTTATTATAACGCAAATGTTTACTCTGCAAAGTGGTTCCATCGCTCGCGTGTAACCATCAATTTATCAGGTATGTTGTGTGTTCTATTTTAAATTTTGAAGTGTGCAAATGAATCCCGCCCGTTGCCTGAATTTAACCATGAATCTCTATCATAATGGTATCGAAATATCGTTATCGTTCACAGCCCATAAGGCTTTAATTTCGTGAAGTAGTGACCGTAATATTACTTAGCGACATAATGAAATCAGTGTCTGGATTAAGCATTGATCTCATCATCTTTTCCCACTTCATATGGGGCCGGCACAACAGTCATCTCAGTATTCACTCCTTTTCTTACTCATCATCTTTCACACTGTCCATCCATCTTTTCTTTGGCCTACCTCTATCCTCTGTATTCATCCACATTCATATCTAACACTCTCCTCGTCACATGACATTCATTCCTCTCCATAACATGCCCATACCACGCTAACCTAAAACTCCTAACGTATTATAAATATATAGTTAGGGGTTGAATTTCTGGATATCCATCTTCGAGAACCTTTTACGGTAGGTACCTAAATTGAGCTCTGTAGCACATATGATTAAGGCTCTATTTTGATAATTCGTAAACGTAAATCTAATATATTATGTTCTTTATTCTGAAAAAAAAAATGTAAGTTCTTAAGTGGTTTAAGACTTTAAGTCGAGAAGTTGAAAGGAAGTTGCTGGATTTTGAAGGCTTAAGATCGGTCATCTTGGCATTCTTTCGGGGAGGCCTATGTCCTAGCAGTGGACATCTATTGATAGATACACAGATAGATAGGTTTAAGTTGCATTTACCACTATCTGATGTCATTATCGTTGAGTGTTTTTTTTTAATTTTAGTTCACCGCTATATCACGGATATTATAAACGTTGATAGTTTTTAAGAGGCTATACCCATGTAGGTCAGGTGTGCTCTGGCGTGCAGAACGGCAACCGCGAAGTTTACCACGTCAACCGGCAAATTGTCTCATCACACCCTCGGCTCCGGGGCCAATCAATCTACAATGAAAGCGGAATGTCCCTTTTAATGGCTTTCGGGCACATAAAGTAGAAAAAAGGAAATATACTCAAAAAAAATATGTATCACAACCATAGTTCTCAGGTCCTGGTAGAATATCTCTTCAGATATCTAATTACTTGATTTTTTGAGAATTATGTGAATGATAGTGCCTAAGAGTGTAATCAGTGGTTTGATTGTGTGAAAGATGATATGAATGTAATATGTATGGAGTAGACTCAGAGTTGACGACTGATAGGAGTGAGTGGAAGAAGTAAACATGTAGTGCCGACCCCACTTAGCGTGGGATAAGGGCAGGAGAATGATGATGATGTAAGTGATAGCGCGCACGAATTACTTCTGCCGCCGTGACTGTTTCGTCACTCTTAGGTTGTAGGCGACACACGCAAATAGTAGTTAAGTTTTTCTTTTTTATTGTAATTTTTACATGCCTAGGTAGGTACTTACTACCTATCTACTTTCTAGTACTTATCTAACATTAGTTTGTGCTCAAATAATACACGTAACGCCATCTGCGGGCGAACTATTATGTCTTTATGATTTTTTTAATAAATAAGATGGTCGTTGAGGGTGTACGCGAACTTTATCCATTATTTTTTCTTTCGAATCGAGCAGTCGTCGCGAACCTATGAACAGATCACCACGCGGCTCCGTACATAAAATCTAGTTTTTCGAATCAGCACAAGACAACTCCGCCTGCGCCCCCAACTGCCTTCTGACGTTGACCAAAATACGTTGTTTTCGTTCCCTATCCTCTACATAGGTTATGTATGGAGATGTCACCCAGTGTCACGTCGTGACGTGCGCGCATCTCCACACAACCACGGACTTGGTAAGAGTGACGAAACAGTCACGGCGACAAAAGTAACCCGTGTGCTATGGCTAAAAGGTATTCAAGCACGTCCAGGTATTATTTGACACTTGCCCACAGTTTGAACGGTAGTTAATATTTCGTAGGTTGCAAGCCCATCGCCGCGACCATGATTTCGAAATGTTGCTTTTAAGGTATCATTTTCCTTACGATATTTTCCTTTGCAGTTTAAAAGCACTTATACTTCGCCCATACTTTTACGAATGGAAAAATCTAATGGTGCATAACTAGGAAGGTAATGGTGCAATACACCAGTGCTATCCTGAAACTAATTCTTTCGAACTAGTTTGGTGAAAGGATAGGTGGCTTGCGTTGATGCAATTTGGCAAGCAAATCTTCACTAGCTATTGTCAGTTATCGATGATAATTCAGAGTCATTCTGGGGAACGTATTTGGTATTGCTAAAACATTCACGATTACACCTTTATATTCAATTGCGGGTCTACGGAAAAATAATAAAGGTGAATGCGAAGGTTCTAAAGCGAAAGTTCATAAATAAAATATTTGGTGTTTGCAAATACAATACGTTATCTCACAACACCTAGACCGTATAACTTTATCTAGCTACATATATAAAATTCTTAAAGCTA
Source organism: Cosmorhoe ocellata (assembly GCA_963675405.1). Taxonomy (NCBI): domain Eukaryota; kingdom Metazoa; phylum Arthropoda; class Insecta; order Lepidoptera; family Geometridae; genus Cosmorhoe; species Cosmorhoe ocellata. The sequence goes on along the minus strand of OY776245.1, from coordinate 11,390,215 downwards.
AAACAACAGTTCTGAAGAAATGTTACCGCTCCTTAAGTGCGGGCTTGAGCCGCCACCTTAATGTCACGTGACTCGTGACGCGTCTTCGTCTCAGCGCGGCGCGGCTCGCCATTGCATTGCAAGAACCACCGTCGACGAATACGCATTATTGTTTTGTACATACTTACTTATTGTAATATTCGTTTAAAATAAACATTATACGTTTACACCGGACAAATAAAACCATTTATTGAAGCGCACCCTGAGGATAGCCAACCCGAATAGGAGACAATCGAGGGCCAAAATCGAAGGTAGTAACATTGGTCCTTCGAGCCGGATGATACGCAGAAACAAGATCAGCCAGAAAAGGTCAGGTCATCTTCTCCTTTTTCCTATCCTCATCCGATTTTGTGCTAATTCCGGGCTGTGTAAAATTCCAGCGCACGCGATTCGTAAGGTTCCTACCGAGGGCAACGGCGTGCGTGGTCAGCGCAGCCTACCTGCATTCCACGGCTGTTAATTGTGAGTAACCTTTGTTTTCTAGAAGCTACTAAAATGAGTGACAATGAATATTCTGAGGCAGGAAATATCTTTAGCTTAAGCGATTTTAAGAAACAAAGGGGTTGCATTAAGGGCAGATTAACATTATTTGAAAAATATGTTTCAAAATTTGACGGCGTTGCTTTAACTGAAAGGCAACGGGCCGAATTCGATTTACGTATTGAGTCAGTGTCGAATATACTAAGGTCTTTTAATCTAGTTCAAGATAAAATTGAGAGTATGTCCGACGAGAGCGAGTTGAAAGCGCATCTCGAGTATAGGGAATCGTTTGAAGATCAGTATTTTAGCATTATGTCTTTAGCCAAATGTTTAATAGATGTTGTAGACAGTAAAAACAAGAGTAGCATCGATTCTAAATGTATGCATTCGCAGCAAAATAAGTCAGTTAACATGAAACTACCAGATATTAAACTACCCTCATTTGATGGTTCCTATGATCACTGGCTGGAGTATAA